>JANJXV010000038.1:7522500-7542500 GCA_024803745.1 Megascapheus bottae | reverse complement strand
AGGGGTAGGGGTTGGGTTACGGTTAGGGTTAGGGTTAGGGTTGTGGTTAGGGCTAGATTTAGGTTTAGGGTTAGTGTTAGCGTGAGGTGTAGGGTTAGGGTTACGTTTAGGGTTAGGTTTAGGGGAAGGGTTAGGGGTAGGGGTAGGGTTAGGGTTAGGGTTAGAGGTAGGGTTAGGGTTAGGTTTAGCGTTAGGGTTAGGGTTAGGTTTAGGGGTAGGTTTAGGGTTATAGTTACGGTTAGGGGTACGGTTAGGAGTAGGGGTAGGGTTAGGGTTAGGGTTATGGGTAGGGTTAGGTTAAGGGGTAGGGTTAGGTTTAGGGGTTGGGGTAGGGGTTGGGTTTCGGTTAGGGTTAGGGTTAGGCTTAGGGTTAGGGTTAGGGGTAGGGGTAGGATTGGGTTAAGGTTAGTGTTAGGGTTAGGGGTAGAAGTAGGGCTAGGGTAGGGTTAGGGATAGGGGTAGGGGTAGGGGTAGGGGTAGAGTTAGGGTTATGGGTAGGGTTAGGGTTAGCGGTAGGGTTTGGATTAGGGTTAGGTTTAGGGTTAGGGGTAGGGTTAGGTTTAGGGTTAGGGTTAGAGTTAGGGGTAGGGGTAGGTTTGGGCTTAGGATTAGGGGTAGGGTTAGGTTTTGGGGTAGAGTTAGGGTTATGGGTATGGTTAGGCTTGGCGTTAGGGATAGGGTTATGGGTAGGGGTAGTGTTTGGGGTAGGTTTGGGGTTATGTTTAGGGGTAGGGTTATGGTTAGGGTTAAGGGTAAGGGTAGGGTAGGGTTAGGGTTAGGGCTAGGGGTAGGGTTAGGGTTAGGGTTAGCGGTAGGGGTAGGGTTAGGGTTAGGTGTAGGGGGAGGGTTAGGGTTAGAGTTAGGGTTTGGGTTAGGGGTAGGGTTAGGGTTAGGGTTAGTGGTAGGGTTAGGGTTAGGGTTAGGGGTAGGTTTACGGTTAGGGTTAGGGTTAGTTTTAGGGTTAGGGTTAGCATTAGGGGTAGGGTTAGGGTTAGGTTTAGGTTTACAGGTAGGGGTATTTTTAATGTTAGGGATTGTGTTAGGGGTAGGGGTAGGGTTAGAGTTAGGGTTAGGGTTACGGTTAATGGTTGGTTTAGGGTTAGGGTTAGGGTTCGGGGTATTGTTAGGTTTAGGGTTAGCGTTAGAGTTAGGTTTAGGAGTAGGGTTAGGGTTAGGTTTAGTGTTAGGGTTTGGGGTAGGGTTAGGGTTAGGGTTAGGGTTAGGGTTAGGATTTGGGGTAGGGTTAGGGTTAGGTTTATGGTTAGGGTTAGCGTTATGGGTACTGTTAGGGTTAGGGTTAGGGTTACGGTTAGGGGTAGGGTTAGGTTTAGGGTTAGGTTTAGGGTTAGGGGTAGGTTTATGATTATGGTTATTGTTTGGGTTAGAGGTAGCTTTAGGGGTAGGGTTAGGGTTAGGGTTAGGGTTAGGGTTAAGGGTAGGGTTAGGGATAGGGTTAGGGTTAGGGGTTCGGTTATGGTTAGGGTTAGAGTTAGGGGTAGGGGTAGGGTTTGTGTTAGGGTAGGGGTAGGGTTAATGTTACCGGTAGCGTTACGGGTAGGGGTAGAGGTATGGTTAGGGGTAGGGTTAGGGTTAGAGTTAGGAGTGGGGGCAGAGTTTGGGTTAGGGTTAGGTTTAGGGTTAGGGTTTGGGTTGTGGGTAGGGATAGGGGTAGGTTTAGGGTTTGGGTTAGGGTTAGGTTTAGGGGTAGTGGTAGGGGTAGTGTTAGTGTTAGGGTTAGGGGTAGGGGTAGGGTAGGGTAGGGTTAGGGTTAGGGGTAGGGGTAGAATTAGGGTTATGGGTAGGGTTAGGGTTAGCGGTAGGGTTTGGATTAGGGTTAGGTTTAGGGTTAGGGGTAGGGGTAGGGGTAGGGTTTGGGGTAGGGTTAGGGTTAGGGTTAGGGTTAGGGTTAGGGGTAGAGTTAGGGTTATTGGTGGGGTTATGGTAGGCGTTAGTGTTAGGGTTAGGTGTAGGGGTAGAGTTAGGGATAGGTTTGCGGTTAGGGTTAGGGGTAGGGTTAGGGTTAGGGTTAGAGGTAAGGGTAGGGTAGGGTTGGGGTTAGGGCTACGGGTAGGGTTAGGGTTAGGGTTAGGGTTAGGGGTAGGGATAGGGTTAGGGGTAGGGATAGGGTTAGGGTTAGAGTTAGGGTTTGGGTTAGGGGTAGGATTAGGGTTAGGTTTAGTCCTAGGGTTAGAGTTAGGGTTACGGTTAGGGGTAGGGTTTTGGTTAGGGTTAGGGTTAATTTTAGGGTTAGGGTTAAGGCTATTGTTAGGGTTAGGGATAGTGTTATGGGTAGGTGTAGGGTTAGAGTTAGGGTTAGGGTTACGGTTAATGGTTGGTTTAGGGTTAGTGTTCGGGGTATTGTTAGGGTTAGGGTTAGTGTTAGAGTTAGGGTTAGCGTTATGGGTACTGTTAACGTTAGGGTTAGGGTTACGGTTAGGGGTAGGGTTAAGTTTAGGGTTAGGGGTAGGTTTATGGTTATGGTTATTGTTAGGTTTAGGGTTAGGGTTACGGTTAGGGTTAGGGTTAGGGTTAGGGTTAGGGTTTCGGTTAGGGTTAGGGTTAGAGTTAGGGGTAGGGGTAGGGTTTGGGTAGGGGTAGGGGTAGGGTTAAGGTTAGGGGTAGCGTTACGGGTAGGGGTAGCGTTACGGGTAGGGGTAGGGGTAGGGTTAGGGGTAGGGTTAGGGTTAGGGTTAGGGGTAGGTGTAGTGTTTGGGTTAGGGTTAGGGTTATGGGTAGGGATAGGGGTAGGTGTAGGGTTTGGGTTAGGGTTAGGGGTAGGTGTAGGGGTAGGGGTAGGGTTCGGGTTATGTTTAGGGTTAGGGTTAGAGCTGGAGTTAGGGTTATGGGTAGGATTAGGGTTAGGGGTAGCGTTAGGGTTAGGGTTAGTGGTAGGAGTAGGGTTAGGGTTAGGGGTAGGGCTAGGTGTAGGGGTAGGGGTACGGTTAGTGTTAGGGGTAGGGCTAGGTGTAGTGGTAGGGGTACGGTTAGGGTTAGGATTATGGTTAAGGGTAGGGTAGGGTTAGGGTTAGGGGTAGGGATAGGGGTAGGGTTAGCGGTAGGGATAGGGGTAGGGTTAGGGGTAGGGGTAGGGTTAGAGTTAGGGGTAGGGTTAGGGGTAGGGGTAGTGTTAGGGTTAGGGGTAGGGGTAGTGGTAGGGTAGGGTTAAGTTTAGGGGTTGGGTTAGGGTTAGGGTGAGGGTTAGGGGTAGGATTAGGTTAGAGTTAGGGTTAGGGTTACGGTTAGGGGTAGGGTTAGGGTTAGGGTTACGGTTAGGGGTAAAGACAGGGTTAGGGTTAGGGTTAGAGTTATGGGTATGGTTAGGGTTAGGGTTAGGTGTAGGGTTAAGTTTAGTGGCTGCGGTAGGGTTAGATTTTGGGTTAGGGGTAGTTGTAGGGTTAGAGTTAGGGTTAGGGTTACGGTTAATGGTAGAGTTAGGGTTAGGGTTAGGGGTATTGTTAGGGTTAGCGTTAGGGTTAGAATTAGGGTTAGGGTTAGTGGTAGGAGTAGGGTTAGGTTTAGTGTTAGGGTTAGGGTTATGGTTAGGGTTAGCGTTACGGGTAGTGTTAGGGTTAGCGTTAGGGTTACGGTTAGGGGTAGGGTTAGGTTTAGGGTTAGGGTTAGTGTTAGGGGCACGGTTATGGGAATGGTTATGGTTAGGGTTAGGGGTAGCTTTAGGGGTAGGGTTAGGGTTAGGCTTAGGGGTAGGGTTAGGGGTAGGGTTAGTGTTAGGGTTTCGGTTAGGGTTAGGGTTAGAGTTAGGGGTAGGGGTATGGGTAGGGTTAGGGTTAGGGGTATGTTTAAGGTTAGGGGTAGCGTTACGGGTAGGGGTAGGGGTAGGGTTAGGGGTAGGTTTAGGGTTAGTGTTAGGGGTAGGCGTATTGTTTCGGTTAGGGTTAGGTTTAGGGTTGGGGTTAGGGTTAGTGGTAGGGATAGGGGTAGGGGTAGGGTTAGGGTTAGGGTTAGGGTTAGGGGCAGGGGCAGGGGTAGGGTTAGGGTTATGTTTAGGGTTAGGATTAGGGGTTGAGTTAAGGTTATGTGTAGGATTAGGGTTAGGGGTAGGGTTAGGGTTAGTGGTAGGTGTAGGGGTACGGTTAGGGGTAGGGCTAGGTGTAGGTGTAGGGGTAGGGTTAGGGGTAGGATTAGAGTTAGGGGTAGGGGTAGGGTTAGGGTTAGAGTTAGGGTTACAGGTAGGGATAGGGTTAGGTTTAGGGTTAGGGGTAGCGTTAGAGTTAGGGGTAGGTTTAGGGGTAGGGGAAGGGTTACGGTTAGGGGTAGGGATAGCTGTAGGGGTAGGGTAGCGGTAGGGTTAGGTGTAGGGTTAGGGTTGGGGTTAGGGGTAGGAGTAGGGGTAGGTTTAGGGGTAGGGTTAGGTTTAGGGGTAGGGATAGGGTTATGGTTAGGGTTAGGGTTAGGGGTAGGGGTGGGGTACGGTAGGGTTAGGGGTAGGGGTAGGGGTAGAGTTAGGGTTATGGGTAGGGTTAGGGTTAGCGGTAGGGTTTGGATTAGGGTTAGGTTTAGGGTTAGGGGTAGGGGTAGGGGTAGGGTTTGGGGTAGGGTTAGGGTTAGGGTTAGGGTTAGGGTTAGGGGTAGAGTTAGGGTTATTGGTGGGGTTATGGTAGGCGTTAGTGTTAGGGTTAGGTGTAGGGGTAGAGTTAGGGATAGGTTTGCGGTTAGGGTTAGGGGTAGGGTTAGGGTTAGGGTTAGAGGTAAGGGTAGGGTAGGGTTGGGGTTAGGGCTACGGGTAGGGTTAGGGTTAGGGTTAGGTTTAGGGGTAGGGATAGGGTTAGGGGTAGGGATAGGGTTAGGGTTAGAGTTAGGGTTTGGGTTAGGGGTAGGGTTAGGGTTAGGTTTAGTCCTAGGGTTAGAGTTAGGGTTACGGTTAGGGGTAGGTTTTTGGTTAGGGTTAGGGTTAATTTTAGGGTTAGGGTTAGCATTAGGGGTAGGGTTAGGTTTAGGTTTAGGTTTACAGTTAAGGGTATTGTTAGGGTTAGGGATAGGGTTAGGGGTAGGTGTAGGGTTAGAGTTAGGGTTAGGGTTACGGTTAATGGTTGGTTTAGGGTTAGGGTTAGTGTTCGGGGTATTGTTAGGGTTAGGGTTAGTGTTAGAGTTAGGGTTAGCGTTATGGGTACTGTTAGCGTTAGGGTTAGGGTTACAGTTAGGGGTAGGGTTAAGTTTAGGGTTAGGGGTAGGTTTATAGTTATGGTTATTGTTAGATTTAGGGTTAGGGTTACGGTTAGGGTTAGGGTTAGGGTTAGGGTTAGGGTTTCGGTTAGGGTTAGGGTTAGAGTTAGGGGTAGGGGTAGGGTTAGGGTAGGGGTAGGGGTAGGGTTAAGGTTAGGGGTAGCGTTACGGGTAGGGGTAGCATTACGGGTAGGGGTAGGGGTAGGGTTAGGGGTAGGGTTAGGGTTAGGGTTAGGGGTAGGTGTAGTGTTTGGGTTAGGGTTAGGGTTATGGGTAGGGATAGGGGTAGGTGTAGGGTTTGGGTTAGGGTTAGGGGTAGGTGTAGGGGTAGGGGTAGGGTTCGGGTTATGTTTAGGGTTAGGGTTAGGGCTGGAGTTAGGGTTATGGGTAGGATTAGGGTTAGGGGTAGCGTTAGGGTTAGGGTTAGTGGTAGGAGTAGGGTTAGGGTTAGGGGTAGGGCTAGGTGTAGGGGTAGGGGTACGGTTAGTGTTAGGGGTAGGGCTAGGTGTAGTGGTAGGGGTACGGTTAGGGTTAGGATTATGGTTAAGGGTAGGGTAGGGTTAGGGTTAGGGGTAGGGATAGGGGTAGGGTTAGGGGTAGGGATAGGGGTAGGGTTAGGGGTAGGGGTAGGGTTAGAGTTAGGGGTAGGGTTAGGGGTAGGGGTAGTGTTAGGGTTAGGGGTAGGGGTAGTGGTAGGGTAGGGTTAAGTTTAGGGGTTGGGTTAGGGTTAGGGTGAGGGTTAGGGGTAGGATTAGGTTAGAGTTAGGGTTAGGGTTACGGTTAGGGGTAGGGTTAGGGTTAGGGTTACGGTTAGGGGTAAAGACAGGGTTAGGGTTAGGGTTAGAGTTATGGGTATGGTTAGGGTTAGGGTTAGGTGTAGGGTTAAGTTTAGTGGCTGCGGTAGGGTTAGATTTTGGGTTAGGGGTAGTTGTAGGGTTAGAGTTAGGGTTAGGGTTACGGTTAATGGTAGAGTTAGGGTTAGGGTTAGGGGTATTGTTAGGGTTAGCGTTAGGGTTAGAATTAGGGTTAGGGTTAGTGGTAGGAGTAGGGTTAGGTTTAGTGTTAGGGTTAGGGTTATGGTTAGGGTTAGCGTTACGGGTAGTGTTAGGGTTAGCGTTAGGGTTACGGTTAGGGGTAGGGTTAGGTTTAGGGTTAGGGTTAGTGTTAGGGGCACGGTTATGGGAATGGTTATGGTTAGGGTTAGGGGTAGCTTTAGGGGTAGGGTTAGGGTTAGGCTTAGGGGTAGGGTTAGGGGTAGGGTTAGTGTTAGGGTTTCGGTTAGGGTTAGGGTTAGAGTTAGGGGTAGGGGTATGGGTAGGGTTAGGGTTAGGGGTATGTTTAAGGTTAGGGGTAGCGTTACGGGTAGGGGTAGGGGTAGGGTTAGGGGTAGGTTTAGGGTTAGTGTTAGGGGTAGGCGTATTGTTTCGGTTAGGGTTAGGTTTAGGGTTGGGGTTAGGGTTAGCGGTAGGGATAGGGGTAGGGGTAGGGTTAGGGTTAGGGTTAGGGTTAGGGGCAGGGGCAGGGGTAGGGTTAGGGTTATGTTTAGGGTTAGGGTTAGGGGTTGAGTTAAGGTTATGTGTAGGATTAGGGTTAGGGGTAGGGTTAGGGTTAGTGGTAGGTGTAGGGGTACGGTTAGGGGTAGGGCTAGGTGTAGGTGTAGGGGTAGGGTTAGGGGTAGGATTAGAGTTAGGGGTAGGGGTAGGGTTAGGGTTAGAGTTAGGGTTACAGGTAGGGATAGGGGTAGGTTTAGGTTTAGGGGTAGCGTTAGAGTTAGGGGTAGGTTTAGGGGTAGGGGAAGGGTTACGGTTAGGGGTAGGGATAGCTGTAGGGGTAGGGTAGCGGTAGGGTTAGGTGTAGGGTTAGGGTTGGGGTTAGGGGTAGGAGTAGGGGTAGGTTTAGGGGTAGGGTTAGGTTTAGGGGTAGGGATAGGGTTATGGTTAGGGTTAGGGTTAGGGGTAGGGGTGGGGTACGGTAGGGTTAGGGGTAGGGGTAGGGGTAGAGTTAGGGTTATGGGTAGGGTTAGGGTTAGCGGTAGGGTTTGGATTAGGGTTAGGTTTAGGGTTAGGGGTAGGGGTAGGGGTAGGGTTTGGGGTAGGGTTAGGGTTAGGGTTAGGGTTAGGGTTAGGGGTAGAGTTAGGGTTATTGGTGGGGTTATGGTAGGCGTTAGTGTTAGGGTTAGGTGTAGGGGTAGAGTTAGGGATAGGTTTGCGGTTAGGGTTAGGGGTAGGGTTAGGGTTAGGGTTAGGTTTACAGGTAGGGGTATTTTTAATGTTAGGGATTGTGTTAGGGGTAGGGGTAGGGTTAGAGTTAGGGTTAGGGTTACGGTTAATGGTTGGTTTAGGGTTAGGGTTAGGGTTCGGGGTATTGTTAGGTTTAGGGTTAGCGTTAGAGTTAGGTTTAGGAGTAGGGTTAGGGTTAGGTTTAGTGTTAGGGTTTGGGGTAGGGTTAGGGTTAGGGTTAGGGTTAGGGTTAGGATTTGGGGTAGGGTTAGGGTTAGGTTTATGGTTAGGGTTAGCGTTATGGGTACTGTTAGGGTTAGGGTTAGGGTTACGGTTAGGGGTAGGGTTAGGTTTAGGGTTAGGTTTAGGGTTAGGGGTAGGTTTATGATTATGGTTATTGTTTGGGTTAGAGGTAGCTTTAGGGGTAGGGTTAGGGTTAGGGTTAGGGTTAGGGTTAAGGGTAGGGTTAGGGATAGGGTTAGGGTTAGGGTTTCGGTTATGGTTAGGGTTAGAGTTAGGGGTAGGGGTAGGGTTTGTGTTAGGGTAGGGGTAGGGTTAATGTTACCGGTAGCGTTACGGGTAGGGGTAGAGGTATGGTTAGGGGTAGGGTTAGGGTTAGAGTTAGGAGTGGGGGCAGAGTTTGGGTTAGGGTTAGGTTTAGGGTTAGGGTTTGGGTTGTGGGTAGGGATAGGGGTAGGTTTAGGGTTTGGGTTAGGGTTAGGTTTAGGGGTAGTGGTAGGGGTAGTGTTAGTGTTAGGGTTAGGGGTAGGGGTAGGGTAGGGTAGGGTTAGGGTTAGGGGTAGGGGTAGAATTAGGGTTATGGGTAGGGTTAGGGTTAGCGGTAGGGTTTGGATTAGGGTTAGGTTTAGGGTTAGGGGTAGGGGTAGGGTTAGGGTTTGGGGTAGGGTTAGGGTTAGGGTTAGGGTTAGGTTTAGGGGTAGAGTTAGGGTTATTGGTGGGGTTATGGTAGGCGTTAGTGTTAGGGTTAGGTGTAGGGGTAGAGTTAGGGATAGGTTTGCGGTTAGGGTTAGGGGTAGGGTTAGGGTTAGGGTTAGAGGTAAGGGTAGGGTAGGGTTGGGGTTAGGGCTACGGGTAGGGTTAGGGTTAGGGTTAGGGTTAGGGGTAGGGATAGGGTTAGGGGTAGGGATAGGGTTAGGGTTAGAGTTAGGGTTTGGGTTAGGGGTAGGATTAGGGTTAGGTTTAGTCCTAGGGTTAGAGTTAGGGTTACGGTTAGGGGTAGGGTTTTGGTTAGGGTTAGGGTTAATTTTAGGGTTAGGGTTAAGGCTATTGTTAGGGTTAGGGATAGTGTTATGGGTAGGTGTAGGGTTAGAGTTAGGGTTAGGGTTACGGTTAATGGTTGGTTTAGGGTTAGTGTTCGGGGTATTGTTAGGGTTAGGGTTAGTGTTAGAGTTAGGGTTAGCGTTATGGGTACTGTTAACGTTAGGGTTAGGGTTACGGTTAGGGGTAGGGTTAAGTTTAGGGTTAGGGGTAGGTTTATGGTTATGGTTATTGTTAGGTTTAGGGTTAGGGTTACGGTTAGGGTTAGGGTTAGGGTTAGGGTTAGGGTTTCGGTTAGGGTTAGGGTTAGAGTTAGGGGTAGGGGTAGGGTTTGGGTAGGGGTAGGGGTAGGGTTAAGGTTAGGGGTAGCGTTACGGGTAGGGGTAGCGTTACGGGTAGGGGTAGGGGTAGGGTTAGGGGTAGGGTTAGGGTTAGGGTTAGGGGTAGGTGTAGTGTTTGGGTTAGGGTTAGGGTTATGGGTAGGGATAGGGGTAGGTGTAGGGTTTGGGTTAGGGTTAGGGGTAGGTGTAGGGGTAGGGGTAGGGTTCGGGTTATGTTTAGGGTTAGGGTTAGAGCTGGAGTTAGGGTTATGGGTAGGATTAGGGTTAGGGGTAGCGTTAGGGTTAGGGTTAGTGGTAGGAGTAGGGTTAGGGTTAGGGGTAGGGCTAGGTGTAGGGGTAGGGGTACGGTTAGTGTTAGGGGTAGGGCTAGGTGTAGTGGTAGGGGTACGGTTAGGGTTAGGATTATGGTTAAGGGTAGGGTAGGGTTAGGGTTAGGGGTAGGGATAGGGGTAGGGTTAGCGGTAGGGATAGGGGTAGGGTTAGGGGTAGGGGTAGGGTTAGAGTTAGGGGTAGGGTTAGGGGTAGGGGTAGTGTTAGGGTTAGGGGTAGGGGTAGTGGTAGGGTAGGGTTAAGTTTAGGGGTTGGGTTAGGGTTAGGGTGAGGGTTAGGGGTAGGATTAGGTTAGAGTTAGGGTTAGGGTTACGGTTAGGGGTAGGGTTAGGGTTAGGGTTACGGTTAGGGGTAAAGACAGGGTTAGGGTTAGGGTTAGAGTTATGGGTATGGTTAGGGTTAGGGTTAGGTGTAGGGTTAAGTTTAGTGGCTGCGGTAGGGTTAGATTTTGGGTTAGGGGTAGTTGTAGGGTTAGAGTTAGGGTTAGGGTTACGGTTAATGGTAGAGTTAGGGTTAGGGTTAGGGGTATTGTTAGGGTTAGCGTTAGGGTTAGAATTAGGGTTAGGGTTAGTGGTAGGAGTAGGGTTAGGTTTAGTGTTAGGGTTAGGGTTATGGTTAGGGTTAGCGTTACGGGTAGTGTTAGGGTTAGCGTTAGGGTTACGGTTAGGGGTAGGGTTAGGTTTAGGGTTAGGGTTAGTGTTAGGGGCACGGTTATGGGAATGGTTATGGTTAGGGTTAGGGGTAGCTTTAGGGGTAGGGTTAGGGTTAGGCTTAGGGGTAGGGTTAGGGGTAGGGTTAGTGTTAGGGTTTCGGTTAGGGTTAGGGTTAGAGTTAGGGGTAGGGGTATGGGTAGGGTTAGGGTTAGGGGTATGTTTAAGGTTAGGGGTAGCGTTACGGGTAGGGGTAGGGGTAGGGTTAGGGGTAGGTTTAGGGTTAGTGTTAGGGGTAGGCGTATTGTTTCGGTTAGGGTTAGGTTTAGGGTTGGGGTTAGGGTTAGCGGTAGGGATAGGGGTAGGGGTAGGGTTAGGGTTAGGGTTAGGGTTAGGGGCAGGGGCAGGGGTAGGGTTAGGGTTATGTTTAGGGTTAGGGTTAGGGGTTGAGTTAAGGTTATGTGTAGGATTAGGGTTAGGGGTAGGGTTAGGGTTAGTGGTAGGTGTAGGGGTACGGTTAGGGGTAGGGCTAGGTGTAGGTGTAGGGGTAGGGTTAGGGGTAGGATTAGAGTTAGGGGTAGGGGTAGGGTTAGGGTTAGAGTTAGGGTTACAGGTAGGGATAGGGGTAGGTTTAGGGTTAGGGGTAGCGTTAGAGTTAGGGGTAGGTTTAGGGGTAGGGGAAGGGTTACGGTTAGGGGTAGGGATAGCTGTAGGGGTAGGGTAGCGGTAGGGTTAGGTGTAGGGTTAGGGTTGGGGTTAGGGGTAGGAGTAGGGGTAGGTTTAGGGGTAGGGTTAGGTTTAGGGGTAGGGATAGGGTTATGGTTAGGGTTAGGGTTAGGGGTAGGGGTGGGGTACGGTAGGGTTAGGGGTAGGGGTAGGGGTAGAGTTAGGGTTATGGGTAGGGTTAGGGTTAGCGGTAGGGTTTGGATTAGGGTTAGGTTTAGGGTTAGGGGTAGGGGTAGGGGTAGGGTTTGGGGTAGGGTTAGGGTTAGGGTTAGGGTTAGGGTTAGGGGTAGAGTTAGGGTTATTGGTGGGGTTATGGTAGGCGTTAGTGTTAGGGTTAGGTGTAGGGGTAGAGTTAGGGATAGGTTTGCGGTTAGGGTTAGGGGTAGGGTTAGGGTTAGGGTTAGAGGTAAGGGTAGGGTAGGGTTGGGGTTAGGGCTACGGGTAGGGTTAGGGTTAGGGTTAGGTTTAGGGGTAGGGATAGGGTTAGGGGTAGGGATAGGGTTAGGGTTAGAGTTAGGGTTTGGGTTAGGGGTAGGGTTAGGGTTAGGTTTAGTCCTAGGGTTAGAGTTAGGGTTACGGTTAGGGGTAGGTTTTTGGTTAGGGTTAGGGTTAATTTTAGGGTTAGGGTTAGCATTAGGGGTAGGGTTAGGTTTAGGTTTAGGTTTACAGTTAAGGGTATTGTTAGGGTTAGGGATAGGGTTAGGGGTAGGTGTAGGGTTAGAGTTAGGTTTAGGGTTACGGTTAATGGTTGGTTTAGGGTTAGGGTTAGTGTTCGGGGTATTGTTAGGGTTAGGGTTAGTGTTAGAGTTAGGGTTAGCGTTATGGGTACTGTTAGCGTTAGGGTTAGGGTTACGGTTAGGGGTAGGGTTAAGTTTAGGGTTAGGGGTAGGTTTATAGTTATGGTTATTGTTAGGTTTAGGGTTAGGGTTACGGTTAGGGTTAGGGTTAGGGTTAGGGTTAGGGTTTCGGTTAGGGTTAGGGTTAGAATTAGGGGTAGGGGTAGGGTTAGGGTAGGGGTAGGGGTAGGGTTAAGGTTAGGGGTAGCGTTACGGGTAGGGGTAGCGTTACGGGTAGGGGTAGGGGTAGGGTTAGGGTTAGGGTTAGGGGTAGGTGTAGTGTTTGGGTTAGGGTTAGGGTTATGGGTAGGGATAGGGGTAGGTGTAGGGTTTGGGTTAGGGTTAGGGGTAGGTGTAGGGGTAGGGGTAGGGTTCGGGTTATGTTTAGGGTTAGGGTTAGGGCTGGAGTTAGGGTTATGGGTAGGATTAGGGTTAGGGGTAGCGTTAGGGTTAGGGTTAGTGGTAGGAGTAGGGTTAGGGTTAGGGGTAGGGCTAGGTGTAGGGGTAGGGGTACGGTTAGTGTTAGGGGTAGGGCTAGGTGTAGTGGTAGGGGTACGGTTAGGGTTAGGATTATGGTTAAGGGTAGGGTAGGGTTAGGGTTAGGGGTAGGGATAGGGGTAGGGTTAGGGGTAGGGATAGGGGTAGGGTTAGGGGTAGGGGTAGGGTTAGAGTTAGGGGTAGGGTTAGGGGTAGGGGTAGTGTTAGGGTTAGGGGTAGGGGTAGTGGTAGGGTAGGGTTAAGTTTAGGGGTTGGGTTAGGGTTAGGGTGAGGGTTAGGGGTAGGATTAGTTTAGAGTTAGGGTTAGGGTTACGGTTAGGGGTAGGGTTAGGGTTAGGGTTACGGTTAGGGGTAAAGACAGGGTTAGGGTTAGGGTTAGAGTTATGGGTATGGTTAGGGTTAGGGTTAGGTGTAGGGTTAAGTTTAGTGGCTGCGGTAGGGTTAGATTTTGGGTTAGGGGTAGTTGTAGGGTTAGAGTTAGGGTTAGGGTTACGGTTAATGGTAGAGTTAGGGTTAGGGTTAGGGGTATTGTTAGGGTTAGCGTTAGGGTTAGAATTAGGGTTAGGGTTAGTGGTAGGAGTAGGGTTAGGTTTAGTGTTAGGGTTAGGGTTATGGTTAGGGTTAGCGTTACGGGTAGTGTTAGGGTTAGCGTTAGGGTTACGGTTAGGGGTAGGGTTAGGTTTAGGGTTAGGGTTAGTGTTAGGGGCACGGTTATGGGAATGGTTATGGTTAGGGTTAGGGGTAGCTTTAGGGGTAGGGTTAGGGTTAGGCTTAGGGGTAGGGTTAGGGGTAGGGTTAGTGTTAGGGTTTCGGTTAGGGTTAGGGTTAGAGTTAGGGGTAGGGGTATGGGTAGGGTTAGGGTTAGGGGTATGTTTAAGGTTAGGGGTAGCGTTACGGGTAGGGGTAGGGGTAGGGTTAGGGGTAGGTTTAGGGTTAGTGTTAGGGGTAGGCGTATTGTTTCGGTTAGGGTTAGGTTTAGGGTTGGGGTTAGGGTTAGCGGTAGGGATAGGGGTAGGTGTAGGGTTAGGGTTAGGGTTAGGGTTAGGGGCAGGGGCAGGGGTAGGGTTAGGGTTATGTTTAGGGTTAGGGTTAGGGGTTGAGTTAAGGTTATGTGTAGGATTAGGGTTAGGGGTAGGGTTAGGGTTAGTGGTAGGTGTAGGGGTACGGTTAGGGGTAGGGCTAGGTGTAGGTGTAGGGGTAGGGTTAGGGGTAGGATTAGAGTTAGGGGTAGGGGTAGGGTTAGGGTTAGAGTTAGGGTTACAGGTAGGGATAGGGGTAGGTTTAGGGTTAGGGGTAGCGTTAGAGTTAGGGGTAGGTTTAGGGGTAGGGGAAGGGTTACGGTTAGGGGTAGGGATAGCTGTAGGGGTAGGGTAGCGGTAGGGTTAGGTGTAGGGTTAGGGTTGGGGTTAGGGGTAGGAGTAGGGGTAGGTTTAGGGGTAGGGTTAGGTTTAGGGGTAGGGATAGGGTTATGGTTAGGGTTAGGGTTAGGGGTAGGGGTGGGGTACGGTAGGGTTAGGGGTAGGGGTAGGGGTAGAGTTAGGGTTATGGGTAGGGTTAGGGTTAGCGGTAGGGTTTGGATTAGGGTTAGGTTTAGGGTTAGGGGTAGGGGTAGGGTTAGGGTTTGGGGTAGGGTTAGGGTTAGGGTTAGGGTTAGGGTTAGGGGTAGAGTTAGGGTTATTGGTGGGGTTATGGTAGGCGTTAGTGTTAGGGTTAGGTGTAGGGGTAGAGTTAGGGATAGGTTTGCGGTTAGGGTTAGGGGTAGGGTTAGGGTTAGGGTTAGAGGTAAGGGTAGGGTAGGGTTGGGGTTAGGGCTACGGGTAGGGTTAGGGTTAGGGTTAGGTTTAGGGGTAGGGATAGGGTTAGGGGTAGGGATAGGGTTAGGGTTAGAGTTAGGGTTTGGGTTAGGGGTAGGGTTAGGGTTAGGTTTAGTCCTAGGGTTAGAGTTAGGGTTACGGTTAGGGGTAGGTTTTTGGTTAGGGTTAGGGTTAATTTTAGGGTTAGGGTTAGCATTAGGGGTAGGGTTAGGTTTAGGTTTAGGTTTACAGTTAAGGGTATTGTTAGGGTTAGGGATAGGGTTAGGGGTAGGTGTAGGGTTAGAGTTAGGGTTAGGGTTACGGTTAATGGTTGGTTTAGGGTTAGGGTTAGTGTTCGGGGTATTGTTAGGGTTAGGGTTAGTGTTAGAGTTAGGGTTAGCGTTATGGGTACTGTTAGCGTTAGGGTTAGGGTTACGGTTAGGGGTAGGGTTAAGTTTAGGGTTAGGGGTAGGTTTATAGTTATGGATATTGTTAGGTTTAGGGTTAGGGTTACGGTTAGGGTTAGGGTTAGGGTTAGGGTTAGGGTTTCGGTTAGGGTTAGGGTTAGAGTTAGGGGTAGGGGTAGGGTTAGGGTAGGGGTAGGGGTAGGGTTAAGGTTAGGGGTAGCGTTACGGGTAGGGGTAGCGTTACGGGTAGGGGTAGGGGTAGGGTTAGGGGTAGGGTTAGGGTTAGGGTTAGGGGTAGGTGTAGTGTTTGGGTTAGGGTTAGGGTTATGGGTAGGGATAGGGGTAGGTGTAGGGTTTGGGTTAGGGTTAGGGGTAGGTGTAGGGGTAGGGGTAGGGTTCGGGTTATGTTTAGGGTTAGGGTTAGGGCTGGAGTTAGGGTTATGGGTAGGATTAGGGTTAGGGGTAGCGTTAGGGTTAGGGTTAGTGGTAGGAGTAGGGTTAGGGTTAGGGGTAGGGCTAGGTGTAGGGGTAGGGGTACGGTTAGTGTTAGGGGTAGGGCTAGGTGTAGTGGTAGGGGTACGGTTAGGGTTAGGATTATGGTTAAGGGTAGGGTAGGGTTAGGGTTAGGGGTAGGGATAGGGGTAGGGTTAGGGGTAGGGATAGGGGTAGGGTTAGGGGTAGGGGTAGGGTTAGAGTTAGGGGTAGGGTTAGGGGTAGGGGTAGTGTTAGGGTTAGGGGTAGGGGTAGTGGTAGGGTAGGGTTAAGTTTAGGGGTTGGGTTAGGGTTAGGGTGAGGGTTAGGGGTAGGATTAGGTTAGAGTTAGGGTTAGGGTTACGGTTAGGGGTAGGGTTAGGGTTAGGGTTACGGTTAGGGGTAAAGACAGGGTTAGGGTTAGGGTTAGAGTTATGGGTATGGTTAGGGTTAGGGTTAGGTGTAGGGTTAAGTTTAGTGGCTGCGGTAGGGTTAGATTTTGGGTTAGGGGTAGTTGTAGGGTTAGAGTTAGGGTTAGGGTTACGGTTAATGGTAGAGTTAGGGTTAGGGTTAGGGGTATTGTTAGGGTTAGCGTTAGGGTTAGAATTAGGGTTAGGGTTAGTGGTAGGAGTAGGGTTAGGTTTAGTGTTAGGGTTAGGGTTATGGTTAGGGTTAGCGTTACGGGTAGTGTTAGGGTTAGCGTTAGGATTACGGTTAGGGGTAGGGTTAGGTTTAGGGTTAGGGTTAGGGTTAGGGGCAGGGTTATGGGAATGGTTATGGTTAGTGTTAGGGGTAGCTTTAGGGGTAGGGTTAGGGTTAGGCTTAGGGGTAGGGTTAGGGGTAGGGTTAGTGTTAGGGTTTCGGTTAGTGTTAGGGTTAGAGTTAGGGGTAGGGGTATGGGTAGGGTTAGGGTTAGGGGTATGTTTAAGGTTAGGGGTAGCGTTACGGGTAGGGGTAGGGGTAGGGTTAGGGGTAGGTTTAGGGTTAGTGTTAGGGGTAGGCGTATTGTTTCGGTTAGGGTTAGGTTTAGGGTTGGGGTTAGGGTTAGCGGTAGGGATAGGGGTAGGTGTAGGGTTAGGGTTAGGGTTAGGGTTAGGGGCAGGGGCAGGTGTAGGGTTAGGGTTATGTTTAGGGTTAGGGTTAGGGGTTGAGTTAGGGTTATGTGTAGGATTAGGGTTAGGGGTAGGGTTAGGGTTAGTTTTAGGTGTAGGGGTACGGTTAGGGTTAGGGGTAGGGCTAGGTGTAGGTGTAGGGGTAGGGTTAGGGGTAGGATTAGAGTTAGGGGTAGGGGCAGGGTTAGGGTTAGAGTTAGGGTTACAGGTAGGGATAGGGGTAGGTTTAGGGTTAGGGGTAGCGTTAGAGTTAGGGGTAGGTTTAGGGGTAGGGGAAGGGTTACGGTTAGGGGTAGGGATAGCTGTAGGGGTAGGGTAGCGGTAGGGTTAGGTGTAGGGTTAGGGTTGGGGTTAGGGGTAGGAGTAGGGGTAGGTTTAGGGGTAGGGTTAGGTTTAGGGGTAGGGATAGGGTTATGGTTAGGGTTAGGGTTAGGGGTAGGGGTAGGGTTATGTTTAGGGTTAGTGTTAGAGTTAGGGGTGAGTGTTAGGTTTAGGTTTAGGGTTAGGGTTAGGGGTAGAGGTAGGGGTAGTGTTAAGGTTAGGGGTAGGGGTAGATGTATGTTTGGGGTTAGGTTTAGGGGTAGGGTACATGGTAGGGTTATGTTTAATGTTAGGTTTAGAGGTAGGGGTTAGGGTTAGGGTTAGGCTTAGGGTTAGGTTTGGTGGTAGGTTGGGTTAGGGGTAGGGGTAGGGTTAGGCTTAGGGTTAGGGGTAGGGGTAGGTGTAGTGGTAGGGGTAGGGTTAGGTTTAGGGTTTGGGGTAGGGGTAGGCTTAGGGTAGGGGTTGGGTTAGGGTAAGGGTTATGGTTAGTGTTACGGTTAGGGTTAAGGGTAGGTTTGTGGTTAGGGTTAGGTTTACGGTTAGAGTTTGGTGTATTGTTAGGGTTGGGGATAGTGTTAAGGGTAGGGCTAGGGGTAGAGTTAGGGTTAGGGTTAGGGTTAGGGGTAGGGTTAGGTTTAGGTTTACGGTTAGGGGTAAGGTTAGGGTTAGGGTTAGAGTTAGGGGTAGGTTTAGGGTTAGGGTTAGGGTTAGGGTTTGGGGTCTGGTTAGAGTTAGGGTTAGGGTTATGGTTAGGGTTAGGTTTAGGGGTAGCTTTAGGGGTGGGGTTAGGTTTAGGGTTAGGGGTAGGGTTAGGGTTAGGGTTTCAGTTAGGGATAGGGTTAGAGTTAGGGGTAGGGGTAGGGTTAGGGTTAGGGTTAGGGGCAGGGTTAAGGTTAGGGGTAGCGTTACGTGTAGGGGTATGGGTAGGGGTAGTTTTAGGGGTAGGGTTAGGAGTAGGGGTAGGGTTTGGGTTAGGGTTAGGTTTAGGGTTAGGGGTAGAATTAGGGGTAGGGATAGGGGTAGGTGTAGGGTTAGGTTTAGGGTTAGGGTTAGGGGTAGGGGTAGGGTTAGGGTTATGTTTAGAGTTAGGGTTAGGGGTTGAGTTAGGGTTATGGGTAGGATTAGGGTTAGGGGTAGGGTTAGGGTTAGGGTTAGGGTTAGGTGTAGGGGTAGGGTTAGGGTTAGGGGTAGGGTTAGGGTTGGGGTTAGGGGCAGGGTTAGGGGTAGTGTTAAAGTTAGGGTTAGGGTTAGGGGTAGCTTTAGGGGTAGGGTTAGGTTTAGGGTTAGGGGTAGTGGTAGGGTTAGGGTTAGGGTTAGGGTTGGGGTAGGGTTAGGGTTGGGGTTAGGGTTAGGGTTAGGGTTAGGTTTGGGGTTAGGGGTAGGGGTAGGGTTATGGGTAGGGGTATGGTTATGGTTAAGGTTAGGGTTAGGGTTAGTGTTAGGGGTAGGGCTAGGGGTAGGGTTAGGTTTAGGGTTAGGTGTAGGGGTAGGGGTAGGGGTAGGGGTAGGGTTAGGGTTAGGGGTAGGGGTAGGGTTAGGGTTAGGGTTAGTGTTAGGGTTAGTGGTAGGGGTAGGTTTAGGGTTAGTGTTAGGGTTAGGGGTAGGTTTAGGGTTAGGGGTAGGGGTAGGGTTAGGGTTGGGGTAAGGGGTAGGGTTAGGGTTAGGATTAGGGTTAGGGGTAGGGTTAGGGTTAGTGTTAGGGTTAGGTTTAGGGTTAGCGTTAGCATTAGGGGTAGGGTTAGGGTTAGGTTTAGGTTTACGGTTAGGGGTATTGTTAGGGTTAGCGTTAAGGTTAGGGGTAGGGTTAGGGTTAGAGTTATGGTTAGGGTTACGGTTAATGGTAGGGTTAGGGTTAGGTTTAGGGTTAGGGGTATGTTTAGGGTTAGGCTTAGAGTTAGGTTTAGGAGTAGGGTTAGGGTTAGGTTTAGGGGTAGGGGTAGGGTTAGGGTTGGGGTTATGGTTAGGGTTAGCGTTAGGTGTAGTGTTAGGGTTAGGGTAGGGTTACGGTTAGGGGTAGGGTTAGGTTTAGGTTTAGTGTTAATGTTAGGGGTTGAGTTAGGCTTATTGGTAGGATTAGAGTTAGGGGTAGGGTTAGTGGTAGGGTTAGGGGTAGGGGTAGGGTTAGGGTTAGAGGTAGGTTAGGGATAGCGGTAGGGGTAGTTTTAGGTGTAGGGTTAGGAGTAGGGGTAGGGTTTGGGTTAGGGTTAGGTTTAGGGTTAGGGGTAGGGTTAGGGGTAGGGATAGGGGTAGGTGTAGTGTTAGGTTTAGGGTTAGCGTTAGGGGTAGGGATAGGGTTAGGGTTATGTTTAGAGTTAGGGTTAGGGGTTGAGTTAGGGTTATGGGTAGGATTAGGGTTAGGGGTAGGGTTAGGGTTATGGTTAGGGGTAGGGTTAGGGTTAGGGGTAGGGTTAGGGTTGGGGTTAGGGGCAGGGTTAGGGGTAGTGTTAAGGTTAGGGTTAGGGTTAGGGGTAGCTTTATGGGTAGGGTTAGGTTTAGGGTTAGGGGTTGTGGTAGGGTTAGGGTTAGGGTTAGGGTTAGGGGTAGGGGTAGGGTTAGGGTTGGGGTTAGGGTTAGGGTTAGGGTTAGGGTTAGGTTTGGGGTTAGGGGTAGGGGTAGGGTTATGGGTAGTGGTATGGTTAGGGTTAGGGTTAGGGTTAGGGTTAGTGTTACGGGTAGGGGTACGGGTAGGGTTAGGTTTAGGTTTAGGTGTAGTGGTAGGGGTAGGGGTAGGGTTAGGGTTAGGGTTAGGGTTAGTGTTAGGGTTAGGGTTAGTGTTAGGGTTAGTGTTAGGGTTAGGGGTAGTGTTAGGGTTAGGGTTAGGGGTAGGGTTAGGGTTAGGGGTAGGGGTAGGGGTAGGGGTAGGTTTGGGGTAGGGGTAGGGTTAGGGTTAGGGTTAGGGTTAGGGTTAGTGTTAGGGTTAGTGTTAGGGTTAGGGGTAGGGTTAGGGTTAGGGTTAGGGGTAGGGTTAGGGTTAGGGTTAGGGGTAGGGGTAGGGTTAGGGTTGGCGTAGGGGTAGGGTTAGGGTTAGGGTTAGGGTTAGGGGTAGGGTTAGGGTTAGTGTTAGGGTTAGGTTTAGGGTTAGCGTTAGCATTAGGAGTAGGGTTAGGGTTAGGTTTAGGTTTACAGTTAGGGGTATTGTTAGGGTTAGGGTTAAGGTTAGGGGTAGGGTTATGGTTAGAGTTATGGTTAGGGTTAGGGTTAGGGTTAGTGTTAGGGTTAGTGTTAGGGTTAGGGGTAGGGTTAGGGTTAGGGTTAGGGGTAGGGTTAGGGTTAGGGTTAGGGGTAGGGGTAGGGTTAGGGTTGGCGTAGGGGTAGGGTTAGGGTTAGGGTTAGGGTTAGGGGTAGGGTTAGGGTTAGTGTTAGGGTTAGGTTTAGGGTTAGCGTTAGCATTAGGAGTAGGGTTAGGGTTAGGTTTAGGTTTACAGTTAGGGGTATTGTTAGGGTTAGGGTTAAGGTTAGGGGTAGGGTTATGGTTAGAGTTATGGTTAGGGTTACGGTTAATGGTAGGGTTAGGGTTAGGTTTAGGGTTAGGGGTATTGTTAGGTTCAGGCTTAGAGTTAGGGTTAGGAGTAGGGTTAGGGTTAGGGTTAGGATTAGGGGTAGGGTTAGGGTTGGGGTTATGGTTGGGGTTAGCGTTAGGTGTAGTGTTAGAGTAGGGTAGGGTTACGGTTAGGGGTAGTGTTAGGTTTAGGTTTAGGGTTAACATTAGGGGTTGAGTTAGGCTTATGGGTAGGATAAGAGTTAGGGGTTGGGTTAGGGTTAGGGTTAGGGGTAGGTGTAGGGTTAGGGTTACAGGTAGGTTAGGGATAGGGTTAGGGGCAGGGTTAGGGTTAGGGT
>JANJXV010000038.1:7517500-7520000 GCA_024803745.1 Megascapheus bottae | reverse complement strand
GTTAGGGGTTGGGGTAGGGTTTAGGTTAGGGTTAGGTTTAGGGTTAGGGGTAGGGGTAGGGGTAGGGATATGTGTAGGTGTAGACTTAGGGTAATGGTTAGGGTTAGGGGTAGGGGTAGGTGTAGGGTTAGGTTTAGGTTTAGGGTTAGGGTTAGGGAATAGGTTTAGGGTTAGGGTTAATAGTAGGGATAGGTGTACGGTTCATGTTAGGGTTAGGGTTAGAGTTAGGGTTAGGGTTATGGGTAGGGATAGGGTTAGTGTTAGCGTTAGGGGCAGGGGTAGGGGTAGCCTTAGGGTAGGTTTAGGTTTAGGGGTAGGGTTAGGGTTATGGTTACGATTAGGCTTAGGGTTAGGGTTAGGGGTATGCTTATGCTCAGGGTGTGGGCTAGGGTTAGGCGTGAGTGTTAGGGTGAGGGTTAAGTTTAGAGGTAGGTGTAGGTTTGGGGTTAGGGTTAGGGGTAGGGTTAGGGGTAGGGTTAGGGGTAATGTTAGGTTTAGGGGTAGGGGTTAGGTTTAGGGTTAGGGTTAGGTTTAGGGTTAGAGGTAGGGATAGGGGTAGGTGTAGGGTTAGGTTTGGGGGTAGATTTGGGGTTAGGGTTAGTGGTAGGTTTAGGGGTAGGTGTAGGTGTAGGGTTAGGATTAGGGTTAGGGTTAGGTTTAGGGTTAGGGTTAGCATTACTGGTAGGGTTAGGGTTACGTTTAGGTTTACAGTTAGGGGTATTGTCAGGGTTAGGGTTAGGAGTAGGGGTAGGGTTAGGGTTAGAGTTAGGGTTAGGGTTACGGTTAATGGTAGGGTTAGGGTTACGTTTAGGGTTAGGGGTATTGTTAGGGTTCGGGTTAGGGTTAGAGTTAGGGTTAGGGTTAAGTTTATGGTTAGAGTTAGAATTACTGATAGTTTTAGGGTTAGGGTTAGGTTTACAGTTAGGGGTAGGGTTAGGTATAGGGTTAGGTTTAGGGTTAGGGTTAGGGGTATGGTTAGGATTAGGGTTAGGTTTAGGGTTAGGTGTAAGTTTAGGGGTAGGGGTATAGTTAGGGTTATGGTTAGGGTTAGTGTTAGGGGTAGGGGTAGGGGTAGGGTTAGGTTTAGGGTTAGGGGTAGTGGTAGGGGTAGGTTTATGGTTAGGGTTAGGGTTAGGGTTAGGGGTAGCTTTAGGGGTAGGTTTAGGGTAAGGGTTAGGGGTAGGGTTAGGGGTATGGTTAGGGTTAGGGTTTAGGTTAGGGTTAGGGTTAGAGTTAGGGGTGGGTGTAGGGTTAGGGGTAGGGGTAGGGGTAGGGTTAAGGTTAGGGGTAGCATTATGGGTAGGGGGAGTTTAGGGTTAGGGATTGGTTAGGGTTATGGTTAGGGGTAGGGGTACGGTTTGGGTTAGGGTTAGGTTTAGGGTTAGGGTTAGGGTTACGGGCAGGGATAGGGGTCAGTTGAGGGTTAGGGTAGGGTCAGGGGTAGTGGTAGGGGTAGGGTTAGGGTTAGGTTTAGGGTTAGGGTTAGGGGTAGGGTTAGGGTTAAGATTAGGGTTAGGGGTAAGGATAGGGGTAGGGTTAGTGTTCAGGGTAGGGTTTGAGTTAGGGTTAGGGTTAGGTTAGGGGTAGGGTAGGGGTAGGGTTAGGGTTTGGGTTAGGGTTTGGGTTAGGGATAGGGTTAGGGGTAGGGGTAAGTGTAGGGGTAAGGTTAGGGTTAGTGTTAGGGGTAGGGGTAGGTTTAGGGTTAGGGTTGGGTTAGGGGTAGCTTTAGGTGTAGGGTTAGTGTTAGGGTTAGGGTTAGGCGTAGGGTTAGGTTTAGGGTTTCGGTTAGGGTTTGGGTTAGGGGTAGGGTTAGGTTTAGGGGTAGAGTTAGGGTTAGGGGTAGCATTAGGGGTAGGGGTAGGGATAGGTTTAGGGGTAGGGTTAAGGTTAGGGTTAGGGGTAAGGATAGGGTTTGTGTTAGGTTTAGGTTTACGGTTAGGTTTAGGGTTAGGGTTAGGTATAGGGGTTGGTGTAGGATTAGGGTTAGGGGTAGGGGTAGGGTTAGGGTTAGGTTTTGGGTTAGGGTTAGGGTTAGGGTTAGGGGTAGGGTTAGGGTTTGGGTTAGGGTTAGGTTTCGTGTTAGGGTTAGAGTTAGGGTTAGGTTTACGGTTAGGGGTAGGGTTAAGGTTAGGTTTAGGGGTAGGGTTAGGGTTAGGGTTAGGGTTAGGGGTAGGGTTAGGGGTAGGGGTAGGATTAGGGTTACGGTTAGGTTTAGGTTTAGATTTAGGTTTAGGTTTACGGTTAGGGGTATTGTTAGTGTTAGGGGTAGGGGTAGGGGTAGGGGTACAGGTAGGGTTAGGGTTAGGGTTAGGGTTAGCATTAGGGGTAGGGTTAGGGTTAGGTTTACTGTTAGGGGTAGGGTTAGGGGTAGGGTAAGGGGTAGGGTTAGGGGTAGGGTTAGGGGTAGAGTTAGGGTTCGGTAAGGGTATGGGGTAGGGTTAGGTTTAGGGTTAGGGATAGGGGTAGGGGTAGTGTTAGGGTTAGGGGTAGGGGTAGGTTT
>JANJXV010000038.1:7507500-7510000 GCA_024803745.1 Megascapheus bottae | reverse complement strand
GGTTAGAGTTAGGGTTAGCGTTACGGTTAGGGGTAAGGGTTAGGGTTAGGGGTAGGGTTATGGTTAGGTTTAGGGTTAGGGTTAGGGGTAGCTTTGGGGTAGGGTTAGGGGTAGGGTTAGGGGTAGGGTTAGACTTAGGATTTCGGTTAGGGTTGGGGTTAGAGTTAGAGGTAGAGGTTAGGGTTAGGGTTATGTTTAGGGGTAGGGTTAGTGTTAGGGCTAGCGTTAGGGGTAGGGTTAGGGGTAGGTTTAGGGGTATGGTTACGGTTAGGGTTAGTGGTAGGGGTAGGGTTTGGTTTACGGTTAGGTTTAGGGTTTGGGTTAGGGTTAGGAGTAGGGGTAGGGGTAGGGGTAGGGGTAGGTGTAGGGTTAGGGTTAGGGTTAGGGGTAGAGGTAGGGGTAGGGTTAGGGTTATGTTTAGGGTTAGGGTTAGGGGTTGAGTTAGGGTTATGGGTTAGGGGTAGGGTTAGAGGTAGGCTTAGGTTTAGGGTTTCGGTTAGTGTTTCGGGTAGAGTTAGGGTTAGGGTTAGTGGTAGAGTTAGGGTTAGGGGTAGTGTTAGGGGTAGGGTTAGGGGTAGGATTAGTGCTAGGGTTAGGGGTAGGGGTAGGGTTAGGGGTAGGGTTTGGGTTAGGGTTATGTTTAGTGTTAGGGTTACAGTTAGGGTTAAGATTACGGTTAGGGGTAGGGTTAGGGTTAGGGATAGCGTTCTAGTTAGGTTTAGGGTTAGGGGTAGATTTAGGGGTAAGGTTAGGGTTAGGGGTAGGGGTAGGGTTAGGGATAGGGTTAGGATTAGTGTTTCGGTTAGCGTTAGGGTTAGAGTTAGGGGTTGGAGTAGGGTTAGGATTAGGGTTAGGGGTAGGGTTAGGGTTAGGGGTAGCGTTAGGGGTAGGCTTAGGGGTAGGGTTAGGGGTAGGGTTAGAGTTAGGGTTAGGGGTAGGGGTAGGGTTTGGGTAAGGTTTAGGTTTAGGGTTAGGGATAGGGTTAGGTGTAGGGGTAGGGGTAGGTGTAGGGTTAGGCTTAGGGTTAGGGTTAGGGGTAGGGGGAGAGTTAGGGTTATGTTTACATTTAGGGTTAGGGGTTGAGCTAGGGTGATGGGTAGGGTTATTGTTAGGGGTAGGGGTAGAGTTAGGGTGAGGCGTAGGGCTAGGGGTAGGGGTAGGGGTAGGGTTAGGGTTAGGGGTAGGGTTAGGGGTAGGGGTAGGGGTAGGGTTAGAGTTAGAGTTAGGGTTCGGGTTAGGTGTAGGGTAGGGTTAGGGTTAGGGTTAGGGTTAAGGGTAGGGATAGGGTTAGGGTTTGGTTTAAGGTTAGGGGTAGGAGTAGGGTTAGGGTTAGTGGTAGAGTTAGGGTTAGGGTTAGAGTTAGGGGTAGGAGTAGTGGTAGGGGTAGGGGTAGGTTTAGGGTTGGGGGTAGGGTTAGGTTTAGGGTTAGGGTTAGGGGTAGGGATAGGGTTAGTGTTAGTGTTAGGGTTAGGGGTAGGGGTAGGGGTAGGGTTAGTGTTAGGGTTAGGGTTAGGGTTAGGGTTAGGGCTAGCGCTAGGGTTAGGTTTAGATTAGGGTTAGGGTTAGGGGTAGCTTTTGGGGTAGGTTTAGGGTTAGGGTTTGGGCTATGGTTAGGGGTAGGGTTAGGGTTAGGTTTAGGGTTACGGTTAGGGGTAGGGTTAAGTTTAGGGTTAGGGTTAGGGTTAGGGTTACGGGTAGGGTTAGGGTTAGGGTTAGGGTTAGGGGTAGCTTTAAGGTAAGGTTTGGGTTAGGGTTAGGAGTAGGGTTAGGGGTAGGGTTAGGGTTAGAGTTACGGTTAGGGTTAGTGTTAGAGTTAAGGTTAGGTGTAGGGTTAGGGTGTGGGTTAGGGTTAGGGGTAGGGGTAGGCTAGGGGTAGTGTTAAAGTTAGGGTTAGGGTAATGGTTAGGGGTAGTGTTTGGGTTAGGGTTAGGGTTAGGGGTAGGGTTAGGTGTAGGGTTAGGACTAGGGTTTGGTTTGGGGTTAGGGTTAGGTTTAGGGGTAGGGTTAGGGTTAGGGTTAGGGTTAGGGGTAGGGTTAGCGTTAGGATTATGGTTAGGGTTAGGGTTAGGGGTAGGGTTAGGGTTAGGGTTAGGGGTAGGGGTAGGGGTAGGGGTAGTGTTTGGGTTAGGGTTATGTTTAGGGTTAGGGTTAGAGTTAGGGTTAGCGTTACATTTAGGGGTAGGGGTAGGGTTAGGTGTAGGTTTATGGTTAGGTTTAGGGTTAGGGGTAGGGGTAGCTTTGGGGTAGGGTTAGGGGTAGGGTTTGGGGTAGTGTTAGGCTTAGGATTTCTGTTAGGGTTGGGGTTAGAGTTAGGGGTAGGGGTAGGGTTAGGGTTATGGTTAGGGGTAGGGTTAGTGTTAGGGCTAGCGTTAGGGGTAGGGTTAGGGGTAGGTTTAGGGGTATGGTTACGGTTAGGGTTAGGGGTAGGGGTAGGGTTTGGGTTAGGGTTAGGTTTAGGGTTTGGGTTAGGGTTAGGAGTAGGGGTAGGGGTAGGGGTAGG
>JANJXV010000038.1:7440000-7500000 GCA_024803745.1 Megascapheus bottae | reverse complement strand
AGGGTTAGGGTTAAGGTTAGGATTAGGGTTAGGTTTAGGGTTAGGGTTCGGGTAAGGGTAAGGTTTAGGGTTATGGTTATGGTTAAGGTTAGGGTTAGGGTTAACGTTAGGGTGAGGGTTAGGGTAAGGGTAAGGCCTAGGGTTAAGGTTAGGGTTAGGGTTAGGTTTAGGGTAAGGGTAAGGGTTAGGGTTAGGTTTAGGGTTAGGGTTAGGTTTAGTGTTAGGGTTAGGGTTAGGTTTAGGGTTACGGTTAAGGTTAGGGTTAGGGTTAGGGTTAGGGATAGGGTAAGGGTAAGGGTAAGGTTTAGGGTTAGGGTAAAGGTTAGGGTTAGGTTTAGGGTTAGGGTTAGGTTTAGTGTTAGGGTTAGGGTTAGGTTTAGGGTTAGGGTTAAGGTTAGGGTTAGGGTTAGGGTTAGGGATAGGGTAAGGGTAAGGGTAAGGTTTAGGGTTAGGGTTAGGGTTAGTTTTAGGGTTAGTAAAGGGTAAGGGTTAGGGTTAGGGTTAGGGTAAGGGTTAGGTTTAGGGTTAGGATTTGCATTAAGGTTAAGGTTAGGGTTAGGGTAAGGGGAAGGGTTAGGGTTAGGGTTATAGTTAGGGTAAGGGTAAGGGTTAGAGTTAGGGTCAGGGTTAGGTTTAAGGTTAGGGTTAGGGTAAGTGTAAGGGTTAGGGTTAGGGTTAGGGTTAGGGTTAAGGTTAGGGTTAGTGTTAGGGTTATGGTTAAGTTTAGGTTTAGGGTAAGGGTAAGGGTTAGGGTTAGGGTTAGGGTTAGGTTTAAGGTTAGGGTTATGGTTAAGGTAAGGGTAAGGGTTAGGGTTAGGGTTAGGGTTAGGGTAAGGGTTAGGGTTAGGTTTAGTGTAAAAGTAAGGGTTAGGGTTAGGGTAAGGTTTAGGGTTAGAGTTAGGTTTAGGGTTAGGTTTAGAGTTAGGGATAGGGTTAGGGTAGGTTTGGGTTAGGGTTAGGGTTAGGGTAAGGGTAAGGGTTAGGGTTAGGTTTAGGGTTTGGGTTAAGGTTAGTGTTAGGGTTAAGGTAAGGATAAGGGTTAGGGTTAGGGTTAGGGTTAGGGTAAGGGTAAGGGTAAGGGTTAGGGTTAGCGTTAGGGTGAGGGTTAGGGTTAGGGTTAGGGGTTAGGGTTCGGGTTAGGGTTAGGGTAAGGGTTAGGGGTAGGGGTAGAGTAAGGGTTAGGGTTGGGGTATGTGTTAGGGTTAGGGTTAGTGTTAGGGTAAGTGTAAGTGTTAGGGTTATGGTTTGGGTTCTGGTAAGGGTAAGGGTAAGTCTTGGGTTAGGGTTAGGGTTAGGTTAAGGGAAAGGTTTAGTTTTAGGGTTAGGGTTAGGTTAAGGGTAAGGGTTAGGGTTAAGGTTAGGATTAGGGTAAGTGTAAGTGTTAGGTTTAGGGTTAGAGTTAGGGTAAGGGTAAGGGTTAGGGTTAGGGTTAGGATTAGGGGTTAGGGTTAGGGTTAGATTTAGGTGTAGGGTTAGGGTAAAGGTAAGGGTGAGGGATAGGATTAGGTTTAGGATTAGGGTTATGTGTAGGGTTAGGTTTAGGGTAAGGGTAAGGTTTACGGTTAGGGTAAGGGTAAGGATTAGGTTTAGGGTTAGGATTAGAATTAAGTTTAGGGTTAGGGTTAGGGTTAGGGTTAGCGTTAGGTTTGGCTTTAGGGTTAGGGTAAGGGTTCGGTTTAGGGTTAGGGTGAGGGTTAGGTTTAGGGTTAGGGTTAGGGTTAGGGTTAGGTTAAGGGTTAGGATTAGGGTAACGGTAAGGATTAGGGTTAGGTTTAGGGTTCGGGTTAAGGTTAGGGTTAGGGTTAGAGTAAGGGTTAGGGTTAGATTTAGGGTTAGAGTAAGGGTTAGGGTTAGGGATATCGTGAGCATTAGGGTTAGGGTTAGGGTTAGGGGTTAGGGTTAGGGTTAGGGTTAGGGTAACGCTCAGTGTTAGAGTTAGGGTTAGGGTTAGGGTAAGGGTTAGGGTTAGGTTTAGGGTTAGGGTGAGCGTCAGGGTTAGGGTTAGTGTTAGGGGTCAGGATTAGTGTTAGCGTTAGGGTAAGGGGTAGGGGTAGGTTTAGGGTAAGGCTAAGGTTTAGTGTTAGGGTTAGGGTTAGGTTTAGGTTTAGGGGTTAGGGTTAGGGTTCGGGTATGTGTAAGGGTTAGGTTTAGGGTTATGGTTAGGGTTAGGGTTAGGGTTAGGGTAAGTGTTAGGATTAGGGTTAGGGTTAGTGTTTGGGTTAGGATTTGGGTTAGGGTTAGGTTTAGGGTTAGGGTGAGCGTCAGGGTTAGGGTTAGTGTTAGGGGTCAGGGTTAGTGTTAGCGTAAGGGTAAGGGGTAGGGGTAGGTTTAGGGTAAGGCTAAGGTTTAGTGTTAGGGTTAGGGTTAGGTTTAGGTTTAGGGGTTAGGGTTAGGGTTAGGGTATGTGTAAGGGTTAGGTTTAGGGTTATGGTTAGGGTTAGGGTTAGGGTTAGGGTTAGTGTTAGGATTAGGGTTAGGGTTAGTGTTTGGGTTATCTTTAGGGTTAGGTGAAGGGGAATTGTTAGGGTTAGGGTTAGGTTTCAGGTTAAGGTTTGGGTTAGGGTTAGGGTAAGGGTTAGGTTTAGGGTTAGGGTTAGGTAAGGGTAAGCCTAAGGGTTAGGGTTAGGGTTGGGTTTAGGTTTGGGGTTAAATTTAGGGTTAGGGTTAGGGTAAGGGTAAGGATTAGGGTTAGGTTAGGGTTAGGGTTAGGGTTAAGGTTAGGTTGCAGGTTACAGTTAGGGTAAGGGTAAGTGTTAGAGTTAGGTTTAGGGTTAGTGTAAAGGTTAGGGTTATCGTAAAGGTTAGGGTTATTTTTAGGGTTAGGGTTAGGTTTATGGTTATGGTTAGGGTAGGGTTAGTGTTAGGGTTAGATTTAGGATTAGGGTTAGGGTTAGGGTTAGGGTTAGGGTTAGGTTTAGGGTTAGGGTAAGGGTTAGGGTTAGGGTTAGGGTAAGGGTTAGGGTTAGGGTTAGTGTTAGGTTTATGGTTAAGGTTAGGGTTAATATTAGGGTTAGGCTTATGATTGGGTTTAGGGTGAGGGAAAGATTTAGGGTTAGATTTAGGTTTATTTTTGGGGTTATGATTAGGGTAAGAGTAAGGGTCAGGTTAAGGGTTAGGGTTAGGTTAAGCGTTAGGGTTGGTGTGAGGGTTAGGGTTGGGTTTGGTGTTAGGGTTAGGGTAAGGGTAAGGGTTAGGGTTAGGGTTAGGGTTAGCTTTAGGGTTAGGGTAAGGATAAGGGTTGGTGTTAAGTTTAGAGATAGGCTTAGGGTTAGGGTTAGGGTTATGGTTAGGGTAAGGGTTAGGTTTATGGTTAGGGTTAGGGTAAGGCTAAGGGTTAGAGTTAGGGTTAGGGTATGGGTTAGGGTTAGGGTTAGGGTAAGACTAAGGGTTAGAGTTAGGGTTAGGGTTAGGGTTAGGGGTTAGGGTTAGGTTTAGGGTTAGGGTAAGGGTAAGAGTTAGGTTTAGGGTTAAGGTTAGGGTAAGGGTAAGGGTTAGGTTTAGGGTTAGGGTTAGGGTTAAGGTTAGGGTTGGTGTTAGGGTTAGGGTAAGTGTAAGTGTTAGGGTTAGGGTTAAGGTTAGGGTTAGGGTTAGAGTTAGGCTAAGGGTTAGGGTTAGGGTTAGGTTTAGGGTTAAGGTTAGGGTTAGGGTTAGGGTTAGGGATAGGGTAAGGGTAAGGGTAAGGTTTAGGGTTAGGGTTAGGGTTAGTGTTAGAGTTAATAAAGGGTAAGGGTTAATGTTAGGGTTAGGGTTAGGGTAAGGGTTAGGTTTAGGGTTAGGGTTTGCATTAAGTTTAAGGTTAGGGTTAGGTTAAGGGGAAGGGTTAGGATTAGGGTTAGAATTAGGGTAGGGGTAAGGGTTAGAGTTAGGGTCAGGGTTAGGTTTAAGTTTAGGGTTAGAGTAAGGGTAATGGTTAGGGTTAGGGTTAGGGTTAAGGTTAGGGTTAGTGTTAGGGTTATGGTTAAGTTTAGGTTTAGAGTAAGGGTAAGGGTTAGGGTTGGGGTTAGGTTTAGGGTTAGGGTTATGGTTAAGGTAAGGGTAAGAGTTAGGATTAGTTTTAGGGTTAGGGTTGGGGTAAGGTTTAGGGTTAGGTTTAGGGTAAAAGTAAGGGTTAGTGTTAGGGTAAGGGTTAGGGTTAGGCTTAGGTTTAGGGTTAGGGTTAGGGTTAGGGATAGGGTTAGGGTAGGTTAGGGTTAGGTTTAGGGTTTGGGTTAAGGTTAGTGTTAGGTTACGATAAGGGTAAGGGTTAGGGTTAGAGTTAGGGTAAGGGTAAGGTTTAGGGTTAGCATTAGGGTGAGGGTTAGGGTTAGGGTTAGGGGTTAGGGTTCGGGTTAGGGTTAGGGTTAGGGTAAGGGTTAGGGTTAGGGTTAGTGTAATGGTTAGGGTTAGGGTAAGGGTTAGGGTTAGGGTTAGTGTTAGGGTAAGGGTAAGTGTTAGGGTTAGGGTTAGGGTTCGGGTTAGGGTAAGGGTAAGAGTTAGGGTTAGGGTTAGGGTTGGGTTTAGGTTTGTGGTTAAGGTTAGGGTTAGGGTTAGGGTAAGGGTAAGGGTTAGGGTTAGGTTAGGGTTAGGGTTAGGGTTAGTGTTAGGTTGCAGGTTAGAGTTAGGGTAAGGGTAAGGGTTAGGGTTAGTATTAGGGTTAGCGTAAAGGTTAGGGTTAGCGTAAAGGTTAGGTTAGGGTTAGGGTTAGTGTTAGGGATATGGTTAGGGTTAGGGTTAGGGTTAGTGTTAGGGTTAGATTTAGGGTTAGGGTTACGGTTATGGTTAGGGTAAGGGTTAGGGTTAGGTTTAGGGTTAAGGTGAGCGTTAGGGTTAGGGTTAGGGTTAGGGGTTAGGGTTAGGCTTATGGTTGGGGTAAGGGTTAGGGTTATGGTTAGGGTAAGGGTTAGGTTTAGGGTTAGTTTTAGGGTAAGGCTAAGGGTTAGAGTATGGGTTAGGGTTAGGGTTAGGGTAAGACTAAGGGTTAGAGTTAGGGTTAGGGTTAGGGTTAGGGTTAGAGTTAGGGTTTGGGTAAGGGTAAGGGTTAGGTTTAGGGTTAAGTTTAGGGTAAGGGTAAATATTAGGGTTAGGGTTAAGGTTAGGTTTAGTGTTAGGGTTAGAGTTAGGGTTAGGGTAAGTGTTAGGGTTAGGGTTAAGTTTAGGGTTAGGGTTAGGGTTAGGCTAAGGGTAAGGGTTAGGGCTAGGGTTAGGTTTAGGTTTAGGGTTAGGGTTAGAGGTAGGGTTAGGGTTAGGGTAAGCGTAATTGTAAGGTTTAGGGTTAGGGTTAGGGTTAGGGCAAGGGGTAGTGTTAGGGGTTAGGGTTAGGTTTAGGGTTAGGTTTAGGGTAAGGTTTAGGTTTGGGGTTACCTTTAGGGTGAAAGTTAGGGTTAGGGTTGGGGTTAGGGTTGGGTTAAGGTTAAGTGTTCGGGTTAGGGTTAGGGTTAGGGTTAGGGTAGGCTAACCGTTAGGGTTAGGGTTAGTGTTAGGGTTGGGTTTAGGATTGGGGTTAAGGTAAGTGTTAGGGTTAGGGTAAGGGTAAGGGTTAGGGTTATGGTTAAGGTTAGGGTTAGGGTTAACGTTAGGGTTAGGGTTAGGGTAAGGTAAGGGCTAGCGTTAAGGTTAGGGTTAGGGTTAGAATTAGGGTAAGGGTAAGGGTTAGGGTTAGGTTTAGGTTTAGGGTTAGGTTTAGTGTTAGGGTTAGGGTAAGGGTTAGGGTTAGGGTAAGGATTAGGGTTAGCGTAAAGATTAGGGTTAGCGTAAAGGTTAGGTTAGGGTTAGGTTTAGGGTTAGGGATATGGTTAGGGTTAGGGTTAGGGTTAGTGTTAGGGTTAGATTTAGGGTTAGGGTTAGGGATCGGATTAAGGTAGGTTAGGGTTAGGGTTAGCGTTAGGGTTAGGGTTTGGGTTAAGGTTAGTGTTAGGGTTACGGTAAGGGTAAGGGTTAGGATTAGGTTTAGGGTTAGGGTAAGGGTTAGGGTTAGGGTTAGTGTTAGGGTAAGGGTAAGTGTTAGGGTTATGGTTAGGGTTCGGGTTAGGGTAAGGGTAAGTTTTGGGTTAGGGTTAGGGTTAGGTTAAGGGTAAGGGTTAGTGTTATGGTTAGGGTTAGGTAAAGGTAAGGGTTAGGGTTAGGGTTAGGGTTAAGGTAAGGGTCAGTGTTAGGGTTAGGGTTAGGGTTAGGGTGAGGGTAAGGGTAAGGGTAAGGGTAAGGGTTAGGGTTAGGGTTAGGGTTAGGGGTTAGGGTTAGGTTTAGATTTAGGTGTAGGGTTAGGGTAAGGGTAAGGATGAGGGTTAGGATTAGGGTTAGGATTAGGGATATGTGTAGGGTTAGGTTTAGGGTAAGGGTAAGGGTTAGGGTTATGGTAAGGGTAAGGGTTAGGGTTAGGGTTAGGATTAGAATTAAGTTTAGGGTTAGGGTTAGGGTTAGGGTTAGGGTAAGGTTTGGGTTTAGGGTTAGGGTAAGGGTAAGGTTTAGGGTTAGGGTTAGGGTTAGGTTTAAGGTTAGGGTTAGGGTTGGGGTTAGGGTTAGGGTTAGGGTTAGTGTTAGGGTAAGAGTAAGGTTTAGGGTTAGATTTAGGGTTAGAGTAAGGGTTAGGGTTAGGGATAGGGTGAGCATTAGGGTTAGTTTTAGGGTTAGGGGTTAGGGTTAGGGGTAGGGTTAGGGTATTGTTTAGGGTTAGGGTAGGGTAAGGGTTAGGGTTAGGGTTAGGGTTAGGGTAAGGCTAAGTGTTAGAGTTAGGGTTAGGGTTAGGGTAAGGGTTAGGGTTAGGGTTAGGGTTAGCGTAAAGGTTAGGGTTAGAGTAAAGGTTAGGGTTAGTATTGGGGTTAGGGTTAGGGTTATGGTTATGGTTAGGGTTAGGGTTAGGGTTAGGGTTAGATTTAGGGTTAGGGTTAGGGTTAGGGTTAGATTTAGGGTTAGGGTTAGGGTTAGGGTAAGGGTTAGGGTTAGGTTTAGGGTTAGGTTTAGGGTTAGGGTTAGGGGAAGGGGAAGGGTTAGGGTTAGGGTAAGGTTTAGGGTTAGGGTTAGGGTAAGGGTTAGGGTTAGGGTTAGTGTTAGGTTTATGGTTAAGGTTAGGGTTAATATTAGGGTTAGGCTGAGGGTTGGGTTTAGGGTAAGGGAAAGGTTTAGGGTTAGATTTAGGTTTAGGTTTGGGGTTAGGGTTAGGGTAAGAGTAAGGGTTAGGGCAAGGATTACGGTTAGGGTAAGCGTTAGGGTTGGGGTTAGGGTTAGGGTTAGGTTTAGCTTTAGGGTTAGGGTAATTGTAAGGGTTGGTTTTAAGTTTAGGGTTAGGTTAAGGGTTAGGTTTAGGGTTAGGGTTAGGGTAAGGCTAAGGGTTAGAGTTAGGGTTAGGGTATGGGTTAGGGTTGGATTATGGTAAGACTAAGGGTTAGGGTTAGGGTTGGGGGTTAGGGTTAGGGTTAGGGTAGGGTAAGGGTAAGGGTAAGGGTAAGGGTTAGGTTTAGGGTTAAGGTTAGAGTAAGGGTAAGGGTTAGGGTTAGGGTTAGGGTTAGGGTTAAGGTTAAGGTTAGGGTTAGTGTTAGGGTTAGGGTTAGGGTAAGGGTAAGTGTAAGGTTTAGGGTTAAGGTTAGGGTTAGGTTTAGGGTTATGCTAAGGGTTAGGGTTAGGGTTCGGGTTAGGGTTAGGGTTAGGGTTAGGATTAGGGTTAGAGGTAGGGTTAGGGTAAGGGTTAGGGGTAGGTTTAGGGTTAGGGTTTGCATTAAGGTTAAGGTTAGGGTTAGGGTAAGGGTAAGGGTTAGGGTTATTGTTAGGGTTAAGGTTAGGGTTAGTGTTAGGGTTATGGTTAAGTTTAGGTTTAGGGTAAGGGTAAGGGTTAGGGTTAGGGTTAGTTTTAGGGTTAGGGTTATGGTTAAGGTAAGGGTAACGGTTAGGGTTAGGGTTAGGGTTAGGGTCAGGGTGAGGGTTAGGGTTAGGTATAGGGTAAAATTAAGGTTTAGGGTTAGGGTAAGGGTTAGGGTTAGGGTTAGGTTTAGGGTTAGGCTTAGGGTTAGGGATAGGATTAGGGTAGGTTAGGGTTAGGGTTAGGGTTAGGGTAAGGGTAAAGGTTAGGGATAGGTTTAGGGTTTGGGTTAAGGTTAGTGTTAGGGTTACGGTAAGGGTAAGGGTTAGAGTTAGGTTTAGTTTTAGGGTAAGGGTAAGGGTTAGGGTTAGCGTTAGGGTGAGTGTTAGGGTTAGGGTTAGGGTTTAGGGTTCGGGTTAGGTTTAGGGTTAGGGTAAGGGTTAGGGTAAGGGTTAGGTTTAGGGTAAGGGTTAGGGTTAGGGTTAGTGTTAGGGTAAGGGTAAGTGTTAGGGTTAGGGTTAGTGTTAGGGTAAGGGTAAGTGTTAGGGTTAGGGTTAGGGTTCGGGTTAGGGTAAGGGTAAGTTTTGGGTAGGGTTAGGGTTAGGTAAAGGGTAAGGGTTAGGGTTAGGGTTAGGGTTAGGGTTAGGGTAAGGGTAAGTGTTAGGGTTAGGGTTAGGGTTAGGTAAGGGTAAGGGTTAGGGTTAGGGTTAGGGTTAGGGGTTAGAGTTAGGGTTAGATTTAGGTGTAGGGTTAGGGTAAGGGTAAGGGATAGGGTAAGGGTTAGGGTTAGCATAAAGGTTAGGGTTAGGTTTAGGGTTAGGTTTAGGGTTAGGGTTAGGGTAAGGGTTTGGGTTAGGTTTAGGGTTAGCGTTAGTTTTAGGGTTAGGGTAAGGGTAAGGGTTAGGGTAAGGGTTAGGTTCAGGGTTAGGGTTAGGGTAAGGGTTAGTGTTAGGGTTAGTGTTAGATTTTGTGTAAAGTTTAGGGTTAGGGTTAGGGTAACGGTAAGGGTTGGGGTTAGGGTTAGGGTTTAGGGTTAGGGTTAGGGGTAGGTTTAGGGTTAGGGTAAGGGTAAGGTTTAGGGTTAGGGTTACGGGTTAGGGCTAGGGTTAGGGTTAGGGTAAGGGTTAGGGCTAGGTTTAGGGTAAGGATAAGGTTTAGTGTTAGAATTAGGGTTAGGTTTGTGGTTAGGGTTAGGGTAAGTGTAAGGGTTAGGGTTAGGGTTAGGGGTAGGGGTAGGGTTAGGGTAAGGGTAAGGTTAAGGTGTAGGGTTAGGGTTAGGGTTAGGGTAAGGGTTAGGGTTAGGGGTTAAGGTTTGGGTTAGCGTTAGGGTAAAAGCTAGGGTTAGGGTTAGGTTTAGGGTAAGGGTAAGTGTTAGGGTTAGGGTTAGGTTTAGGGTAAGGTTAAGCGTTAGGGCTAGGGTTAGGGTTAGGTTTACGGTTGGGGTTAAGGTTAGCGTGAGGGTTAGGTTAAGGGTAAGGGTTAGGGTTAGGGTTAGGTTTAAGGTTAGGGTTAGGGTAAGTTTAAGGGTTAGGTTTAGGTTTAGGGTTAGGGTTAGGGTAAGGGTTAGGTTTAGGGTTACGGTTAGGTTTAAGGTTAGGGTTAGGGTAATGGTTAGGGTTAGGGTTAGGGCAAAGGTTAGGGTTAGGTTTAGGGTTAGGGTTAGCGTAAGGGTAAGGGTTAGGATTAGGCTTAGGGTTAGGATTAGGTTTAGGGTTAGGGTTATGGTAAGGGTAAGGTTTATGGTTATGGTTATGATTAGGGTTAAAGTTAGGGTTAGGGTTTGGGTTAGGGTTATGGTAAGTTTAAGACTTAGGGTTAGGGTTAGGTTTAGGGTGTGGTTTAGGGTTAGGGTAAGGTTTAGGGTTAGGGTTAGGGTTAGGTTTAGGAGTAGGGTTAGGGTAAGGCTAAGGTTTAGGGTTAGGTTTAGGGTTAAGGTTACGGTTAGGGTTAGGGTTAGGGTTTGCGTAAGGGTAAAGGTAAGGTTTAGGGTTAGGGTTAGGGTTAGATTAAGGATTATGGTTAGGGTTAGGGTAAGGGTTAGGTTTAGGTGTAGGGTTAGCATTAAGTTTAGGATTAGGGTTAGGGTTAAGGTAATGGTAAGGTTTAGGGTTAGGTTTAGGGTTAAGGTTACGGTTAGGGTTAGGGTTAGGGTTTGGGTAAGGGTAAAGGTAAGGTTTAGGGTTAGGGTTAGGGTTAGATTAAGGATTATGGTTAGGGTTAGGGTAAGGGTTAGGTTTAGGTGTAGGGTTAGCATTAAGTTTAGGATTAGGGTTAGGGTTAAGGTAATGGTAAGGGTTAGGATTAGGGATACGGTTAGGGTTCGGGTAAGGGTTAGTGTTAGGGTTAACATTAAGGTTAGGGTTAGGGTTACGGTATGGGTAAGGGTTAGGGTTAGGATTAGGGTAAGGGTTAGGGTTAGGGTTAGGGTAAGTTTTAGGGTAAGGGTTAGTGTAAGGGTTAGGGTTAGGATTAGGTTTACGGTTAGGGTTAGGTTTAGGGTAAGGGTAAAAGTTAGGGTTAGGGTTAGGGTCAGGGGTTATGGTTAGGGTTAGGGTGAGTTTTAGGGTTAGGGTAAGGGTAAGGTTTAGGGTTAGGGTTAGAGTTAGGGTTTAGGGCTATGTTTAGGGTTAGGATTAGGGTAAGGGTTACGGTTCGGTTTAGGGTAAGGGTAAGGTTTTATTGTTAGGGTTAGGTTAGGTTTGGGGTTAGGGTTAGGGTAAGAGTAAGGGTTAGCTTAGGGTTAGGGTTAGGGTTAGGGTTAGGGTAAGGGTTAGGGTTAGGGTTAGGGTTAGGGTTAAGTTTAGGGTTTGGATTAGGGTTAGGGTAAGGTTAAGGGTTAGAATTAGGGTTACGGTTAGTGTTAGGTTTAGGATGAGCGTTAGGGTTAGGGTTAGGGTTAGTGGTTAGGTTTAGGGTTAGGATTAGGGCAACGATTAAGGTTAGAGTGTTAGGGTTTGGGTTAGGATTAGGGTTAGGGTTAGGTTTAGGTTTAGGGTTAGGATTAGGGTAAGGTTTAGTGTTAGGGTTAGGTTTAGGGTGATCGCTAGGGTTAGGGTTAGGGTTAGGAGTTAGGGTTAGAGTTAGGGTTAGGGTCAGGGTTAAGGTAAGGTTTAGGATTAGGGTTAGTGTAAGGCTAAGGGTTAGATTTAGGGTTAGGGTTAGGGTTAGGGTTAGGGGTTAGGGTTAGGGTTAGGGTTAGGGTAAGGGTAAGGTTTAGGTTAAGGGTTAGGGTTAGGGTAAGGTTAAGGTTTAGCATTAGGATTAGTGTCTAGGTTAGCGTTAGAATTAGGGTTAGGGTTAGGGTTAGGGTTAGGGTAAGGGTAAGGGTTAGGGTTAGGGTTAGGGTTAAGTTTAGTGTTAGGGTTAGGCTAAGGGTTAGGGTTAGGTTTAGGGTAAGGTTTAGGGTTAGGGTTAGGGTTAGGTTTAGGTTTAGAGTTAGGGTTAGTGTTAGGGTAAGGGTAAGGGTTAGGGTTGGTGTTAGGGTAAGGGTAAGGGTTAGGGTTAGGGTTAGGTTAGGATTAGGGTTAGGGTTAGTGTTAGGATTAGGGTAAGGGTTAGGGTTAGGGTTAGAGGTAGGGTTAGGGTTAGGGTAAGGGTAAGGTTTAGGGTTAGGGTTAGGGTAAGGGTTAGGGTTAGGGGTTAGGGTTAGGGTTAGTGTTAGGGTAAGGTTTAGGGTTAGGGTTAGAGTTAGGGTAAAAGCTAGGGTTAGCGTTAGGTTTAGGGTAAGGTTAAGTGTTATGGTTAGGGTTAGGGTTAGGGTAAGGGTAAGCGTTAGGGCTAGAGTTAGGGTTAGGTTTACGGTTAGGGTTAAGGTTAGGATGAGGATTAGGGTAAGGGTAACGGTTAGGGTTAGGGTTAGGGTTAGGTTTAAGTTTAGGGTTAGGGTAAGTTTAAGGGTTAGCATTAGGGTTAGAGTTAGGGTTAGTTAAGGGTTAGGTTTAGGGTTAGGGTTAGGTTTAAGGTTAGGGTTAGGGTAAGGGTAAGGGTTAGGGTTAGGGTTAGGGTAAAGTTTAGGTTTAGGGTTAGGGTTAGGGTTAAGGGTAGGATAAGGGTTAGTGTAAGGGTTAGGGTTAGAGTTAGGTTTACGGTTAGTGTTAGGGTTAGGGTAAGGGTAAAGGTTAGGGTTAGGTTTAGGGTCAGGGGTTAGGGTTAGGGTTAGGGTGAGTTTTAGGGTTAGGGTAAGGGTAAGGTTTAGGGTTAGGGTTAGAGTTAGGGGTTAGTGTTAGGGTTAGGGTTAGTGTTAGGGTAAGGGTTAGGGTTCGGTTTAGGGTTAGGGTAAGGGTAAGGGTTAGGGTTAGGGTGAGCATTAAGGTTAGGGTTAGGTTAGGGTTAAAGTTAGGATTAGGGTTAGGTTTAGGGTTATGGTAAGTTTAAGACTTAGGGTTAGCGTTAGGGTTAGGGTGTGGTTTACGGTTAGACTAAGGTTTATGGTTAGGGTTAGGGTTAGGTTTAGGGTTAGGGTTAGGGTAAGGGTAAGGTTTAGGGTTAGGTTTAGGGTTAAGTTTAGGGTTAGGGTTAGGGTTAGGGTTAGGGTTCGGGTAAGGGTAAGGGTAAGGTTTAGGGTTAGGGTTAGGGTTAGGGTTAGGTTTAGGGTTAAGATAAGGGTAAGGTTCAGAGTTAGGGTTAGGGTTAGGGGTTAGGGTTAGGGTTAGGGTTAGGGTAATGGTTAGGGTTAGGTTTAGGGTAAGGGTAAGGGTTAGGGTTAGGGTTAGGGTTATGTTAGGGTTAGGATTAGGGTTAGGCTAAGGGTTAGGGTTAGGGTTAGGGTTAGGGTAAGTGTTAGGGTTAGGGTTAGGTATAGAAGTAGGGTTAGGGTTAGGGTAAGGGTAAGGGTTAGGGTTAGGGTTAGGGTTAGGGTAAGGGTTAGGGTCAGGGTAAGTGTTAGGGTTAGGGTTAGGGTGAGCATTAAGGTTAGGGTTAGGGTTAGGGTTAGGGAAAGGGTAAGGGTTAGGGTTAGAGTCAGGGTTAGGGTTAGGTTTAGGGTAAGGATTAGGGTTAGGTTTAGGGTTAGGGTTAGGGTTAGGGTTAGAGGTAGGGTTAGGGTTAGGGTAAGGGTAAGGGTAAGGTTTAGGGTTAGGGTTAGGGTTAGGGTAAGGGGTTGGGTTAGGGGTGAGGGTTAGCGTTAGGTTTAGTGTAAGGGTTAGGTTTAGGGTTACGTTTAGGCTGAAAGTTAGGGTTAGGGTTGGGTTAGGGTTAGGGTAAGCGTAAGTGTTCGGGTTAGAGTTAGGGTTAGGGTAGGCTAAACGTTAGGTTAGGGTTAGTGTTAGGGTTGGGTTTAGGGTTGGGGTTAAGGTTAGGGTTAGGGTTAGGGTAAGGGTAAGGGTTAGGGTTAGGGTTAGGGTTAGGGTTAAGGTTAGGGTTAGGGTAAGGGTAAGGGCTAGGGTTAAGGTTAGGGTTAGGATTAGGTGTAGGGTAAGGGTAAGGGTTAGGGTTAGGTTTAGGGTTACGGTAAGGATTAGGGTTAGGGTTAGGGTTAGGGTTAAGTTTAGGGTTAGGGTTAGGGTTATGGTTAGGGATAGGGTAAGGGTAAGGGTAAGGTTTAGGATTAGGGTTAGGGTTAGTGTTAGGGTTAATAAAGGGTAAGGGTTAAGGTTCGGGTTACGGTTAGTGTAAGGGTTAGGTTTAGGGTTAGGGTTTGCATTAAGGTTAAGGTTAGGGTTAGGGTAAAGGGAAGGGTTAGGGTTAGCGTTAGAGTTAGTGTAAGGGTAAGGGTTAGAGTTACGGCCAGGGTTAGGTTTAAATTTAGGGTTAGGGTAAGGGTTAGGGTTAGGGTTAGGGTTAAGGTTAGGGTTAGTGTTAGGGTTATGGTTAAGTTTAGGTTTAGGGTAAGGGTAAGGGTTAGAGTTAGGGTTAGGTTTAGGTTTAGGGTTATGGTTAAAGTAAGGGTAAGGGTTAGAGTTAGGGTTAGGGTTAGGGTCAGGATGAGGGTTAGGGTTAGGTTTAGGGTAAAAGAAAGGGTTAGGGTTAGGGTAAGGGTTAGGGTTAGGGTTAGGGTTAGGGTTAGGGATAGGGTAAGGGTAAGGGTGAGGGTTAGGTTTAGGGTTTGGGTTAAGGTTAGTGTTAGGGTTACGGTAAGGGTAAGGATTAGGTTTAGGGTTAGGGTAAGGTTTAGGGTAAGGGTAAGGGTTAGGGTTAGCGTTAGGGTGAGGGTTAGGGTTAGGGTTAGGGGTTAAGGTTCGGGTTAGGGTTAGGGTTTGGCTAAGGGTTAGGGTTAGGTTTAGCGTTAGGTTTAGGGTTAGGGTTAGGGTTAGAGGTAGGGTTAGGGTAAGGATAAGGGTAAGGGTAAGGTTTAGGGTTAGGGTTAGGGTTAGCGTAAGGGGTGGGGTTAGGGGATAGGGTTAGGTTTAGGGTTAGGTTTAGGGTAAGTGTTAGGGTTAGGGTTAGGGTAAAAGTTAGGGTTAGGGTTTGGGTTAGGTTTAGGGTTATGGTAAGTGTTCAGATTAGGGTGAGGGTTAGGGTTACTCTAAGGCTAAGCATTAGCGTTAGGGTTAGTGTTAGGGTTGGGTTTAGGGTTGGGGTTAAGTTTAGTGTTAGGGTTAGGGTAATGGTAAGGGTTATGGTTAGGGTTAGAGTTAGGATTAAGGTTAGAGTTAGGGTAAGGGTAAGGGTTAGGGTTAGGTTTAGGGTTAGCGTAAAGTTTAGGGTTAGGGTTAGGGTTAGGGTAATGGTAAGGGTTAGGTTTAGGGTTAGGGTTAGGGTTAGGTTTAGGGTTAGGGTTAGGGTTAGGGTAAGGGTTAGGGTTAGGTTTAGGGTTTGGGTTAAGGTTAGTGTTAGTGTTACGGTAAGGGTAAGGGTTAAGGTTAGGGTTAGGGTAAGGGTTAGTGTAAGGGTAAGGGTTAGGGTTAGCGTTAGGGTGAGTGTTAGGGGTAGGGTTAGGGGTTAAGGTTTGGGTTAGGGTTAGGTTTAGGGTAAGGGTTAGGGTTAGGGTTAGGGTAAGGGTTAGTGTTAGGGTAAGGGTTAGGTTTAGAGTTAGTTTTAGGGTAAGGGTAAGTGTTAGGGTTAGGGTTAGGTTTCGGGTTAGGGAAAGGGTAAGTCTTGGGTTAGGGTTAGGGTTAGGTTAAGGGTAAGGGTTAGTGTTAGGGTTACGGTTAGGTTAAAGGTAAGGGGTAGGGTTAGGTTTAGTGTTAGGTTTAGGGTAAGGGTAGGTGTTAGTGTTAGGGTTAGGGTTAGGGTTAGGGTTAGGGTAATGGTAAGGGTTAGGGTTAGGGTTAGGGGTTAGGGTTAGGGTTAGATTTAGGTGTAGGGTTTGGGTAAGGGTAAGGGTGAGGGTTAGGATTAGGGTTAGGATTAGGGTTATGTGTAGGGTTAGGTTTAGGGTAAGGGTAAGGTTTATGGTTAGGGTAAGGGTAAGGGTTAGGGTTAGGGTTAGGGTTAGGTTTAGGTTTAGGTTTATGGTAAGGATAAGGTTTAGGGTTAGGGTTAGGTTTAGGGTTAGGGTTAGGGTTAGGTTACGGGTTAGGGATAGGGTAACGGTAAGGGTTAGGTTTAGATTTAGGGTTGGGGTTAGGGTTAGGGTTAAGGTTAGGGTAAGGGTAAGGGTTAGGGTAAGAGTAAGGGTTAGAGTAAGGGTTAGGGTTAGGGATAGGGTGAGCATTAGGGTTAGGTTTAGGTTTAGGGTTAGGGTTAGGGTTAGGTTTAGGGTTAGGGTAAGGGTAAGGGTTAGGGTTAGGGTTAGGGTAAGGGTTTGTGTTAGTGTTAGTGTTAGTTTTATGGTTAAAGTTAGGGTTAGAATTAGGGTTAGGCTTAGGGTTGGGTTTAGGGTAAGGAAAAGTTTTAGGGTTAGATTTAGTTTCAGGTTTGGGGTTAGGGTTAGGGTAAGAGTAAGTGTTAGGGTAAGGGTTAAGGTTATGGTAAGCGTTAGGATTGGGGTTAGGGTTAGGGTTAGGTTTGGCGTTACGGTTAGGGTTAGGGTTAGGGTAAGGCTAAGGGTTAGAGTTAAGGTTAGTGTATAGGTTAGGGTTAGGGTTAGGGTAAGACTAAGGGTTGGAGTTATGGTTAGGGTTAGGGTTAGGGTTTAGAGTTAGGGTTAGGGTTAAGGTTAGGTTAAGGTAAGGGTTAGGTTTAGGGTTAAGGTTAGGGTAAGGGTAAGGGTTAGATTTAGTGTTAGGCTTAGGGTTAAGGTTAGGGTTAGTGTTAGTGTTAGGGTTAGGGTAAGGTTAAGTGTTAGGGTTATGGTTAAGGTTAGGGTTAGGGTTAGGTTTTGGCTAAGGGTTAGGGTTAGGGTTAGGGTTAGGTTTATTGTTAGGGTTAGGGTTAGAGTTAGGGTTAGGGTTAGGATAAGGGTAAGGGTAAGGTTTAGGGTTAGGGTTATGGTTAGCGTAAGGGGTGGGGTTAGGGGTTAGGGTTAGGGTTAGGGTTAGGTTTAGGGTAAGTGTTAGGGTTAGGGTTAGGGTAAAAGTTAGGGTTAGGGTTGGGGTTAGGTTTAGGGTAAGGGTAAGTGTTCAGATTAGGGTGAGGGTTAGGGTTACTCTAAGGCTAAGCATTAGGGTTAGGGTTAGTGTTAGGGTTGGGTTTAGGGTTGGGGTTAAGTTTAGTGTTAGGGTTAGGGTAATGGTAAGGGTTAGGGTTAGGGTTAGAGTTAGGATTAAGGTTAGACTTAGGGTAAGGTAAGGGTTAGGGTTAGGTTTAGGGTTAGCGTAAAGGTTAGGGTTAGGGTTAGGGTAATGGTAAGGGTTAGGGTTAGGGTTAGGGTTAGGGTTAGGTTTAGGGTAAGGGTTAGGGTTAGTGTTAGGGTTAGGGTAAAGTTTGGTTTAGGATTAGGATTTGGGTTAGGGTAAGGGTAAGTGTTAGGGTTAGGGTTAGGGTTAGGTTTAGGGTTGGGTTCAGGGTTGGGGTTAAGGTTAGGGTTAGGGTTAGGGTAATGGTAAGGGTTAGGGTTAGGGTTAGGGTTAGGTTAAAGTTTAGACTTAGGGTAAGGGTAAGGGATAGGGTTAGGGTAAGGGTTAACGTAAAGGTTAGCGTTAGGGTTAGGGTTAGGGTAAGGTTAAAGGTTAGGTTAGGGTTAGGGTTAGGGTTAAGTTTAGGGTTAGCGTTAGGTTTAGGATTAGGGTAAGGGTAAGTGTTAGGGTTAGGGTTAGCATTAAGGTTAGGGTTAGGGTTAGAGTAAGGGTAAGGGTTAGTTTTAGGGTTAGGGTAAGGGTAAGGGATAGGGTTAGGGTTAGGGTTAGCGTAAAGGTTAGGGTTAGGTTTAGGGTTAGGTTTAGGGTTACAGTTAGAGTTAGGGGTTAGGGCTAGGTTTAGGGTTAGGGTTAGGGTAAGGGTTAGGGTTCGTTTTAGGGTTAGGGTAAGGGTAAGGGTTAGGGTTAGGGTGAGCATTAAGGTTAGGGTTAGGTTAGGGTTAAAGTTAGGATTAGGGTTAGGTTTAGGGTCATGGTAAGTTTAAGACTTAGGGTTAGCCTTAGGTTTAGGGTGTGGTTTACGGTTAGAGTAAGGTTTATGGTTAGGGTTAGGGTTAGGTTTAGGGTTAGGGTTAGGGTAAGGGTAAGGTTTAGGGTTAGGTTTAGGGTTAAGTTTAGGGTTAGGGTTAGGGTTAGGGTTAGGGTTAGGGTAAGGGTAAGGGTAAGGTTTAGGTTTAGGGTTAGGGTTAGGGTTAGGTTTAGGGTTAAGATAAGGGTAAGGTTTAGAGTTAGGGTTAGGGTTAGGGGTTAGGGTTAGGGTTAGGGTTAGGGTTAGGGTAATGGTTAGGGTTAGGTTTAGGGTAAGGGTAAGGGTTAGGGTTAGGGTTAGGGTTATGTTAGGGTTAGGATTACGGTTAGGCTAAGGGTTAGGGTTAGGGTTAGGGTTAGGGTAAGGGTTAGGGTTAGGGTTAGGTATAGAAGTAGGGTTAGGGTTAGGGTAAGGGTAAGGGTTAGGGTTAGGGTTAGGGTTAGGGTAAAGGGTTAGGGTTAGGGTAAGTGTTAGGGTTAGGGTTAGGGTGAGCGTTAAGGTTAGGGTTAAGGTTAGGGTTAGGGAAAGGGTAAGGGTTAGGGTTAGAGTCAGGGTTAGGTTTAGGTTTAGGGTAAGGATTAGGGTTAGGGTTAGGGTTAGGGTTAGGGTTAGGGTTAGGGTTAGCATTATGGTTAGGTTTAGGGTTACGGTATGGGTAAGGGTTAGGGTTAGGATTAGGGTAAGGGTAAGGGTTAGGTTTAGGGTTAGGTGTAGGGTAATGGTTAGTGTAAGGGTTAGGGTTAGGGTTAGGTTTACGGTTAGGGTTAGGGTAAGGGTAAAGGTTAGGGTTAGGGTTAGGGTGAAGTGTTAGGTTTAGGGTTAGGGTGAGTTTTACGGTTAGAGTAAAGGTAAGGTTCAGGCTTAGGGTTAGAGTTAGGGGTTAGGGCTAGGTTTAGGGTTAGGTTTAGGGTATGGGTTAGGGTTCCGTTTAGGGTAAGGGTAAGGTTTTATTGTTAGGGTTAGGTTAGGTTTGGGGTTAGGGTAGGGTAAGAGTAAGGGTTAGCCTTAGGGTAAGGGTTAGGGTTAGGGGTTAGTGTTAGGGTTAGGGTTAGGGTTAGGGTTAGCGTTAGGGTTAAGGTTAGGGTTAGGTTAGGGTTAGGGTTAGAGTTAGGGTTAGGGTAAGGGTTAGAGTTAGGGTTAGGGTAAGGTTTAGGTTTAGGGTTAGAGTTAGGGTAAGGCTGACGTTTAGAGTTAGGATTAGGGTAAGGTTTAGGATTAGGGTTAGGGTAAGGCTAAGGGTTAGATTTAGGGTTAGGTTTAGGGTTAGGGGTAGGGGTTAGGGTTAGGGTTAGGGTAAGGGTAAGGGTTAGGGTTAGGGTTAGGGTTAAGTTTAGGGTTAGGGTTAGGCTAAGGGTTAGGGTTAGGGTAAGGGTAATGGTTAGGTTTAGGGGTTAGGGTTAGGGTTAGGGTTAGGGTAAGGGTTAGGGTTAGGGTTAGGGTTAAGTTTAGGGTTAGCTTTAGGGATAGGATAAGGGTAAGGCTAAGGTTTAGGGTTAGGGTTAAAGTTAGGATTAGGGTTAGGGAAAGGGTCAGGGTTAGGGTTAGGGTTAGGTTTAGGGTATAGATTAGGGTTAGGGTTAGGGTTAGGGTAAAAGTTACGGTTAGGGTTAGGGTTAGCATTAAGGTTAGGGTTGGGGTTAGGGTAAGTGTAAGGGTAAGGGTTAGGGTTAGGGTTAGGTAAGGGTTAGAGATAGGGTTAGGTTTAGATTTAGGGTTAGGTTTAGGTTTAGGGTTAGGTTTAGGTTTGGGGTTAGGGTTAGGGTTAGGGTTAGGGTTAGGGTTAGGGTAAGACTAAGGGTTAGAGTTAGCTTTAGGGTTAGGGTTAGGGTTAGGGGTTAGGGTTAGGGTTAGGGTTAAGGTAAGGGTTAGGGTTAGGGTTAGGGTTAGGGTTAGGGTTAGGGTTAGGGGTTAGGGTTAGGGTTAAGGTAAGGGTTAGGTTTAGGGTTAAGGTTAGAGTTAGGGTTAGGGTTAGTGTTCGGTTTAGGGTTATTGTTAGTGTAAGGGTAAGTGTTAGGGTTAGAGTTAAGGTTAGAGTTAGGTTTAGTGTTAAGCTAAGGGTTAGGGTTAGCGTAAGGGTTTGGGTTAGGGTTAGGGTTAGAGGTAGGCTTAGGGTTATGGTAAGGGTAAGGGTAAGGCTTAGGGTTAGGGTTAGGGTAAGGGGTAGGGTTAGGGGTTAGGGTTAGGGTTAGGGTTATTGTTAAGTTTAGGTTAAGGTTTAGGGTTAGGGTAAAAGTTAGGGTCAGGGTTAGGGTTAGGGTTAGGGTAAGGGTAAGTGTTAGGGTTAGACTTAGGTTTATTGTTAGGGTAAGGCTAAGCGTTAGGGTTAGGGTTGGGTTTAGGGTTGGGGTTAAGGTTAGGTTTAGGGTTAGGGTAATGGTAAGGGTTAGGGTTAGGGTTAGGTTTAAGGTTTGACTTAGGGTTCGGGAAAGGGTAAGGGTTAGGGTTAGGTTTTGGGGTAGGGTTATGTTTAGGGTTTGGGTTAGGTTTAGGTTTAGGGTAAGTGTTGGGGTTAGGTTTAGGGTTAGTGTTAGGTTTAGGTTTAGGGTAAGGGTAAGGTTAGGGTTAGGGTTAGGTTCAGTGTTAGGCTTAGGGTAAGGGTTAGGGTTAGGGTTAGTGTTAGGTTTTGGGTAAAGTTTAGGGTTAGGGTTAGGGTAAGGGTAAGGGTTAGAGTTAGGGTTAGGGTTAGGGTTTAGAGTTAGGGTTGGGGTTAAGTTTAGGCTTAGGGTAAGGGTTAGGGTTAGGGTTAGTGTTAGGTTGTGGGTAAAGTTTAGGGTTAAGGTTAGGGTAAGGATAAGGGTTAGGGTTAGGTTAGGATTAGGGTTAGGGTTAGGGTTAGGTTTAAGATTAAGGTTAGCGTTAGGGTTAGGCAAAGGGTTAGGGTTAGGGTTAGTGTAAGGGTTAGGGTGAGGGTTAGGGTTAGGGATAGAGGTATTGTTAGGGTTAGGGTAAGGGTAAGGTTTAGGGTTAGGGTAAGGGGTAGGGTTAGGGTTATGGTTAGGTTTAGGGTTAGTGTTAGGGTTAGGTTTAGGATTAGGGTAAGGGTTAGGGTTAGCGTTAGGGTTAGGGTTAGCATTCAGGATAGGGTTAGGGTTACGGTATGGGTAAGGGTTAGGGTTAGGATTAGGGTACGGGTAAGGGTTAGGGTTAGGGTTAGGGGTAGGGTAAGGGTTAGTGTAAGGGTTAGGGTTAGGGTTATTTTTAGGGTTAGGGTAAGGTTAAGGGTTAGGGTTAGTGTTAGGTTTAGTGTTAGGGTTAGGGTAACGGTTAGGGTTAGGGTTAGGGTTAGGTTTAGGTTTAAGGTTAGGGTTAGGGTTAGGGTAAGGGTAAAGGTTAGGGTTAGGGTTAGGGTCAGGGGTTAGGGTTAGGTTTAGTTTTAGGGTTAGGGTAAGGGTAAGGTTTAGAGTTAGGGTTAGAGTTAGAGGTTATGGCTTGGGTTAGGGTTCGGGTTAGGGTAAGGGTTAGGGTTAGGTTTAGGGTAAGGGTAAGGTTTTATTGTTAGGGTAAGGGGTAGGTTTGTGGTAAGGGTTAGGGTAAGAGTAAGGGTTAGCGTTAGGGTTAGGGCTAGGGTTAGGGCAAGTTTTAGGGTTACCTTTAGTGTTAGGGTTAGGTTTGAGGTTAGGGTTAGGGTAAGGGTAAAGGTTAGGATTAGGGTTAGGGTTAGGTTTAGGGTTTGGGTTAGGGTTAGGGTTAGGGTAAGGGTGTGGGTTAGGGTTAAGTTTAGGGTTAGGGTTAGGGTAAGGATTAGGGTTCGGGTAAGTGTTAGGGTTAGGGTTAGAGTTAGGGTTAGTTTTAGGGTTAGAGTTAGGATTAGGGTAAGGGTTAGGTTAGGGTTAGGTTTATGGTGAGTGTTAGGGTTAGGGTTAGGGTTAGGGGTTAGGGTTAGTGTTAGGCTTAGGGTAAGGTTTAGGGTTAGGGTTAGGGTAAGGGTTAGGGTTAGGGTTAGGATTAGGGTAAGGCTGACGGTTAGATTTAGGGTTAGGGTAAGGTTTAGGATTAGGGTTAGGGTAAGGCTAAGGGTTAGAGTTAGGGTTAGGGTAGGGTTAGGGTTAGGGGTTAGGGTTAGGTTTAGGGTAAGGGTAAGGTTTAGCATTAGGGTTAGGGTTAAGGTTAGCGTAGTGTTAGGGTTAGGGTTAGGGTTAGGGTAAGGGTAAGGGTTAGGGTTAGGGTGAGGGTTAAGTTTAGGGTTAGGGTTAGGATAAGGGTTAGGGTTAGGGTTAGGGTGAAGGTTAGGGTTAGGGTTAGGGTTAGAGGTAGGGTTAGGGTTAGGGTAAGGGTAAGGGTTAGGGTTAGGGTTAGGATTAGGGGAAGGGTTAGGGTTAGGGGTTAGGGATAGGGTTAGGTTTAGGGTTAGGGTTACGGTTAGGGTAAGGGTTAGGGTTAGGGTTAGGGTTATGTTTAAGGTTAAGGTTATGGTTAGGGTTAGATTTAGGGTAAGGGTAAGGGTAAGGTTAAGGGTTAGGGTTAGGGTTAGAGTTAGGGAAAGTGTAATGGTTAGGGTTATGGTTAAGGTTAGGTTTAGGGTAAGGATTAGGGTTCGGGTTAGGGTTAGGGTAAGGGTTAGGGTTTGGTTAGGGTTAGCATTAAGGTTAGGGCTAGGGTTAGGGTAAGGGTAAGGGTTAGGATTAGGGTTAGGGTAAGGGTAAGGGTAAGGTTAAGGGTTAGGGATATTGTTAGGGAAAGTGTAATGGTTAGGGTTATGGTTAAGGTTAGGTTTAGGGTAAGGATTAGGGTTCGGGTTAGGGTTAGGGTAAGGGTTAGGGTTTGGTTAGGGTTAGCATTAAGGTTAGGGCTAGGGTTAGGGTAAGGGTAAGGGTTAGGATTAGGGTTAGGGTAAGGGTAAGGGTAAGGTTAAGGGTTAGGGATAGTGTTAGGTTTAGGTAAGGGTTACGGTTATGGGTAGGGTTAGGGTTAGGTTCAGGGTTAGGTTTAGGGTATGCTAAGGGATACGGTTAGGTTTAGGTTCAGGGTTAGGTTTAGGGCAAGATTTAGGGTTAGGGTTAGTGTTAGGTTAAGGGTTAAGGTTAGGGTTAGGGTTAGGGTAAGGTTAAGGGTTAGGGTTAGGGTAAGGGTTAGGGGTCAGGGTTAGGGTTACAGTTAGGTTTGGGGTAAGGGTAAGGTTTAGGCTTAGGATAGGGTTATGTTTTTGGTTAGGGTTTGGGTAAGGGTAAGGATTAGGGTTAGGGTTAGGGTTAGGGTAAGGGGAAGGGTTAGGGTTAGGGTTAGTGTTAGGGTTATGTTTAGGTTTAGGGTTAGGGTTAGGCTAAGGGTTAGGGTTAGATTTAGGCTAAGGGTTAGGGTTAGGGTTAGGGTTAGAGTTAGAGGTAGGGTTAGATTTAGGGTAAGGGTAAGGGTTAGGGTTAGGGTTAGGGTTAGGGTCAGGGATCGGGTTAGGGGTTAGGGTTAGGGTAAGGGTTAGGGTTAGGGTTAGGGTTAGGGTAAGGCTGACCGTTAGAGTTAGGGTTAGGGTGAGGTTTATGATTAGAGTTAGGGTAAGGCTAAGTGTTAGAGTTAGGGTTAGGGTTAGGGTTAGGTTTAGGGTTAGGGGTTAGGGTTAGGGTTAGGGTAAGAGGAAGGGTTAGGTTAAGGGTTAGGGTTAGGGTAAGGGTAAGGTTTAGCATTTGGTTAGGTTTAAGGTTAGCGTTAGTGTTAGGGTTAGGGTTAGGGTTAGGGTAAGGGTAAGGGTTAGGGTTAGGGTTAGGTTTAAGTTTAGGGTCAGGGTTTGGCTTAGGGTTAGAGTTAGGGTTAGTGTAAGGGTGAGGGTTAGTGTTAGGGTTAGGGATAGAGGTAGGGTTAGGGTTAGGGTAAGGGTAAGGTTTAGGGTTAGGGTTAGGGTAAGGGTTAGGCTTAGGGGTTAGGGTTAGGGTTAGGTTTAGGTTTAGGGTTAGGGTTAGGGTAAGAGTTAGGGTGAGGGTTAGGGTTAGGGTTAAGGTTAGGGTTAGTGTTAGGGTTAGCGAAAGGGTAAGTGTAAGGTTTAATGTTAGGGTTAGGGTTAGGGTTAGGTTTAGGTTTAGGTTTAGGGATAGGGTAAGGGTTAGGGTTAGGGTTAGGGTTTGGTTTAGGGTAAGGATTAGGGTTAGGGTTAGGGTAAGGCTTACGGTTAGGTTAGGGTTAGCATTAAGGTTAGGGTTAGGGTTAGGGTAAGGGTAAGGGTTAGGGTTAGGGTTAGGGTAAGGGTAAGGTTAAGGGGTAGGGTTAGGATCAGGGTTAGGTAAGAGTTAGGGTTAGGGTTAGGGTTAGGTTAGGTTTAGGGTTAAGTTTGGGGTATGCTAAGGGTTAGGGTTATGTTTAGGTTCGGGGTTAGGTTTAGGGCAAGCTTTAGGGTTAGGGTTAGTGTTAGGCTAAGGGTTAAGGTTACGGTTAGGGTTAGGATAAGGGTAAGGGTTAGGGTTAGGGTTAGGGTTAGCGGTCAAGGTTAGGTTTAAGGTTAGGTTTGCTGTAAGGGTAAGGTTTAGGGTTAGGTTTAGGGTTATGTTGGGGTTAAGTTTAGTGTAAGAGTAAGGGTTAGCGTTAGGGTTAGCGTTAGGGTAAGGGTAAGGGTAAGGGTTAGGGTTAGGGATAAGGTTAGGGTTAGGGTTAGGGTTAGGCTAAGGGTTAGGGTTAGAGTTAGGGTTAGGGTTAGGGTTAGAGGTAGGGTTAGGTTTAGGGTAAGGGTAAGGGTTAGGGTAAGGGTTAGGGATCGGGTTAGGTTTAGGATAAGGGTAAGGTTTAGGTTTAGGGTTAAGGTTAGGGATAAGGGTAAGGATGAGGGTTATGGTTAGGGTTAGCGTTAAGGTTAGGGTTAGTGTTAGGGTTAGGTTTACGGTTAGGGTAAAGGTAAGGGTTAGGGTTAGGGTTAGGGTTAAGATTACGGTTAGGGTTAGGGTTAGGCTAAGGGTTAGGGTTAAGATAAGGGTTAGGTTTAGGGTTAGGGTTATGGTTAGAGGTAGGGTTAGTGTTAGGGAAAGGGTAAGGGTAAGGGTTAGGGTTAGGGTTAGGGTAAGGGTTAGGGTTAGGGTTAGGGTTAGAGGTAGGATTAGTGTTAGGGTAAGGGTAAGGGTAAGTGTTAAAATTAGGGTTAGGGTTAGGGTAAAAGTTAGGGTTAGGGTTAGGGTTAGGGTAAAGATAAGTGTTAGGGTTAGGGTTAGGGTTATTGTAAGGGTAAGCGTTAGGGTTAGGGTTAGGGTTGGGTTTAGGGTTGGGGTTAGGGTTAGGGTTAGGGTTAGGGTAATGTTAAGGGTTAGGGTTAGGGTTAGGGTTAGGGTTAGATTTAAGGTTACGGTTAGGGTAAGTGTAATGTTTAGGGTTAAGGTTAGGGTAAGGGTTAGGGTTAGGGTTAGGGTTAGGGTCAGGTTTAGGGTTAGGGTTAGGGTTAATGTTAGCATAAATGTTAGCGTTAGAGTTAGGGTAAGGGTAAGGGTTAGGGTTAGGGTACAGGTTAGGTTTAGGGTTAGAGGTTAGAGTTAGGGTTAGATTTAGGGTTAGGGAAAGGGTAAGGATTAGGGTAAGGATTAGGGTTAGGGTTAGGGTAAGGATTGGGGTTAGTGTTACAGTTAGGGAAAGGGTACGGGTTAGGGTTAGGTTTAGGATTAGAATTAAGTTTAGGGTTAGGGTTAGGGTTACAGTTAGGGCTAGTTTTAGGTTTAGAGTTCAGGTAAGGGTAAGCGTTAGGGTTAGAATTTGGGTTAGGGTTAAGTTTAGGGTTAGGGTTAGGGTTAGGGTTAGGGTTAGCATTAAGGTTAGGGTTAGGTTAAGGGTAAGGGTCAGGGTTAGGGTTAGTGTAAGTTTAAGGGTTAGGGTTAGGATTAAGGGTTAGGTTTAGGGTTAGGGTTAGTGTAAGGGTTAGGGTTAGGTTTAGGTTAAGGGTTAGGGGTTAGGGTTAGGGTTAGGATTAGGGGTTAGGGTTAGGGTTAGGGTTAAGTTTAGGGTTAGGGTAAAGGGAAGGGTTAGGTTTAGGTTTAATTTTAGAGTAAGGGTAAGGGTTAGGGTTAGCGTTAGGATTAGGGTTAAGGTTAGGGTTAGTGTTAGGGTTAGGGTTAGGGTAAGGGTAAGGGTTAGGGTTAGGGTTAAGGTTAGGGTTAGGGATAGGCTAAGGGTTAGGGTTAGGGTACGGGTTAGGGTTAGGTTTAGGGTTAGGTTTAGAGGTAGGGTTAGGGTTAGGGTAAGGGTAAGGTTTAGGGTTAGGGATAGGGTTAGGGTTAGGGTTAGGGTTAGGGTAAAGTAAGGTTGAAGGTTAGATTTAGGGTTTGGGTTAAGGTTAGTGTTCGGGTTAGGGTAAGGGTAAGTGTTAGGGTTAGGGTTAGGGTTAGGGTAAGGGTAAAGGTTAGAGTTAGCGTTAATTTGAGGGTTAGGGTTAGGTTTAAGGGTTAGGATTCGGGTTAGGTTTAGGGTTAGGGTAAGGGTAAGGGTTAGGGTTAGGGTTAGGGTTATGGTTAGGTTTAGGGTTAGGGTTAGGCTAGGGTTAGGGTTAGAGTTAGGGTAAGGGTTAGGGTTAGGGTTAGGGTTAGAGTTAGAGGTAGCGTTAGGGTTAGGATAAGAGTAAGGGTTAGGGTTAGGGTTAGGGTTAGGGTAAGGGTTAGGGTTAGGAGTTAGGGTTAGGGTAAGGGTTAGGGTTAGGGTTAGAGTTAGGGTAAGGCTGATGGTTAGAGTTAGGGTTAGGTTGAGGTTTAGGATTAGGGTTAGCGTAAGGCTAAGTGTTAGAGTAGGGTTAGGGTTAGGGTTAGGTTTAGGGGTTAGGGTTAGGGTTAGGTTAGGTTAAGGGTAAGGGTTAAGGTTAGGGTAAGGGTAAGGTTTAGCATTAGGGTTAGGGTTAAGGTTAGCGTTAGTGTTAGGGTTAGGGTTAGGGTTAGGGTAAGGATAAGGGTTAGGGTTAGGGTTAGGGTTAGGGTTAAGTTTAGGGTCAGGGTTGGCTAACGGTTAGGGTTAGGGTTAGGGTAAGTGTTAGGGTTAGGGTTAGGGATAGAGGTAGGTTTAGGGTAAGGGTAATGGTTAGGGTTAGGGTTAGGGTAAGGGTTAGGGTTAGGGTTAGGGGTTAGGGTTAGGGTTAGGATTATGGTTAGGGTTAGTGTTAAGGGAAGGGTTAGGGTGAGGGTTAGGGTTAGGGTTAACGTTAGGGTTAGTGTTAGGGTTAGGGTAAGGGTAAGGATAAGGTTTAGGTTTAGGATTAGGGTTAGGTTTAGGGTTAATGTTAGGAAAAGGGTAAGGGTTAGGGTTTGGGTTAGGGTTTGGTTTAGGATAAGGATTAGGGTTAGGGTTAGGTTTAGGGTTAGATTTAGAGGTAGGGTTAGGGTTAGGTTTAGGGTTACGGTTAGGTAAGGGTTAGGGTTAGGGTTAGGGTTACGTTAGGTTTAGGGTTAGGTTTAGGGTATGGTAAGGGTTAGGGTTAGGTTTAGTTTCAGGGTTAGGTTAACGGCAAGGTTTAGGGTTAGGTTTAGTGTTAGGCTAAGGGTTAAGGTGAGGGTTAGGGTTAGGATAAGGGTAAGTGTTAGGGTTAGGGTTAGGGTTAGGGGTCAGGGTTAGGATTACGGTTAGGTTTGCTGTAAGGGTGAGGTTTAGGGTTAGTTTTAGGGTTATGTTTGCGGTTACGGTTAGGGTAAGGGTAAGAGTTAGGGTTAGGGTAAGAGTAAGGTTTAGGGTTAGGGTTAGGGTTAAGGTTAGGGTTAGGGTTAGGGTTAGGCTAAGGGTTAGGGTTAGAGTTAGGGTAAGGGTTAGGGTTAGGGTTAGGGATAGAGTTAGAGGTAGGGTTAGGGTTCAGGTAAGGGTAAGGGTTAGGGTAAGGGTTAGGGTTAAGGGTTACGGTTAGGGTAAGGGTAAGGGTTAGGTTTAGGGTTAAGATTAGGGATAAGGGTAAGGTTTAGTGTTATGGTTAGGGTTAGCGTTAAGGTTAGGGTTAGTGTTAGGGTTAGGGTTACGGTTAGAGTAAGGGTAAGGGTTAGGGTTAGGGTTAGGGTTAAAGTTAGGGTTAGGGTTAGGGTTAGGCTAAGGGTTAGGGTTAGGGTTAGGGTTAGAGGTAGGGTTAGTGTTAGGGTAAGGGTAAGGTTAAGGGTTAGGGTTAGGGTTAGCCTAAGGGTTAGGGTTAGGGTTTGGTGTTAGGGTTAGGGTTAGGGTCATGGTTAGGGTAAGGGTTAGGATTAGGGTTAGGGTAAAAGTTAGCGTTAGGTTTAGGGTTAAGGTTAGGGTAAATGTAAGTGTTAGTGTTAGGGTTTGGGTTAGGGTAAGGGTAAGCATTAGGATTAGGGTTAGGGTTGGGTTTAGGGTTGGGGTTAGGGTTCGGTTAGGGTTAGGGTAATGGTAAGGGTTAGGGTTAGGGTTAGGATTAGATTTAAGGTTACAGTTAGGGTAAGCGTAAGGTTTAGGGTTAAGGTTAGGGTAAGGGTTTGGGTTAGGGTTAGGGTTAGGGTTAGGATTGGGGTTAGGGTTAGGGTTAGTGTTAGCGTAAAAGTTAGGGTTAGAATTAGGGTAAGGGTAAGGGTTAGGGTTAGGGTACGGGTTAGGTTTAGGGTTAGGGTTTAGAGTTAGGGTTAGATTTAGGATTAGGTTTAGGGTAAGGTTTAGGGTTAGGTTTAGCTTCAGGGTTAGGTTTAGGGCAAGGTTGAGGGTTAGGGTTAGTGTTAGGTTAAGGGTAAAGTTTAGGGTTAGGGTTAGGGTAAGGGTTAGCATTAGTGTTAGGGTTAGGTGTCAGGGTTAGGGTTACGGTTAGGTTTGGGGTAAGGGTAAGGTTTAGGGTTAGGGTTAGGGTTATGTTTGTGGTTAGGGTTAGGGTAAGGGTAAGGGTTATGGTTATGGTTAGGGTTAGGGTTAGGGTAAGGGTAAGGGTTAGGGTTAGGGTTAGGGTTATGGTTAGGTTTAGGGTTAGGTTTAGGCTAAGGGATAGGCTTAGAGTTAGGGTAAGGATTAGGGTTAGGGTTAGTGTTAGAGTTAGAGGTAGGGTTAGGGTAGGGTAAGGGTGAGGGTTAGCGTTCGGGTTAGGGTAACGGTTATGTTAAGGGGTAGGTTTAGGGTAAGAGTAAGGTTTAGCATTAGGGTTAGGGTTAAGGTTAGCGTTAGTGTTAGTGTTAGTGTTAGGGTTAGGGTTAGGGTAAGTGTAAGGGTTAGAGTTAGGGTTAGGGTTAAGTTTAGGGTCAGGGTTTGGCTAAGGGTCAGGGTTAGGTTTAGGGTAAGGGTTAGGGTTAGGGTTAGGGTTTGAGGTTAGGGTTAGGGTTAGGGTTAGGGTTAGGGTTACGGTTAGTGTAAGGGTTAGGGTTAGGAGTAGGGTTAGGAGTAGGGTAAGGGTTAGGGTTAGGGTTAGGGTTAGGGTTAGGGTAAGATTAAGGGTTAGGGTTAGGGTTAGGGTAAGGGTTAGGTTAGGTTTAGGGTTAGGTTAAGGGTATGCTAAAGGTTAGAGTTAGGTTTAGGTTCAGGGTTAGGTTAAGGGCAAGCTTTATGGTTAGGGTTAGTGTTAGGCTAAGGGTTAAGGTTAGGGTTAGGGTTAGGATAAGGGTAAGGGTTAGGGTTACGGTTAGGGTTAGGGGTCAGGTTTAGGGTTACGGTTAGGTTAGCTGTAAGGGTAAGGTTTAGGGTTAGCGTTAAGCTTAGGGTTAGGGTTAGGTTTAGGCTAAGGGTTAGGGTTAGAGTTAGGGTATGGGTGAGGGTTAGGGTTAGAGTTAGAGGAAGGGTTAGGGTTACGGTAAGGGTAAGGGTTAGGGTTAGGGGTTAGGATTAGGGTAAGGGTAAGGGTTAGGTTTAGGGTTAAGGTTAGGGATAAGGGTAAGGGTAAGTTTTATGGTTAGGGTTAGCGTTAAGTTTAGGGTTAGTGTTAGGGTTAGGGTTACGGTTAGGGTAAGGGTAAAGGTAAGGGTTAGGGTTAGGGTTAGGGGTCAGGGTTAGGATTACGGTTAGGTTTGCTGTAAGGGTGAGGTTTAGGGTTAGTTTTAGGGTTATGTTTGCGGTTACGGTTAGGGTAAGGGTAAGAGTTAGGGTTAGGGTAAGAGTAAGGTTTAGGGTTAGGGTTAGGGTTAAGGTTAGGGTTAGGGTTAGGGTTAGGCTAAGGGTTAGGGTTAGAGTTAGGGTAAGGGTTAGGGTTAGGGTTAGGGATAGAGTTAGAGGTAGGGTTAGGGTTCAGGTAAGGGTAAGGGTTAGGGTAAGGGTTAGGGTTAAGGGTTACGGTTAGGGTAAGGGTAAGGGTTAGGTTTAGGGTTAAGATTAGGGATAAGGGTAAGGTTTAGTGTTATGGTTAGGGTTAGCGTTAAGGTTAGGGTTAGTGTTAGGGTTAGGGTTACGGTTAGAGTAAGGGTAAGGGTTAGGGTTAGGGTTAGGGTTAAAGTTAGGGTTAGGGTTAGGGTTAGGCTAAGGGTTAGGGTTAGGGTTAGGGTTAGAGGTAGGGTTAGTGTTAGGGTAAGGGTAAGGTTAAGGGTTAGGGTTAGGGTTAGCCTAAGGGTTAGGGTTAGGGTTTGGTGTTAGGGTTAGGGTTAGGGTCATGGTTAGGGTAAGGGTTAGGATTAGGGTTAGGGTAAAAGTTAGCGTTAGGTTTAGGGTTAAGGTTAGGGTAAATGTAAGTGTTAGTGTTAGGGTTTGGGTTAGGGTAAGGGTAAGCATTAGGATTAGGGTTAGGGTTGGGTTTAGGGTTGGGGTTAGGGTTCGGTTAGGGTTAGGGTAATGGTAAGGGTTAGGGTTAGGGTTAGGATTAGATTTAAGGTTACAGTTAGGGTAAGCGTAAGGTTTAGGGTTAAGGTTAGGGTAAGGGTTTGGGTTAGGGTTAGGGTTAGGGTTAGGATTGGGGTTAGGGTTAGGGTTAGTGTTAGCGTAAAAGTTAGGGTTAGAATTAGGGTAAGGGTAAGGGTTAGGGTTAGGGTACGGGTTAGGTTTAGGGTTAGGGTTTAGAGTTAGGGTTAGATTTAGGATTAGGTTTAGGGTAAGGTTTAGGGTTAGGTTTAGCTTCAGGGTTAGGTTTAGGGCAAGGTTGAGGGTTAGGGTTAGTGTTAGGTTAAGGGTAAAGTTTAGGGTTAGGGTTAGGGTAAGGGTTAGCATTAGTGTTAGGGTTAGGTGTCAGGGTTAGGGTTACGGTTAGGTTTGGGGTAAGGGTAAGGTTTAGGGTTAGGGTTAGGGTTATGTTTGTGGTTAGGGTTAGGGTAAGGGTAAGGGTTATGGTTATGGTTAGGGTTAGGGTTAGGGTAAGGGTAAGGGTTAGGGTTAGGGTTAGGGTTATGGTTAGGTTTAGGGTTAGGTTTAGGCTAAGGGATAGGCTTAGAGTTAGAGTAAGGATTAGGGTTAGGGTTAGTGTTAGAGTTAGAGGTAGGGTTAGGGTAGGGTAAGGGTGAGGGTTAGCGTTCGGGTTAGGGTAACGGTTATGTTAAGGGGTAGGTTTAGGGTAAGAGTAAGGTTTAGCATTAGGGTTAGGGTTAAGGTTAGCGTTAGTGTTAGTGTTAGTGTTAGGGTTAGGGTTAGGGTAAGTGTAAGGGTTAGAGTTAGGGTTAGGGTTAAGTTTAGGGTCAGGGTTTGGCTAAGGGTCAGGGTTAGGTTTAGGGTAAGGGTTAGGGTTAGGGTTAGGGTTTGAGGTTAGGGTTAGGGTTAGGGTTAGGGTTAGGGTTACGGTTAGTGTAAGGGTTAGGGTTAGGAGTAGGGTTAGGAGTAGGGTAAGGGTTAGGGTTAGGGTTAGGGTTAGGGTTAGGGTAAGGTTAAGGGTTAGGGTTAGGGTTAGGGTAAGGGTTAGGTTAGGTTTAGGGTTAGGTTAAGGGTATGCTAAAGGTTAGGGTTACGTTTAGGTTCAGGGTTAGGTTAAGGGCAAGCTTTATGGTTAGGGTTAGTGTTAGGCTAAGGGTTAAGGTTAGGGTTAGGGTTAGGATAAGGGTAAGGGTTAGGGTTACGGTTAGGGTTAGGGGTCAGGTTTAGGGTTACGGTTAGGTTTGCTGTAAGGGTAAGGTTTAGGGTTAGCGTTAAGCTTAGGGTTAGGGTTAGGTTTAGGCTAAGGGTTAGGGTTAGAGTTAGGGTATGGGTGAGGGTTAGGGTTAGAGTTAGAGGAAGGGTTAGGATTACGGTAAGGGTAAGGGTTAGGGTTAGGGGTTAGGATTAGGGTAAGGGTAAGGGTTAGGTTTAGGGTTAAGGTTAGGGATAAGGGTAAGGGTAAGTTTTATGGTTAGGGTTAGCGTTAAGTTTAGGGTTAGTGTTAGGGTTAGGGTTACGGTTAGGGTAAGGGTAAAGGTAAGGTAAGGGTTAGGGTTAAGGTTAAGTTTAGGGATATGGTTAGGCTAAGGGTTAGGGTTAAAGTAAGGGTTAGGGTTAGGATTAGGGTTAGGGTTAGAGGTAGGGTTAGTGTTAGGGTAAGAATAAGGGTAAGGGTTAGGGTTAGGGTTAGGGTAAGGGTTAGGTTTTGGGGTTAGGGTTAGGGTTAGGGTTAGGGTCAGGGTTAGGGTAAGGGTTAGGGTTAGGGTTAGGGTAAAATTTAGGGTTAGGGTTAGGGTTAGGGTAGGGTAAAGGTAAGTGTTAGTGTTAGGGTTAGGGTTAGGGTTAGAGTAAGGGTGAGCATTAGGGTTAGGGTTGGGTTTAGGGTTGGGGTTAGGGTTAGGGTTAGGGTTAGGGTAATAGTAAGGGTTAGGTTTAGAGTTAGGGTTAGGATTAAATTTAAGGTTACAGTTAGGGTAATGGTAAGGTTTAGGGTTAAGGTTAGGGTAAGGGTTAGTGTTAGGGTAAGCGTTAGGTTTAGGGTTAGGGTTAGGGTAAGGGTTAGGGTTAGGGTTAGGTTTAGGTTAAGGGTTAGGGTTAGAGTTAGGGTTAGGGTAAGGCTAAGGGTTAGAGTTAGGGTTAGGGTTAGGGTTAGGGGTTAGGGTTGGGTTTGGGTTAAGGTTAGGGTTAGGGTAAGGGGAAGGTTTAGGTTTAGGTTTAAGATTAGAGTAAGGGTAAGGGTTAGGGTTAGGGTAAGGATTAGGTTTAAGGTTAGGGTTAGTGTTAGGGTTAGGGTTAGGGTAAGGGTAAGGGTTAGGGTTCGGTTTAAGGTTAGGGTTAAGGTTAGGGTTAGGCTAAGCGTTAGGGTTAGGGTAAGGTTTAGGGTTAGCCTTAAGGTGAGGGTTAGGGTTAGGGTTAGGAGTTAGGGTTCGGGTTAGGGTTAGGGTTTGGGTGAGGGTTTGGGTGAGGGTTAGGGTTAGGGTTAGGGTAAGTGTTAGGGTTAGGTTAAGGGTAAGTGTTAGGGTTAGGGTAAGGGTAAGTGTTAGGATTAGGGTAAGGGTAAGGGTTAGGGTTAGCCTTAAGGTGAGGGTTAGGGTTAGGGTTAGGGGTTAGGGTTTGGGTTAGGGTTAGGGTTAGGGTAAGGGTTAGGGTTAGGTTTAGGGTAAGTGTTAGGGTTAGAGTAAGGGTTAGGGGTAGGTTTAGTGTTAGGGTTAGGGTTAGGGTTAGGGTTAGGCTAAGGGTTAGGGTTAGGTTTAGGGTAAGGGTTAGTTTTAGGGTTAGGGTTAGGGTTAGGGTAAGGGTTAGGGTTAGGGTTAGGGTTAGGTTTAAGTTTAGGGTAAATGTAAGGTTAAGGGTTAGGGTTAGGGTTACGGTTAGGGTAAAGATTAGGGTTAGGGTTAGGGTTAGGGTAAGGGTAAGGGTTAAGATTAGGGTTAGGGTTAGGGTTAGGTTTACGGTTAGGGTTAGGGTAAGGGTAAAGGTTATGGTTAGGATTAGGGTTAGGGTTAAATTTAGGGTTAGGGTTAGTGTTAGTGTTAGGGTAAGTTTAAGGCTTAGAGTTAGGGTTATGGTTAGGGTTAGGTTTAGGGTAAGGTTAAGGTTTAGGGTTAGGTTTAGGGTTAGGGTTGGGATTAGGGTGAGGTTAGGGTTAGGGTTAGGGTAAGGGTAAGGATAAGGTTTAAGTTTGGGGTTAGGGTTAGGGTTCGTGTTAGGGAAAGGGTAAGGGTTAGGGTTAGGTTTAGGGTTAGGGTAAGGATTAGGTTTAGGGTTAGGGTTAGGGTAAGGGTTAGAGTTAGGGTTAAGGTAAGGGTAAGTGTTAGGATTAGGGTTAAGGGTTAGGGTTAGGGTTAGGTTTAGGTTTAGGGTTAGGGTAAGTTTAAGGGTTAGGGTTAGGGTTAGGGTTAAGGTAGGGTTAGGGTTAGGGTTAGGGTAAGGGTGAGGTATAGTGTTAAGGTTAGGGTTAGGTTTAGGGTAAGGGTAAGGGTTAGGGTTAGGGTTAGGGTAAGGGTAAGTGTTAGGTTTAAGGTTAGGGTTAGGGTTAAGTTTAGGGTTAAGGTTAGGGAAAGGGTAAGGTAAGGTTTAGCGCTAGGGTTAGGGTTAGGAAAGGGCAAGGATTATGGTTAGGATTAGGGTTAGGGTAAGGATTAGGATTAGGGTTAGGGTTAGTGTAAGGGTTAGGTTTAGGGTTAGTGTTATCAATAAGGTTAGGGTTAGGGTTAGGGTCAGGGAAAGGGTTAGGTTTAGGGTTAGGGTTAGGATAAGTGTAAGGGTTAGGATTAGGGTTAGGTTTAGGTTTAAGGTTAGGGTTAGGGGAAGAGTAAGGGTTAGGGTTAAGGTTAGGATTAGGGTTAAGGTTAGGGTTAGTGTTAGGGTTATGGTTAAGGTTAGGGTTAGGGTAAGGTTAAGGGTTAGGGTTAGGGTTAGGGTTAGTTTTAGAGTTAGGTTTATGGTTAAGGTAAGGGTAAGGGTTAGGGTTAGGGTTAGGGTAAGGGTTAGGGTTAGGTTTAGGGTAAAAGTAAGGTTTAGGATTAGGGTTAGGGATAGGGTTAGGTTTAGGGTTAGGGTTAGGGTAAGTGTAAGAGTTAGGGTTACGGTTAGGGTTAGGGTTAGGTTTAGCGTTAGGGTAAGGGTTAGGGTTACGGTAAGGTTTAGGATTAGGGTTAGGTTTAGGATTAGGGTTAGGGTTAGGGTAAAGTAAGGGTTAAGTTTAGATTTAGGGTTTGGGTTAAGTTTAGTGTTAGGGTTATGGTAAGCGTAAGGGTTAGGATTAGGGTTAGGGTTAGGGTAAGTGTAAGGTTTAGGGTTAGCGTTAAGGTGAGGGTTAGGGTTAGGGTTAGGGGTTAGGGTTCGGGCTTTGGTTAGGGTTAGGGTAAGGGTTAGGGTTAGGGTTAGGGTAAATGTTAGGGTTAGGGTTAGGGTTAGGGTAAGGGTAAGCGTTAGGGTTAGGGTTAGGGTTTGGTTTAGGGTTGGGGTTAAGGTTAGGCTTAGGGTTAGGGTAAGGGTAAGGGTTGGGGTTAGGGTTAGGGTTAGTTTTAGGGTTAGGGTTAGGCTTAGGGTTAGGGTTAGGGTAAGGGTTAGGGTTAGGGTTAGATTTAGTGTTAGGTTTAGGGTAAGGGTAAGTGTTAGGGTTAGGGTTAGGTCCAGGGTTAGGGTTAGGGTTAGTGTTAGATTTAGGGTTAAGTTTAGGGTTAGGGTTAGGGTAAGGGTAAAGTTTAGGGTTAGGTTTAGGGTTAGGGGTTAGGGTTGGGGTTAGGGTAAGGGTAAGTGTTATGGTTAGGGTTAGGGTTAGGTTTAAGGTTAGGGTTAGGGTAAGGGTAAGGGTTAGGGTCAAGGTTAGGATTAGGGTTAAGGTTAGGGTTAGTGTTAGGTTAGGTTTAGAGTTAGTGTTTGCATTAAGGTTGTGGTTAGGGTTAGGGTAAGGGTTATGGTTAGGGTTAGGGTTAGGGTAAGGGTAAGGTTAAGGGTTAGGGTTAGGGATAGGGTTAGGGTTAGGGTTAGGTTTAGGGTATGCTAAAGGTTAGGGTTAGGTTTATTTTCAGGGTTAGGTTAAGGGCATGCTTTAGGGTTAGGGTTAGTGTTAGGCTAAGGGTTAAGGTTAGGGTTAGGGTTAGGATAAGGGTAAGGGTTAGGGTTAGGGTTAGAGGTCAGGTTTAGGGTTAAGGTTAGGTTTGCTGTAAGGGTAAGGTTTAGGGTTAGGTTTAGGGTTATGTTTGGGTTAGGGTTAGGATAAGGTTAAGGGTTAGGGTGAGGGTTAGGGTTAGGGTAAGGGTAAGGGTTAGGGTTAGGGTTAGGGTTAAGGTTAAGGTTAGTGTTAGGGTTAGGCTAAGGATTAGGGTTAGAGTTAGGGTAGGGTTAGGGTTAGGGTTAGAGTTACAGGAAGGGTTAGGGTTACGGTAAGGGTAAAGGTTAGGGTAAGGGTTAGGGTTAGGGTTAGGTTTAGGGTTAGGATAAGGGTAAGGGTTAGGTTTAGGGTTAAGTTTAGGGATAAGGGTAATGGTTAGGTTTAGGGTAAGGGTAAGTGTTAGGGTTAGGGTAAGGTCCAGGGTTAGGGTTAGGGTTAGTGTTAGATTTAGGGTTAAGTTTAGGGTTAGGGTTAGGGTAAGGGTAAAGGTTAGGGTTAGGGTTAAGTTTAGGGGTTAGGGTTAGGGTTAGGGTAAGGGTAAGTGTTATGGTTAGGGTTAGGGTTAGGTTTAAGGTTAGGGTTAGCGTAAGGGTAAGGGTTTGTGTCAAGGTTAGGATTAGGGTTAAGGTTAGGGTTAGTGTTAGGGTTAGGTTTAGAGTTAGGGTTTGCATTAAGGTTAGGGTTAGGGTTAGGGTAATGGTAAGGGTTAGGGTTAGGGTTAGGGTAATGGTAAGGTTAAGGGTTAGGGTTAGGGTTAGGGTTAGGATTAGGGTTAGGTTAGGTTTAGGGTTAGGTTTAGGGTATGCTAAAGGTTAGGGTTAGGTTTAGGTTCAGGGTTAGGTTAAGGGCAAGCTTTAGGGTTAGGGTTAGTGTTAGGCTAAGGGTTAAGGTTAGGGTTAGGGTTAGGATAAGGGTAAGGTTTAGGGTTAGGGTTAGGGTTAGGCGTCAGGGTTAGGGTTACGGTTAGGTTTGCTGTAAGGGTAAGGTTTAGGGTTAGGTTTAGGCTTATGTTTGGGTTAGGGTTAGGGTAAGGGTAAGGGTTAGGGTTAGGGTTAGGGTAAGGGTAAGGGTAAGGGTTAGGGTTAGGGTTAGGGTTAAGGTTAGGGTTAGGGTTAGGTTTAGGCTAAGGGTTAGGGTTAGAGTTAGGGTAGGATTAGGGTTAGGGTTAGGGTTAGAGTTAGAGGAAGGGTTAGGGTTACGGTAAGGGTAAGGGTTAGGGTAAGGGTTAGGGTTAGGGGTTAGGGTTAGGGTAAGGGTAAGGGTTAGGTTTAGGGTTAAGGTTAGGGATAAGGGTAAGGGTTAGGGTTATGGTTAGGGTTAGCGTTAAGGTTAGGGTTAGTGTTAAGGTTAGGCTTACGTTTAGGATAAGGGTAAGGGTTAGGGTAAGAGTTAGGGTTAAGGTTAAAATTAGGGATAGGGTTAGGCTAAGGGTTAGGGTTAAAGTAAGGGTTAGGGTTAGTATTAGGGTTAGGGTTAGAGGTAGGGTTAGTGTTAGGGTAAGAATAAGGGTAAGGGTTAGGGTTATGGTTAGGGTAAGGGTTAGGGTTTGGGGTTAGGGTTAGGGTTAGGGTAAAAGCTAGGGTTAGGGTTAGGGTTATTGTTGGGTAAATGTAAGTGTTAGTGTTAGGGTTAGGGTTACGGTTAGGGTAAGGGTGAGCGTTAGGGTTAGGGTTAGGGTTGGGTTTAGGGTTGGGGTTAGGGTTAGGGTTAGGGTTAGGGTAATAGTAAGGGTTAGGTTTAGGGTTAGGGTTAGGATTAGATTTAAGGTTACAGTTATGGTAATGGTAAGGTTTAGGGTTAAGGTTAGGGTAAGGGTTAGTGTTAGGGTAAGCGTTAGGTTTAGGGTTAGGGTTAGGGTAAGGGTTAGGGTTAGGTTTAGGTTAAGGGTTAGGGTTAGGGTTAGGGTTAGGTTAAGGCTAAGGGTTAGAGTTAGGGTTAGGGTTAGGGTTAGGTTTAGGGGTTAGGGTTAGGTTTGGGTTGAGGTTAGGGTTAGGGTAAGGGGAAGGTTTAGGTTTAGGTTTAAGGTTAGTGTAAGGGTTAGGGTTAGGGTTAGGGTTAGGATTAGGGTTAAGGTTAGGGTTAGTGTTAGGGTTAGGGTTAGGGTAAGGGTAAGGGTTAAGGTTAGGGTTAAAGTTATGGTTAGGGTTAGGGATAGGCTAAGGGTTAGGGTTAGGGTAAGGGTTAGGGTTAGGCTTAGGGTTAGGGTTAGAAGTAGGGTTAGGGTTAGGGTAAGGGTAAGGTTTAGGGTTAGGGATAGGGTAAGGGTTAGGGTTAGCCTTAAGGTGAGGATTAGGGTTAGGGTTAGGGGTTAGGGTTCGGGTTAGGGTTAGGGTAAGGGTTAGGGTTAGGGTAAGGGCAAGTGTTAGGGTTAGGGTAAGGGTTAGGTGTAGGTTTAGTGTTAGGGTTAGGTGAGGGTTAGGCTAAGGGTTAGGGTTAGGTTTAGGGTAAGGGTTAGTGTTAGGGTTAGGGTTAGGGTTAGGGTAAGGTTTAGGGTTAGGGTTAGGTATAAGATTATGGTTAATGTAAGGGTAAGGGTTAGGGTTAGGGTTACGGTTAGGGTAAAGTTTAGGTTTAGGGTTAGGGTTAGGGTAAGGGTAAGGGTTAAGTTTAGGGTTATGGTTACGTTTAGGTTTAGGGTTAGGGTTAGGGTAAGGGTAACTGTTATGTTTAGGATTAGGGTTAGGGTTAAATTTAGGGTTAGGGTTAGGGTTAGTGTTAGGGTAAGTTTAAGGATTAGAGTTATGGTTGTGGTTAGGGTTAGGTTTAGGGTAAGGGTAAGGTGTAGGGTTAGGGTTAGGTTTAGGTTTACGTTTAGGGTTAGGGTTGGGGTTAGGGTGAAGATTAGGGTTAGGGTTAGGGTTAGTGTAAGGGTAAGGATAAGGTTTAAGTTTGGGGTTAGGGTTAGGGTTCGGGTTAGCGAAAGGGTAAGGGTTAGGGTAAGGATTAGGTTTAGGTTAGGGTAGGGTAAGGGTTAGGGTTAGGTTTAAGGTAAGGGTAAGTGTTAGGATTAGGGTTAAGGGTTAGGGTTCGGGTTAGGTTTAGGTTTAGGGTTAGGGTAAGTTTAAGGGTTAGGGTTAGGGTTAGGTTTAAGGTTAGGGCTAGGGTTAGGGTTAGGATAAGGGTGAGGGCTAGGGTTAAAGTTAGGTTTAGGTTTAGGGTAAGGGTAAGGGTTAGGGTTAGGGTTAGGGTTAGGGTAAGTGTTAGGTTTAAGGTTAGGGTTAGGGTTAAGTTTAGGGTTAAGTTTAGGGACAGGGTAAGGATAATGTTTAGCTCTAGGGTTAGGGTTAGGGTTAGGAAAGGGCAAGGGTTAGGGTTAGGATTAGGGTTAGGGTAAGGATTAGGGTTAGGGTTAGGGTTAGGGTAAGGTTAGGTTTAGGGTTAGTGTTATCAATAAGGTTAGGGTTAGGGTTAGGGTCAGGGAAAGGGTTAGGTTTAGGGTTAGGGTTAGGGTCAGTGTAAGGGTTAGGATTAGGGTTAGGTTTAGGTTTAAAGTTAGGGTTAGGGTAAGGGTAAGGGTTAGGGTTAAGGTTAGGATTAGGGTTAAGGTTAGGGTTAGTGTTAGGGTTATGGTTAAAGTTAGGGTTAGGGTAAGGTTAAGGGTTAAGGTTAGGGTTAGGGTTAGTTTTAGAGTTAGGGATGTGGTTAAGGTAAGTGTAAGGGTTAGGGTTAGGGTTAGGGTTAGGGTAAGGTTTAGGGTTAGGTTTAGGGTAAAAGTAAGGATTAGGATTAGGATTAGGGTTAGGGTTAGGTTTAGGTTTAAAGTTAGGGTTAGGGTAAGGGTAAGGGTTAGGGTTAAGGTTAGGATTAGGGTTAAGGTTAGGGTTAGTGTTAGGGTTATGGTTAAGGTTAGGGTTAGGGTAAGGTTAAGGGTTAAGGTTAGGGTTAGGGTTAGTTTTAGAGTTAGGGATGTGGTTAAGGTAAGTGTAAGGGTTAGGGTTAGGGTTAGGGTTAGGGTAAGGTTTAGGGTTAGGTTTAGGGTAAAAGTAAGGATTAGGATTAGGATTAGGGTTAGGGTTAGGTTTAGGGTTAGGATTAGGGTAAGTTTAAGGGTTAGGGTTAGGGTTACTGTTAGGTTTAGGGTTAGGGATAGGGTTGGGTAAGTGTACGAATTAGGGTTAAGGTTAGGGTTAGGGTAAGGGTTAGCGTTAGGGTAAGGGTTAGGGTTACGGTAAGGGATAGGATTAGGGTTAAGTTTAGGATTAGGGTTAGGGTTAGGGTAAAGTAAGGGTTAAGTTTAGATTTAGGGTTTGGATTAAGGTTAGGGTTAGGGTTAGGGTAAGAGTAAGGGTTAGGGATAGCGTTAAGGTGAGGGTTAGGGTTAGGGTTAGGGGTTAGGGTTCGGGTTTTGGTCAGGGTTAGGGTAAGGGTTAGGGTTAAGGTTAGTGTAAGGGTTAGGGTTAGGGTTAGGATAAGTGTTAGGGTTAGATTAGGGTTAGGGTTAGGGTAAGGGTAAGCGTTAGGGTTAGGGTTAGGGTTTGGTTTAGGGTTGGGGTTAAGTTTAGGGTTAGGGTTAGGGTTAGGGTTAGGGTTAGGTTTAAATTTAGAGTTAGGGTAAGGGTAAGGGTTAGTTTTAGGGTTAGGGTTAGTTTTAGGGTTAGGGTAAGGCTTAGGGTTAGGGTTAGGGTAAGGGTTAGGGTTAGGGTAAGATTTAGTGCTAGGTTTAGGGTAAGGGTAAGTGTTAGGGTTAGGGTTAGGTCCAGGGTTAGGGTTAGGGTAAGGGTTAGGGTTAGGGTAAGGGTTAGGGTTAGGGTTAGTGTTAGGTTTAGGGTTAAGTTTAGGGTTAGGGTTAGGGTTAGGTAAAGGGTAAGGGTAAGGTTTATGGTTAGGATTACGGTTAGGGTTAAATTTAGGGGTAGGGTTAGGGTTAGTGTTAGGGTAAGTTTAAGGCTTAGAGTTAGTGTTGTGGTTAGGGTTAGGTTTAGGGTAAGGGTAAGGTGTAGGGTTAGGGTTAGGGTTAGGTTTAGGGTTAGGGTTAGGGTTGGGGTTAGGGTGAAGGTTAGGGTTAGGGTTAGGGTTAGGGTAAGGGTAAGGATAAGGTTTAAGTTTGGGGTTAGGGTTAGGGTTCGGGTTAGGGAAAGGGTAAGGGTTAGGGTTAGCTTTAGGGTTAGGGTAAGGATTAGGGTTAGGGTTAGGGTTAGGCTAAGGGTTAGGGTTAGGGTTAGGGTTAAGGTTAGGGTTAGGGTTAGGGTAAGGGTGAGGGCTAGGGTTAAGGTTAGGGTTAGGTTTAGGGTAAGGGTAAGGGTTAGGTTTAGGGTTAGGGTAAGGGTAAGTGTTAGGTTTAAGTTTAGGGTTAGGGTTAAGTTTAGGGTTAAGGTTAGGGAAAGGGTAAGGGTAAGGTTTAGCGTTTGGGTTAGGGTTAGGGTTAGGAAAGGGCAAGGGTTAGGGTTAGGATTAGGGTTAGGTTAAGGATTAGGGTTAGGGTTAGGGTTAGGGTAAGGGTTAGGTTTAGGGTTAGTGTTATCAATAAGGTTAGGGTTAGAGTTAGGGTCAGGGAAATGGTTAGGTTTAGGGTTAGGGTTAGTGTAAGGGTTAGGGTTAGGTTTAGGGTAAAAGTAAGGTTTAGGATTAGGGTTAGAGTTAGGGTTAGGTTTAGGGTTAGGGTTAGGGTAAGTGTTAGGGTTAGGGTTAGTGTTAGGGTTAGGGTTAGGTTAAGGGTAAGCATTAGGGTTAGGGTTAGGTTTGGGTTTAGGGTTGGGGTTAAGGTTAGGGTTAGGGTTAGGGTAAGGGTAAGGGTTAGGTTTAGGTTTAAGTTTAGAGTTAGGGTAAGGGTAAGGGTTAGGGTTAGTGTTAGCGTTTGGTTTAGGATTAGGGTTAGGCTTAGGGTTAGGGGAGGTTAAGGGTTAGGGTTAGGGTTAGGGTTAGTGTTATGGTTAGGGTTAGGGTTAATGTTAGGGTTAAGGTAAGGGTTAGGGTTAGGTTTAGTGTTAGGTTTAGGGTTAAATTTAGGGTTAGGGTTAGAATAAGTGTAAGGGTTAGGGTTAGGGTTAGGGTTAGGGTAAGGGTAAGTGTTTGGGTTAGGGTTAGGTCCAGGGTTAGGGTTAGGGTAAGGGTTAGGGTTAGGGTTAGTGTTAGGTTTAGGGTTAAGTTTAGGGTTAGGGTTAGGGTTAGGTAAAGGGTAAGGGTTAGGGTTAGGGTTAGGTCCAGGGTTAGGGTTAGGGTAAGGGTTAGGATTAGGGTTAGGTTTAGGTTTAAGGTTAGTGTTAGGGTAAGGGTAAGGGTTAGGGTTAGGGTTAGGTTTAGGGTTAAGGTTAGGGTTAGGGTTAGGCAAAGGGTTAGGGTTAAGGTTAGGGGTAGGGTTAGGGTTAGGGTAAGGATTAGGGTTAGGGTTAGTGTTAGGTTTAGTGTTAAGTTTAGGGTTAGGGTTAGGGTTAGGTAAAGGTTAAGGGTTATGGTTAGGGTTAGATCCAGGGTTAGGGTTAGGGTAAGGGTTAGGATTAGGGTTAGGTTTAGGTTTAAGCTTAGAGTTAGGGTAAGGGTAAGGGTTAAGGTTAGGGTTAGCGTTAGGTTTAGGATTAGGGTTAGGCTTAGGGTTAGGGTAGGGTAAGGGTTAGGGTTAGGGTTAGGGTTAGTGTTAGGGTTAGGGTTAGGGTTAATGTTAGGGTTAGGGTAAGGGTTAGGGTTAGGTTTAGTGTTAGGTTTAGGGTTAAATTTAGTTTTAGGGTTAGAATAAGTGTAAGTGTTAGGGTTAGGGTTAGGGTTAGGGTAAGGGTAAGTGTTTGGGTTAGGGTTAGGTCCAGGGTTAGGGTTAGGGTAAGGGTTAGGGTTAGGGTTAGTGTTAGGTTTAGGGTTAAGTTTAGGGTTAGGGTTAGGGTTAGGTAAAGGGTAAGGGTTAGGGTTAGGGTTAAATCCAGGGTTAGGGTTAGGGTAAGGGTTAGGATTAGGGTTAGGTTTAGGTTTAAGGTTAGTGTTAGGGTAAGGGTAAGGGTTAGGGTTAGGGTTAGGTTTAGGGTTAAGGTTAGGGTTAGGGTTAGGCAAAGGGTTAGGGTTAAGGTTAGGGTTAGGTTTAGGGTTAGGGTAAGGATTAGGGTTAGGGTTAGTGTTAGGTTTAGGGTTAAGTTTAGGGTTAGGGTTAGGGTTAGGTAAAGGGTAAGGGTTAGGGTTAGGGTTAGGTCCAGGGTTAGGGTTAGGGTAAGGGTTAGGATTAGGGTTAGGTTTAGGTTTAAGGTTAGTGTTAGGGTAAGGGTAAGGGTTAGGGTTAGGGTTAGGTTTAGGGTTAAGGTTAGGGTTAGGGTTAGGCAAAGGGTTAGGGTTAAGGTTAGGGTTAGGGTTAGGGTTAGGGTAAGGATTAGGGTTAGGGTTAGTGTTAGGTTTAGGGTTAAGTTTAGGGTTAGGGTTAGGGTTAGGTAAAGGGTAAGGGTTAGGGTTAGGGTTAGGTCCAGGGTTAGGGTTAGGGTAAGGGTTAGGATTAGGTTTAGGTTTAGGTTTAAGGTTAGTATTAGGGTAAGGGTAAGGGTTAGGGTTAGGGTTAGGTTTAGGATTAAGTTTAGGGTTAGGGTTAGGCAAAAGGTTAGGGTTAGGGTTAGGTTAAGGGTTAGGGTTAGGGTTAGAGGTAGGGTTAGGGTGAGGGTAAGGGTAAGGTTTAGGTTTAGGGTTAGGATTAGGGTTAAGGTTAGGGGTAGGGTTAGGGTTAGGGTAAGGTTAAGGTTAAGGTTTAGGTTTGGGGTTAGGGTTATTGTTAGGGTTAGGGTTAGGGTAAGAATTAGGGTTAGGGTTAGGTTTAGCGTAAGGGTTAGGGTTAGGGTTAGTGTTAGCATTAAGTTTAGGGTTAGGGTTAGGTAAGGGTAATGGTTAGGGTTAGGGTTTGGTTAAGGCTAAGGGTTAGGATTAGGGTTAGGGTTAGGGTAAGGGTTAGGGTTAGGGTTAGGTGCAGGGTTAGGGTTAGGGTAAGTGTAAGGGTTAGGGTTAGGTTTAGGTTTAGAGTTAGGGTTAGGGTAAGGGTTAGGGTTAGGGTTAGGGTTAAGGTTAGGGTTAGGGTTAGGGTTAGGGTTAGGGTTAGTGTTAAGTTTAGGGTTATGGTTAGGGTTAGGGTAAGGGTAAGGGCTAGGATTAAGGTTAGGGTTAGGGTTAGGTTTAGGGTAAGGGTAAGGTCTAGGGTCAGGTTTAGGGTTAGGGTTAGGTTTAGGGTTAGGGTTAGGGTAAGAGTAAGGGTTAGGGTAAGTGTTAGGTTTAGGTTTAGGGTTAGGTTAAGGGTAAGTGTTGGATTAGGGTTAGGGTTAGATTAAGGATAAGGGTTAGGGTTAGGGTTAGGATTAGAATTAAGTTTAGGGTTAGGGTTAGGGTTAAGGTTAGGGTTAGGGTTAGGGTTTGGCTAAGGGTTAGGGTTAGGGTTAGGTTAAGGGTTAGTGTTAGGGTTAGGTTTAGGGTTAGAGGTAGGGTTAGCGTTAGGGTAAGGGTTAGAATTAAGGATAGGGTTAGGGTTAGTGTAAGGGTTAGTGTTAGGGTTAGGGTAAGGGTTAGGGTAAGGGTTAGTGTTAGGGTTAGGGTTAGGGTAATGGTAAGTGTTAGGGTTAGGGTTAGGGTTAGGGTAAGCATTAGGTTTAGGGTTAAGTTTGGGTTTAGGGTTGGGGTTAAGTTTAGTGTTAGGCTTAGTGTAAGGGTAAGGGTTAGGGTTAGGGTTAGGGTTAGGGTTAGTTTTAGGGTTAAGGTTAGGGTTAGGGTTAGGGTTAGGGTTAGGTTTAAGGTTAGGTTTAGGGTAAGGGTAAGGGTTAGGGTTACGGTTAGAGTTAGCATAAAAGTTAGGATTAGGTTTAGGGTTAGGGTAAGAGTAAGGGTTATGGTTAGGTTTAGGGTTAGGGTTAGTAATAGTTTTAGGGTTACTGTTAGGGTTAGGGATAGGGTTAGGGTTGGGTTTAGGGTAAGGGAAAGGTTTAGGTTTAGATTTAGTGTTAGGTTTGGGGTTAGGGATAGGGTAAGATTAAGGGTTAGGGTAAGGGTTAGGGTTAGGGTTAGGGTGAAGCTTAGGGTTAGTGTTAGAGTTATGGTTAGGGTAAGGGTAGAGTTAGGCTTAGGGGTAAGTTTAGGTTTAGGGTTAGGGTTAGTCTAAGGGTTAGGGTTAGGGTAACGGTTAGGGTTAGGGTTAGGGTTACAGTTAGAGGTAGGGTTAGGTTAGGGTAAGGGTTAGGGTTAGGGTTAGGGTAAGCGTTAGGGTTAGGGTTAGGGTTAGGGGTCAGGGTTAGTTTTAGGGTTAGGGTAAGGTTTAGGGTTAGGGTTAGGGTAAGGGTTAGGGTTAGTGTTACAGTTAGGGTAAGGGTTAGGTTTAGGATTAAGGTTAGGGCAAGGTTAAGGGTTAGGGTTATGATTAGGGTTAGGGTTAAGGTTAGGGTTAGTGTTAGGGGTAGGGTTAGGGTAAGGGTAAGAGTTAGGCTTAGGGGTAAGTTTAGGGTTAGGGTCAGGGTTAGGATAAGGGTTAGGGTTAGGGTAAGGGTTAGGGTTACGGTTAGGTTTAGAGTTAGAGGTAGAGTTAGGGTTAGGGTTAGGGTAAGGGTAAGGTTTAGGGTTAGGGTTAGGGTTAGAGTAAGGGGTAGGTTTAGGGGATAGGGTTAGGGCTAGGTTTAGGTTTAGAGTAAGGTTTAGGGTTAGGGTTAGGTTTAGGGTAAAATTATAGTTAGGATTAGGGTTAGGGTTAAGGTAAGGGTAAGTGTTAGTTTTAGGGGTAGGGAAAGGTTAAGCGTTAGGGTTAGGGTTAGGGTTGGGTTTAGGGTTGGGGTTAAGGTTAGGGTTAGGGATAGGGTAAGGGTAAGGGTTAGGGTTAGGTTTAGGGTTAGGGTTAGGTTTAAGTTTAGAGTTAGATTAAGGGTAAGCGTTAGGGTTAGGGTTAGGGTTAGGTTTAAGGTTAGTGTTAGGGTAAGGGTAAGTGTAAGGGTTAGGGTTAGGGTTAGGGTTAATGTTAGGGTTAGGGTTAGGGTTAGGGGTTAGGGTTCGGGTAGGTTAGGGTTAGGGTAAGGGTTAGGGTTAGGGTTTGGGTAAGGGTTAGGTTAGGGTAAGGGTTAGGGTTAGGGTTAGTGTTAGGGTAAGGGTAAGTGTTAGGGTTAGGGTTGGGGTTAGGGTTAGGTTAAGGGTAAGTGTTGCATTAGGGTTAGGGTTAGGTTAATGTTAAGGGTTAGTGTTAGGTTTAGGGTTAGGTTAAGGGCAAGTGTTAGTGTTAGGCTTAGGGTTAGGGTAAGGGCAAGTGTTAGGGTTAGGGTTAGAGTTAGGTTTAAGGTTAGTGTTAGGGTAAGGGTAAGTGTAAGGTTTAGGGTTAGGGTTAGGGTTAATGTTAGGGTTAGGGTTAGGGGTTAGGGTTCGGGTTAGGGTTAGGGTTAGGTTAAGGGTAAGGTTTAGTGTTAGGCTTAGGGTTAGGGTAAGGGTAAGTGTTAGGGTTAGGGTTAGAGTTAGGGTTAGTCTAAGGGTAAGGGCTAGGGTTAGGGTTAGGGGTTAGGGTTAAGTTTAGATTTAGGGATAGGGTTAAGGTAATGGTAAGGGTGAGGTTTAGAATTGGGGTTAGGATTATTGTTATGTGCAGGGTTAGGGTAAGGGTAAGGGTTAGGGTTAGGGTTACGGTAAAGGTAAGGGTTAGGATTAGGGTAAGGGTTAGGGTAAGGGTTAGGGTTAGGGTTAGGATTAGGGTTAGGTTTAGGGTTAGGGTTAGTTTAAGTGTAAGGGTTAGGGTTAGGTTTAGGTTAAGAGTTAGGGTTAGGGTTAGGATTATTGTTAATGTTAGGGTTAGGGTTAGGGTAAGGTTTAGGGTAAAGGTAAGGGTTAGGGTTAGGGTTAGGGTTAGGGTTAGGTTAAAGTTAGGGTTAGGGTAAGGGTAAGGGTTAGAGTTAGGGTTAGGGTTAAGGTAAAGGTTAGGGTTAGGTTTAGGGTTAGGGTTAGGGTAAGGGTAAGGTTAGGGTTAGTGTTATGGTTAGGGTTAGGTTTATGTTTAGGGTTAGGGTTAGGGTAAGTGTAAGGGCTCGGGTTAAGGTTAGGGTTAGGGTTAGGTTTAGGGTAAGGGTAAGGGTTAGGGTTAGGTTTAGGGTTAGGTTTAGGTTTAGGGTTAGGGTTAGGGTTAGATTTAGGGTAAGGTTAAAGTTTAGGGTTAGGGTTAGGGTTAAGGGTAGGGTTAGGGTTAGGGTTAGGTTTAGGGATAGGGTAAGGGTAAGGGTAATGGTAAGGTTTAGGGTTAGGGTTAGGGTTAGGTTTAGGGTTAGGAAAGTGTAAGGGTTAGGGTTAGTGTTAGGGTTATGGTTAGGGCAAGGATTAGGGTTAGGGTTAGGGTTAGGGTAAGGGTTAGGTTTAGGGTTAGGGTTAGCATTAAGGTTACGGTTAGGGTTAGGGTAAGGGTAAGGGTTAGGGTTAGGGTTAGCGTTAGGGTAAGGGTAAGGGTTAGGGTTAGGGTCAGGTTTAGGTTTAAGGTTAGGGTTAGGGTAAGGGTAAGGCTTAGGGTTAGGGTTAGGGTTAGGGTTATGGTTAGGGTTAGTGTTAGGGTTATGGTTAAGGTTAGGGATAGGGTAAGCGTAAGGGTTAGGGTTAGGGTTAGAGTTGGTTTAGAGTTAGGGTTATGGTTAAGGTAAGGGTAAGCGACAGGGTTAGCTTTAGGGTTAGGGTTAGGGTAAGGGTTAGGGTTAGGTTTAGGGTAAAAGTAAGGTTTAGGATTAGGTTTAGTGGTAGGGTTAGGTTTATGGTTAGGGTTAGGATTAGGGTTAGGGTAAGGGTATGGTTAGGGTTAGGTTTAGGGTTTGGGTTAAGGTTAGTGTTAGAGTTAGTGTATGGGTAAGGATTCGGGTTATGGTTATGGTTATGGTTAGGGTAAGGGTAAGGGTAAGGGTTAGGGTTAGCGTTAGGGTGAGTGTTAGGGTTAGGGTTAGGGGTTAGGGTTCGGGTTAGGGTTAGGGTTAGGGTAAGGGTTAGAGTTAGGGAATGGGTAAGTGTTAGGGTTAGGTTTAGGGTTAGGGGTAGGGTAAGGGTAAGTGTTGGTTTAGGGTTAGGGTTAGGTTAAGGGTAAGGGTTAGTGTTAGGTTTAGGGTTAGGTTAAGGGTAAGGGTTAGTGTTAGGCTTAGGTTTAGGGTAAGGGAAAGTGTTAGGGTTAGGTTTAGGGTTAGGTTTAGTCTAAGGGTAAGGGTAGGGTTAGGGTTAGGGGTTAGGGTTAAGGTTAGATTTAGGGTTAGGGTAAGGGTAAGGGTGAGGCTTAGGATTAGGGTTAGGGTTAGGGTTATGTGCAGGGTTGGGGTTAGGGTAAGTGTAAGGTTTTCGGTTAGGGTTAAGGTTAGGGTTAAGGTTAGGGTTAGGGTTAAGGTTAGGGAAAGGGTAAGGATTAGGGTAGGGGTTAGGGTTTGGGTTGGGTAAGTTTTGGGGTTAAGGTTAGGGTTAGAGTAAGGATAAGTGTTAGGGTTAGGGTTAGGATTAGAATTAAGTTTAGGGTTTGGGTTAGGGTTAAGGTTAGGGTTAGGGTTAGGGTTAGGCTAAGGGTTAGTTTTAGGGGTAGGTAAGGGTTAGTGTTAGGGTTAGGTTTAGGGTTAGAGGTAGGGTTAGGGTTACGGTAAGAGTAAGGGTTACGGATAGGGTTAGGGTTACGGTAAGGGTTAGTGTTAGGGTTAATGTAAGGGTTAGGGTAAGGGTTAGCATTAGAGTTAGGGTTAGGGTTAGGTTAAGGGTAAGTGTTAGGGTTAGGGTTAGGGTTAGGGTTAGGTTATGGGTTAGGGTTAGGGATTAGGGTTAGGGTTAGGGATAGGGTTAGGGTAAGGGTTAGTGTTAGGGTTAGGGTAAGGGTAAGGTTTAGGGTTAGGTTCAGGGTTAGGGTTAGGGTAAGGGTAAGGGTTAGGTTTAGGGTTAGGTCCAGGGTTAGTGTTAGGGTAAGGGTTAGGGTTAGGGTTAGGGTTCGTGTTAGGTTTAGGGTTAGGGTTAGGGTTAGGTTTAGGGTTAGGTTTAGGGTTAGGGTTAGGGTAAGGGTAAGGGTTAGGGTTAGGGTTAGGGTTAGTGTTAGGTTTAGGGTTAAGTTTAGGGTTAGGGTTAGGGTTAGGGTTAGGGTAAGGGTAAGGGTTAGGGTTAGGGTTAGGTCCAAGGTTAGGGTTAGGGTAAGGGTTAGGTTTAGGATTAGTTTTAGGTTTAGGGTTAAGTATAGGTTAGGGTTAGGGTAAGGGTAAGGGTTAGGGTTAGGGTTAGGGGTTAGGGTTAGGGTAGGGTTAGTTTATGGATTAGGCTAAGGGTAAGTTTTAGGGGTAGGTTTAGGCTTAGGGTTAGGGTTAGTGTTAGGGTTAGGGATAGGGTTAGGGTAAGGGTTATTGTTAGGTTTAGGGTAAGGGTAAGGTTTAGGGTTAGGTTTAGTGTTAGGTTTGGGTTAGGGTTAGGGTAAGAGTAAGGGTTAGGGTTCTGGTTAAGGTTAGGGTTAGGCAAAGGGTTAGGGTTAGGGTTAGGGTAAGTGTTAGGGTTAGGGTTAGGGTTAGAGGTAGGGTTAGGGTTAGGGTAAGGGTAAGGTTTAGGTTTAGGGTTAGGGTTAGGGTAAGAGTTAGGGTTAGGGTTAGGGTTAGGTTGAAGGTTAGGTTTAGGGTAAGTGTAAGCGTTAGGGTTAGGATTAGGGTTAGGGAAAAGGTTAGGGTTAAGTTTAGGGTAAGGGTAAGGGTAAGGTATAGGATTAGGTTTCATGTTAGGGTTAGGGTAAGGGTATGGGTTATGGTTATAGTTAGGGTTAGGGTTATGGTTAGGGTCAGGGTAAGTTTAAGGCTTAGGGTTAGGGTTAGGGTTCGGGTTCGGGTTAGGTTTAGGGTAAAGGTAAGGTTTCGGGTTAGGGTTAGATTTAGGTTTAGGGTTAGTGTTAGGCTAAGGGTAAGGTTTAGGTTTAGGGTTAGGATTAGTTTTAAGGTTAGGGTTAGGGTTAGGGTTAGGGTTAGGGGAAGGGGAAGGGGAAGGTTTAGGTTTGGGGTTAGGGTTATTGTTAGGGTTAGGGTTAGAGTAAGAAATAGGGTTAGGGTTTGGGTTAGGGTAAGGGTTAGGGTTAGGGTTAGGGTTAGGGTTAGCATTAAGTTTAGGGTTAGGGTTAGGTAAGGGTAAGGGTTAGGGTTAGGGTTAGGGTAAGGGTAAGGATTAGGATTAGGGTTAGGATTAGGGTAAGGGTTAGGGTTAGGGTTAGGTTTATGGTTAGGTTTAGGGTTAGGGTTAGCGTAAGGGTAAGGGTTAGGGTTAGGTTTAGGTTTAGAGTTAGGGTTAGGGTAAGGGTTAGGGTTAGGGTTAAAGTTAGGGTTAGGGTTAGGGTTATGGTTAGGTTAAGGGTAAGGGTTAGGGTTAGGGTTAGGGTCAGGTTAAAGTTAGGGTTAGGGTGAGGGTAAGGGATAGGGTTAGGGTTAGGGTTAAGGTAAAGTTTAGGGTTAGGTTTAGGGTTAGTGTTAGGGTAAGGGTAAGGTTAGGGTTAGGGTTACGGTTAGGGTTAGGGTAAGGGTAAGCGTTAGGGTTAGGGTTAGGTTTGGGTTTAGGGTTGGGGTTAACTTTAGGGTTAGGGTTAGCGTAATGGTAAGGGTTAGGGTTAGGGTTAGGGTTAGGTTTAAGGTTAGAGTTAGGGTAAGGGTAAGGGTTAGGGTAAGGGTTAGGGTTAGGGTTAGCGTAAAGTTTAGGGTTAGGGTTAGGGTTAGGGTTAGGTTGAGGTTTAGGTTTAGGTTAAGGATAAGGGTTAGGGTTAGGGTTAGGGTTAGGGTTAATGTTAGTTTTAGGATTAAGGTTAGGGTCAGGTTTAGGGTTAGGTTAGGTTTAAGGTTACAGTTAGTGTAAGGGTAAGAGTTAGGGTTAGGGTTAGGGTTAGCGTAAAGGTTAGGGTTAGGTTTAGGGTAAGGGTAAGGATTAGGGTTAGGGTTAGGTCCAGGGTTAGGGTTAGGGTAAGGGTTAGGGTTAGGTTTAGTGTTAGGTTTAGGGTTAAATTTAGGGTTAGGGTTAGAATAAGGGTAAGGGTTAGGGTTAGGGTTAGGGTTAGGGGTTAGGGTTAGGGTTAGGGTAAGGGTAAGTGTTTGGGTTAGGGTTAGGTCAAGGGTTAGGGTTAGGGTAAGGGTTAGGGTTAGGGTTAGTGGTAGGTTTAGGGTTAAGTTTAGAGTTAGGGTTAGGGTTAGGTTAAGGATAATGGTTAGGGTTAGGGTTAGGTCCAGGGTTAGGGTTAGGGTAAGGGTTAGGGTTAGGGTTAGTTTTAGGTTTATGGTTAAGTTTAGGTTATGGTTAGGGTAAGGGTAAGGGTTAGGGTTAGGGTTAGGGTTAGGGGTTAGGGTTAGGGTTAGGGTTAGGTTATGGGTTAGGGTTAGGGATTAGGGTTAGGGTTAGGGATAGGGTTACTGTAAGGGTTAGTGTTAGGGTTAGGGTAAGGGTAAGGTTTAGGGTTAGGGTTAGGGTAAGGGTTAGGGTTAGAGTTAGGGTAAAGTTTAGGGTTAGGGTTAGGGTTAGGGTAAGGGTTAGATTTAGGGTTAGTGTTATCATTAAGGTTAGGGCAAGTGTTAGGGTTAGTGTTACGGTTAGGGTAAGGCTAAGCGTTAGAGTTAGGGTTAGGGTTAGGGTTAGGGGTTAGGGTTAGGGTTCGGGTCAGGGTAATGGTAAGGGTTAGGTTATGGTTATGGTTAGGGTTAGGGTTAGGGTTAAGTTTAGGGTTAGTGTTAGGGTTATGGTTAGCGTAAGGCTAAGAGTTAGGCTTAGTGGTAAGGATAGGGTAGGGTTAGGGTTAGGCTAAGTGTTAGGGTTTTAAGGGTTAGGGTTAGGGTTAGGGTTAGAGTTAGAGGTAGGGTTAGGGTTAGGGTAAGGGTAAGAATTAGTGTTAGGGTTAGGGTTAGGATAAGGAGTAGGTTTAGGGGTTAGGGTTAGGGCTAGGCTTAGTTTTAGAGTAGGGTTAGGGTAAAATTAGAGTTAGGATTAGGGTTATGGTTAAGGTAAGGCTAAGTGTTAGGGTTAGGATTAGGGTAAGGGTAAACGTTAGGGTTATGCTTAGGGATGGTTTTAGGGTTGGGGTTAAGGTTAGGCTTAGGGTTAGGGTAAGGGTAAGGGTTAGGGTTAGGGTTAGGGTTAGAGGTAGGTTTAGGGTTATGGTAAGGGTAAGGTTTAGGTTTAGGGTTAGGGTTAGCATAAGGATTAGGCTTAGGTGTTAGGGTTAGGGTCAGGGTAAGTGTAAGTGTTAGGGTTATTGCTGGGGTTAGGGTAAGCGTAAGCGTTAGGGTTAGGATTAGGGTTAGGTTTAGGGTTGGGGTTAAGGTTAGGGTGAGGGTTAGGGTAAGGGTAAGGGTTAGGGTTAGGTTTAGGTTTAGGGTTAGGGTTAGGTTTAATGTTAGTTTAGGGTAAGAGTAAGTGTAAGGGTTAGGGTTTGGGTTAAGGTTAGGGTTAGGGTTAGGGTTAGGGTAAGAGTTAGGGTTAGGGTTAGGGTTAGGTTGAAGGTTAGGTTTAGGGTAAGTGTAAGCGTTAGGGTTAGGATTAGGGTTAGGGTAAAGGTTAGGGTTAAGGTTAGGGTTATGGTTAGGGTAAGGGTAAGGGTAAGGTATAGGATTAGGTTTAATGTTAGGGTTGGGGTAAGGGTATGGGTTATGATTAGGGTTAGGGTTACGGTTAAAGTTAGGGTTAGGGTTATGATTAGGGTCAGGGTAAGTTTAAGGCTTAGGGTTAGGGTTCGGTTTTGGGTTAGGTTTAGGGTAAGGGTAAGGTTTCGGGTTAGGTTTCGGGTTAGGGTTATGTTTAGGGTTTGGGTTAAGGTGAGGGTTAGGGTTAGGGTAAGGTTAAGGGTAAAGGTTAGGGTTAGGGTTAGGGTAAGGGTAAAGGTTAGGGTTAGTGTTAGGGTGAGGGTTAGGGTTAGGGTTAGGGGTTAGGGTTCGGGTTAGGGTTAGGGTTATGGTAAGGGTTAGGATTATGGTAGGGTAAATGTTAGGGTTACGGTAAGGGTTAGGATTAGGGTGAGTGTTAGGGAAAGTGTAAGTGTTCGGGTTAGGGTTAGAGTTAGTGTTAGGGTAAGGGTATGTGTTGGGTTATGGGTAGGGTTAGGTTAAGATTAAGGGTTAGTGTTAGGGTTAGGGTTAAGTTAAGGGTAAGGGTTAGTGTTAGGCTTAGGGTTAGGGTAAGGGTAAGTGTTAGGGATAGGGTTAGGGTTAGTCTAAGAGTAAGGGTTAGGGTTAGGGTTAGGGGTTAGGTTGAAGTTTAGATTTAAAGTTAATGTTACGTGAAGGGTAAGGGTGAGGGTTAGGATTAGGGTTAGGAGTAGGGTTATGTGCAGGGTTAGGGTTAGGGTAAGGGTAAGGTTTTCGGTTAGGGTTAGGGTTAGGGTTAAGTTTAGGGTTAGGGTTAGGATTAGGGAAAGGGTAAGGATTAGGGTAGGGGTTAGGGTTATGGTTAGGGTAAGTTTTGGGGTTAGGGTTAGGGTTAGAGTAAGGATAAGTGTTACGGTTAGGGTTAGGATTAGAATTAAGTTTAGGGTTAGGGTTAGGGTTAAGGTTAGGGATAATGTTAGGGTTAGGCTAAAGGTTAGGGTTAGGGTTAGGGTAAGGGTTAGTGTTCGGGTTAGGTTTAGGGTTAGAGGTAGGGTTAGGGTTAGAGTAAGAGTAAGGGTTAGGGATAGGGTTAGGGTTAGGGTAAGGGTTAGGGTTAGGGTTAGGTTTATGATTAGGTTTAGGGTTAGGGTAAGTGTAAGGGTTAGGGTTAGATTTAGGTTTAGAGTTAGGGTTAGGGTAAGGGTTAGGGTTAGGGTTAGGGTTAAGGTTAGGTTTAGGGTTAGGGTTAGGGTAAGGGTAAGGGTAAGGGTTAGGGTTAGGGTTAGGTTTAGGGTTAGGTTAAAGTTAGGGTTAGGGTAAGGATAAGGGTTAGGGTTAGGGTTAGGGTTAAGGTAAAGGTTAGGGTTAGGGTTAGGGTTAGGGTTAGGGTAAGGGTAAGGTTCGGGTTAGTGTTAGAGTTAGGGTTCGATTTAGGGTTAGGATTAGGGTAAGCATAAGGTTTATGGTTAGGGTTAGGGTTAAGTTTAGGGTTAGGTTAAAGTTAGGGTTAGGGTTAGGGTAAGGGTAAGGTCTAGGGTTAAGGTTAGGTTTAGGGTTAGGTTTAGTGTAAGGGTAAGTGTTAGGGTTAGGTTTAGGGTTAGGGTTAGGTTTTGGGTTAGGGTTAGGGTAAGGGTAAGGGTTAGGGTTAGGGTTAGAGTTAAGGTTAGGGTTAGTGTTAGGGATAGGGTAAGGGTAAGTTTAAGGTTTAGGGTTAGAATTAGGGTTATTTTTAGCGTTAGGGTTAGGGTTAGGATTAGGGTTAGGGTAAGGGTAAGGGTAAGGTTTAGGGTTAAGTTTAGGGTTTGGGTTAAGGTTAGTGTTAGAGTTAGGGTAAGGGTAAGGGTTAGGTTTAGGGTTAGGGTAAGGGTAAGGGTTAGGGTTAGCGTTAGGGTGAGGGTTAGGGTTAGGGTTATTGGTTAGGGTTCGGGTGAGGGTTAGGGTTAGGGTAAGGGTTAGGGTTATGGTAGGGGTAGTGTTAGGGTTAGGGTAATGGTTAGGATTAGGGTGAGTGTTAGGGAAAGTGTAAGTGTTAGGGTTAGGGTTAGGGTTAGGGTTAGGTTAAGGGTATTTGTTGGGTTAGCGGTAGGGTTAGGTTAAGGGTAAGGGTTAGTGTTAGGGTTAGGGTTAAGTTAAGGGTAAGGGTTAGTGTTAGGCTTATGGTTAGGGTAAGGGTAAGTGTTAGGGTTAGGGTTAGGGTTAGTCTAAGGGTAAGGGTTAGGGTTAGGGTTAGGGGTTAGGGTGAAGGTTAGATTTAAGGGTAAGGGTAAGTGTTAGGGTTAGGGTTAGGGTTAGTCTAAGGGTAAGGGTTAGGGTTAGGGTTAGGAGTAAGGGTGAATGTTAGATTTAGGGTAAGGGTAAGGGTGAGTGTTAGGATTAGGGTTAGGATTAGGGTTATGTGCAGGGTTAGGGTTAGGGTAAGGGTAAGGTTTTCGGTTAGGGTTAGGGATAAGGTTAGGGTTAGGTTTAGGGTTAGGGAAAGGGTAAGGATTAGGGTAGGGGTTAGGGTTATGGTTAGGGTAAGTTTTGGGGTTAGGGTTAGGGTTAGAGTAAGGATAAGTGTTAGGGTTAGGGTTAGGATTAGAATTAAGTTTAGGTTTAGGGTTAGGGTTAAGGTTAGGGTTAGGGTTAGGGTTAGGCTAAAGGTTAGGGTTAGGGTTAGGGTAAGGGTTAGTGTTAGGGTTCGGTTTAGGGTTACAGGTAGAGTTAGGTTTAGGGTAAGAGTAAGGGTTACGGATAGGGTTAGGGTTAGGGTAAGGGTTAGGGTTAGGTTTAGATTTATGGTTAGGTTTAGGGTTAGGGTTTGGGTAAGTGTAAGGGTTAGGGTTAGGTTTAGGTTTAGAGTTAGGGTTAGGGTAAGGGTTAGGGTTGGGGTTAATGTTAGGGTTAGGGTAAGGGTTAGGGTTAGGATTAGGGTTAGGGTTAGGTTAAAGTTAGGGTTACGGTAAGGGTAAGGTTTAGGGTTAGGGTTAGGGTTAAGGTAAAGGTTAGGGTTAGGTTTAGGGTTAGGGTTAGGGTAAGGGTAAGGTTAGGGTTAGTGTTAGTGTTAGGTTTAAGTTTAGGGTTAGGGTTAGGGTTAGGGTAAGGGTAAGGGTTAGGGTTAGGGTTAGTGTTAGGGTAATGGTTAGGGTTAGGGTTAGGGTTATGGTTAAGGTAAGGGTAAGGGATAGGGTTAGCTTTAGGGTTAGGGTTAGGGTAAGGGTTAGGGTTAGGATTAGGGTAAAAGTAAGGTTTAGGGTTAGGGTTAGAGTTAGGGTTAGGTTTAGGGTTAGGGTTAGGGTTAGGGTAAGGGTAAGGGTTAGGGTTAGGTTTAGGTTTTGGTTTAAGTTTAGTGTTAGAGTTAGGGTAAGGGTAAGGGTTAGGGTTAGGGTTAGGTTTAGGGTAAGGGTAAGGGTTAGGGTTAGCGTTAGGGTGAGGGTTAGGGTTAGGGTTAGGGTTTAGGGTTCAGGTTAGGGTTAGGGTTAGGGTAAGGGTTAGGGTTAGGGTTAGGGTAAGTGTTAGGGTTAGGGTAAGGGTTAGGGTTAGGGTTAGTGTTAGGGAATGGGTAAGTGTTAGGGTTAGGGTTAGGGTTAGGTTTAGGGTTAGGGTAAGGGTAAGTGTTGGGTTAGGGTTAGGGTTAGGTTAAGGGTAAGGGTTAGTTTTAGGGTTAGGGTAAGGGTTAGTGTTAGGGTTAGGTTTAGGTTTAGAGGTAGGGTTAGGGTTAGGGTAACAGTAAGGGTTAGGGATAGGGTTAGGGTTAGGGTAAGTGTTAGTGGTAGGGTTAGGATAAGGGTTAGGGTAAGGGTTAGCCTTAGGGTTAGGGTTAGGGTTAGTGTAAGTGTAAGTGTTAGGGTTAGGGTTAGGGTTAGGGTAAGGGAAAGCGTTAGGTTTAGAGTTAGTTTTGGGTTTAGGGTTGGGGCTACGTTTAGGGTTAGGGTTAGCGTAAGGGTAAGGGTTAGGGTTAGGGTTAGGGTTAGGTTTAAGGTTAGAGTTAGCGTAAGGGTAAGGGTTAGGGTAAGGTTTAGGGTTAGGGTTAGCGTAAAATTTAGGGTTAGGGTTAGTGTTAGGGTTAGGGTTAGTGTTAGTTTTAGGGTTAAGTTTAGGGTGAGGGTTAGGGTTAGGGTTAGTTTTAAGGTTAGAGTTAGGGTAAGGTTAAGGGTTAGGTTTAGGGTTACAGTTAGCGTAAAGGTTAGGTTTAAGTTTAGGGTTAGGGTTAGGGTAAGGGTTAGGGTTAGGGTTAGGGTTAGTATTAGTTTTAGGGTTAAGGTTAGGGTTAGGGTAAGGTTTAGGGTTAGGGTTAGGGATAGGGTAAGGGGTAGGTTAGGGGTTAGGGTTAGGCCGGGGTTAGGTTTAGAGTAAGGGTTAGGTTTAGGGTTAGGGTTAGGATAAAATTAGAGTTAGGATTGCGTTAGGGTTAAGGTAAGGATAAGTGTTAGGTTTAGGGTTAGGATTAGGGTTACGGTAAGGGTAAGCGTTAGGGTTAGGGTTAGGGTTGGGTTTAAGTTTGCGGTTAAGATTAGGGTTAGGGTTAGGGTAAGGGTAAGGGTTAGGGTTAGGGTTAGGGTTAGGTTTAAGGTTAGAGTTAGAGTAAAGTTAAGGGTTAGGGTTAGGGTTAGGGTTAGATTTAGGGTTAGGGTTAGGCTTAGGTTTAGGTAAAGGGTAAGGGTTAGGGTTATGGTTAGGGTTAGGGTTAGGTTTAGGGTTAGGTTTAGGGTAAGGGTAAGGTTTAGGGTTAGGGTTAGTTCCAGGGTTAGGGTTAGGGTAAGGGTTAGGTTTAGGGTTAGTGTTAGGTTTAGGGTTAAATTTAGGGTAAGGGTTAGAATAAGGGTAAGGGTTAGGGTTAGGTTTAGGGTTAGGGGTTAGGGTTAGGGTTAGGGTAAGGCTAAGTGTTAGGGTTAGGGTTAGGTCCAGGGTTAGGGTTAGGGTTAGGGTTAGGGTTAGGGTTACGGTAAGGTTTAGGGTTAGGTTTAGGGATAGGGCAAGGGGTAGGTTAGGGGTTAGTGTTAGGCCGGGGTTAGGTTTAGAGTAAGGGTTAGGTTTAGGGTTAGGGTTTGGGTAAAATTACAGTTAGGATTGCGTTAGGGTTAAGGTAAGGATAAGTGTTAGGTTTAGGGTTAGGATTAGGGTTATGGTAAGGGTAAGCATTAGGGTTAGGGTTAGGGTTGGGTTTAAGGTCTCGGTTAAGATTAGGGTTAGGGTTAGGGTAAGGGTAAGGGTTAGGGTTAGGGTTAGGGTTAGGTTTAAGGTTAGAGTTAGGGTAAGGTTAAGGGTTAGGGTTAGGGTTAGGGTTAGGTTTAGGGTTAGGGTTAGGCTTAGGTTTAGGTAAAGTGTAAGGGTTAGGGTTATGGTTAGGGTTAGGGTTAGGTTTAGGGTTAGGTTTAGGGTAAGGGTAAGGTTTAGGGTTAGGGTTAGTTCCAGGGTTAGGGTTAGGGTAAGGGTTATGGTTAGGGTTAGTGTTAGGTTTAGGGTTAAATTTAGGGTTAGGGTTAGAATAAGGGTAAGGGTTAGGGTTAGGTTTAGAGTTAGGGGTTAGGGTTAGGGTTAGGGTAAGGGTAAGTGTTAGGGTTAGGGTTAGGTCCAGGGTTAGGGTTAGGGTAAGGGTTAGGGTTAGGGTTAGTGTTAGGTCTACGGTCAAGTTTAGGGTTAGGGTTAGGGTTAGGTTAAGGATAAGGGTTATGGTTAGGTCCAGGGTTAGGTTTAGGGAAAGTGTTAGGGTTAGGGTTAGTTTTAGGTTTAGGGTTAAGTTTAGGTTATGGTTAGGGTAAGGGTAAGGGTTAGGGTTAGGGTTAGGGTTAGGTCATGGATTAGGGTTAGGGGTTAGGGTTAGGGTTAGGGTTAGGGTAAGGGTAAGGTTTACGTTTAGGGTTAGTATAAGGGTTAGGGTTTGGGTTAGGGTAAGGATTAGGGTTAGGGTTAGGGTTAGGGTAAGGGTTAGGTTTAGGGTTAGGGTTATCATTAAGGTTAGGGTAAGGGTTAGGGTTAGTGTTACGGTTAGGTTAAGACTAAGTGTTAGAGTTAGGGTTAGGGTTAGGGTTTAGGGTTAGGGTTAGGGTTAGGGTAAGGGTGAGGGTTAGGTTTGGGTTAGGGTTAGTGTTAAGGTTAGGGATAGTGTTAGGGTTATGGTTAGGGTAAGGGTAAGAGTTAGGCTTAGGGGTAAGGATAGGTTAGGGTTAGGGTTAGGCTAAGGGTTAGGGTTTTAAGGGTTAGGGTTAGGGTTAGTGTTAGAGTCAGAGGTAGGGTTAGGGTTAAGTTAAGTGTAAGGATTAGTGTTAGGGTTATGGTTAGTGTAAGGAGTAGGTTTAGGGGTTAGGGATAGAGCTAGGGTTAGGTTTAGAGTAAGTGTTAGGGTTAGGGTTAGGGTTACGGTAAAATTAGTTAGGATTAGGGTTATGGTTAAGGTAAGGCTAAGTGTTAGGTTTAGGGGTAGGGTAAGGGTAAGCTTTAGGGTTATGGTTAGGGTTGGGTTTAGGGTTTGGGTTAAGGTTAGGGTTAGGGATAGGGTAAGGGTTAGGTTTAGTGTTAGGGTTAGGGTTAGGGTAAGGGTAGGGGTTAGGGTTAGGGTTAGGTCCAGGGTTAGGATTAGGGTTAGTGTTAGGTTTAGGGTTAAGTTTAGGTTAGGGCTAGGGTAAGGGTAAGGATTAGGGTTAAGGTTAGGGTTAGGGGTTAGTGTTAGGTTTAGGGTTAGGTTATGGGTTAGAGTAAGGGTAAGGTTTAGGGTTAGGTTTAGGGCTAGGGGTTAGGCTTAGGGTTAGGGATAGGGTTAGGTAAGGGTTAGGATTAGGTTTAGTGTAAGGGTAAAGTTTAGGGTCAGGTTTCGTGTTAGGTTTGGGTTTAGGGTTAGGGTAAGAGTAAGGGTTAGGGTTCTGGTTAAGGTTAGGGTTAGGCAAAGGGTTAGGGTTAGGGTTAATGTAAGTGTTAGTGTAAGGGTTAGGGTTAGAGGTAGGGTTAGGGTAAGGGTAAGGGTAAGGTTTAGGTTTAGGGTTAGGGTTAGCGTAAGGATTAGGCTTAGGGGTTAGGGTTAGGGTTAGGGAAAGGGTAAGTGTTAGGGTTAGGGTTAGGGTTAGCGTAAGGATAAGCGTTAGGGTTAGGGTTAGGTTTGGGGTTGGGGTTAAGGTTAGGGTGGGGGTTAGGGTAAGGGTAAGGATTAGGATTAGGGTTAGGGTTAGGTTTATGGTTAGGTTTAGGGTTAGGGTTAGTTTAAGGGTAAGGGTTAGGGTAAGGTTTAGGTTTAGATTTAGGGTTAGGGTAAGGGTTAGGGTTAGGGTTAGGGTTAAGGTTATGGTTAGGGTTAGGTTTAGGGTAAGGGTAAGGGTTAGGGTTAGGGTTAGGGTTAGGTTAAAGTTAGGGTTAGGGTTAGGGTTAGGGTTAAGGTTATGGTTAGGGTTAGGGTTAGGGTAAGGGTAAGGGTTAGGGTTAGGGTTAGGGTTAGGTTAAAGTTAGGGTTAGGGTGTGGGTAAGGGTTAGGGTTAGGGTTAGGGTTAAGGTAAAAGTTAGGGTTAGGTTTAGGGTTAGGGTTAGGGTAAGGGTAAGGTTTAGGGTTAGGGTTAGGGTTAGGGTTAAGTTTAGGGTTAGGGTTAGGTTTACGGATAGGGTAAGGTTAAGGTTAAGGTTTAGGGTTAGGGTTAGGTTTTGGGGTAGGAAAGGGTAAGGGTTAGGGTTAGGGTTAGGGTTATGATTAGGGTAAGGATTAGGGTTAGGGTTATGGTTAGGGTAAGGGTTAGGTTTAGGGTTAGGGTTAGCATTAAGGTTAGGGTTAGGGTTAGGGTAAGGGTAAGGGTGAGGGTTAGGGTTAGCATTAGGGTAAGGGTAAGGGTTAAGGTTAGGGTCAGGGTTAGGTTTAAGGTTAGGGTTAGGGTAAGGGTAAGTTTTAGGGTTAGGGTTAGGGTTATAGTTTGGGTTAGTGTTAGGGTCATGTTTACGTTTAGGGTTAGGGTAAGGGTAAGGGTTAGGGTTAGGGTTAGGTTTAGGGTTAGGGTTAGAATAAGGGTAAGGGTTAGGTTTAGGTTTAGGGTTAGGGGTTAGGGTTAGGTTTAGGGTAAGGGTAAGTGTTAGGGTTAGGGTTAGGTCCAGGGTTTGGGTTAGGGTTAGGGTTCGGGTTAGGGTTAGGGTAAGGGTAAGGGTTAGTGTTAGGTTTAGGGTTTGGGTTAAGGTTAGTGTTAGAGTTAGGGTAAGGGTAAGGGTTAGGGTTAGGGTAAGGGTAAGGGTTAGGGTTAGCGTTAGGGTGAGGGTTAGGGTTAGGGTTAGGGGTTAGGGTTCGGGTTAGGGTTAGGGTTAGGGTAAGGGTTAGGGTTATGGTAGGGTAAGTGTTAGGGTTAGGGTAAGGGTTAGGATTAGGGTAAGGGTGTGTGTTGGGTTAGGGGTAGGGTTAGGTTAAGGGTAAGGGTTAGTGTTAGTGTTAGGTTTAAGTTAAGGGTAAGGGTTAGTGTTAGGCTTAGGGTTAGGGTAAGGGGAGGTGTTAGGGTTAGGGTGAGGGTTAGTCTAAGGGTAAGGGTTAGGATTAGGTTTAGGGGTTAGGGTTAAGGTTAGATTTAAGGTTAGGGTTAGGGTAAGTGTAAGGGTGAGGGTTAGGATTAGGGTTAGGATTAGGGTTATGTGCAGGGTTAGGCTTAGGGTAAGGGTAAGGTTTTCGGTTAGGGTTAGGGTTAGGATTAAGGTTAGGGTTAGGG
>JANJXV010000038.1:7420000-7435000 GCA_024803745.1 Megascapheus bottae | reverse complement strand
GGCTTAGGGTTAGGATTAGAATTAAGTTTAGGGTTAGGGTTAGGGTTAAGGTTAGGGTTAGGGTTAGGGTTAGGCTAAGGGTTAGCGTTAGGGTTAGGGTAAGGTTTAGTGTTAGTGTTAGGGTTAGGGGTAGACGTAGGGTTAGGGTTAGGGTAAGAGTAAGCGTTAGGGATAGGGTTACCGTTAGGGTAAGGGTTAGTGTTAGGGTTAGGGTAAGGGTTAGGGTAAGGGTTAGCGTTAGGGATTGGGTTAGGCTTAGGGTAAGGTAAGTGTTATGGTTAGGGTTAGGGTTAGGGTAAGTGTAAGCGTTAGGGTTAGGGTTAGGTTTGTGTTTAGGGTTGGGGTTAAGTTTAGTGTTAGGGTTAGGGCAAGGGTAAAGGTTAGGGTCAGGGTTAGGGTTAGGGTTAGGTTTAAGGTTAGAGTTAGGGTAAGGGTGAGGGTTAGGGTTAGGGTTAGGGTTAGCGTAAAGGTTAGGGTTAGAGTTAGGGTTAGGGTTAGGGTTAGTGTAAGGGTAATGGTTAGGGTTAGGTTTAGGGTTAGTGTTAGTTTTAGGGTTAAGGTTAGGGTTAGGTTTAGGGTTAGGGTTAGGTTTAAATTTAGAGTTAGGTTAATGGTAAGGGTTAGGGTTAGGTTTAGGGTTAGGGTTATCGTAAAGGTTAGGGTTAGGGTTAGGGTTAGGGTTAGGGTAAGGTTAAGGTTCAGGGTTGGAGTTAGGGTTAGGGTTAGTATTAGTTTTAGGGTTAAGGTTAGGGTTAGCGTTAGGGTTAGGGTTGGGTTTAGGGTAAGGGAAAGGTTTAGGTGTAGATTTAGTGTTAGGTTTGGGGTTAGGGTTAGGATAAGAGTAAGGTTAGGGTAAGGGTTAGGGTTAGTGTTAGGGTTAGGGTTAGGGTAAAGGTTAGGGTTAGTGTTAGGGTTATGGGTAGGGTAAGGGTAAGAGTTAGGCTTAGGGGTAAGGGTAGGGTTAGGGTTAGGGTTAGGGTTAGAGTTAGAGGTAGGGTTAGGGTTAGGGTATGTGTTAGGGTTAGGGTTGGGGTTAAGGTTAGGGATAGGGTTAGGGCTAGGGTAAGGGTTAGAATTAGGGTTAGGGTTAGGTTGAAGGTTAGGTTTAGGGTAAGTGTAAGGGTTAGTTTTAGGGTTAGGGTTAGGGTAAAGGTTAGGGTTAGGGTTATGGTTAGGTAAGGGTAAGGTATAGGATTAGGGTTAGGGTTAGGGTAAGGGTAAGGGTTATGGTTAGGTTAGGGTTATGGTTAAAGTTATGTTTATGGTTAGGGTTAGGGTTAGGGTAAGTTTAAGGCTTAGGGTTAGGGTTAGAGTGAGGGTTAGGTTTAGGGTAAGGGTAAGGTTTAGGGTTAGGGTTAGGGTTAGGTTTAGGTTTAGGTTTAGGGTTAGTGTTAGGGTAAGGGTAAGGTTTAGGTTTAGGGATAGGATTAGGGTTAAAGTTAGGGTTAGGGTTGGGGTTAGGGTTAGGGTAAGGGTAAGGGTAAGGTTTAGGTTTGGGGTTAGGGTTATTTTTAGTGTTAGGGTTATGGTTAGAATTAGGGTTAGGGTTAGGTTTAGGGTAAGGGTTAGGGTTAGGGTTAGCATTAAGTTTAGGTTTAGGGTTAGGTAAGGGTAAGGGTTAGGGTTAGGGTTAGGGTAAGGGTAAGGTTTAGGATTAAGGTTAGGGTTATAGTAAGGGTTAGGGTTAGGGATAGGTTTATGGTTCGGGTTATGTTTAGGGTTAGGGTAAGTGTAAGGGTTAGGGTTAGGTTTAGGTTTAGAGTTAGGGTTAGGGTAAGGTTTAGGGTTAGGGTTAGGGTTAAGGTTAGGTTTATGGTTAGGGTTAGGGTAAGGGTAAGTGTTAGGGTTAGGTTTCGTGTTAGGTTAAAGTTAGGGTTAGGGTAATGGTAAGGGTTAGGGTTAGGGTTAGGGTTAGGGTAAAGGTTAGGGTTAGGTTTAGGGTTAGGGTTATGGTAAGAGTAAGGTTAGGGATAGTGTTAGGGTTGGGTTAGGTTTAGGGACAGGGTTAGGGTAAGGGTAAGGGTAAGGTTTAGGGTTAGGTTCAGGGTTACGGTTAAGGTTACGGTTAGGTTTAAGGGTAAGGTTAGGGTTAGGGTAAGGGTAAGGGCTAGGGTTAAGGTTAGGGTTAGGGGTAGGTTTAGGGTAAGGGTAAGGGTTAGTGTTAGATTTGGGGTTAGGGTTAGGTTTACGGTTAGGGTTAGGGTAAGGGTAAGGGTTAGGTTTAGGTTTAGGGTTAGGGTTAAGTTTAGTTTTAGGTTTAGAGTAGGGTTAGGGTAAGGGTAAGGGTAAGGTTTAGGGTTAGGGTTATGGTTAGGTTTACGGGTAGGAAAGGGTATGGGTTAGGGTTAGGGTTAGGGTTATGGCTAGGGTAAGGATTAGGGTTAGGGTTAGGTTAAGGATTAGGTTTAGGGCTAGGGTTTGCATTAAGGTTAGGGTTATGGTTAGGGTATGGGTAAGGGTTAGGGTTAGGGTTAGCGTTAGCGTAAGGGTAAGGGTTAGTGTTAGGGCCAGGGTTAGGTTTAAGGTTAGGGTTAGGGTAAGGGTAAGGGTAAGGGTTAGGGTTAGGGTTAGGGTTAGGGTTAGGTTTAGGTTTAGGTTTAGGGTTATGGTTAAGGTAAGGGTAAGGGATAGGGTTAGGTTTAGGGTAAAATAAGGTTTAGGGTTAGGGTTAGGGTTAGGGTTTGGATTAGGGTTAGGGTAAGGGTTAGGGTTACGGTTAGCGTAAGTTTTGGGGTTAGGGTTAGAGTAAGGATAAGGGTAGGGTTAGGGTTAGGATTAGAATTAACTTTAGGGTTAGGGTTAGGGTTAAGGTTAGGGTTAGGGTTATGGTTAGGCTAAGGGTTACGGTTAGCGTTAGGGTAAGGGTTAGTGTTAGGGTTAGGTTTAGGGTTAGAGGTAGGGTTAGGGTTAGGGTAAGTGTTAGGGTTAGGTTTAGGGTAAAAGTGAGGTTTAGGGTTAGGGTTAGGGTTAGGGTAGAGTTTAGGATTAGGGTTAGGTTTAGGGTTAGGATAAGGGTAAGGGTAGGGTTAGGTTTAGGGTTTGGGTTAAGGTTAGTGTTTGAGTTAGGGTAAGGGTAAGGGTTAGGGTTAGGGTAAGGGTAAGGGTTAGGGTTAGCATTAGGGTGAGGTTTAGGGTTAGGGTTAGGTGTTAGGGTTCGGGTTAGGGTTAGCGTTTGGGTAAGGGTTAGGGTTAATGTTAGGGTTAGGGTAAGGGTTAGGGTTAGGGTAAGGGTTAGGGTTAGGGTTAGTGTTAGGGAATGGGTAAGTGTAAGGGTTAGGGTTAGGGTTAGGGTTAGGGTAAGTGTTGGTTTAGGGTTAGGGTTAGGTTAAGGGGTAGGGTTAGTGTTAGGCTTAGGGTTAGGGTAAGGTTAAGTGTTAGGGTTAGGGTTAGGGTTAGGGTTTGTCTAAGGGTAAGGGTTAGGGTTAGGTTTAGGGGTTAGGATTAAGGTTCGATTTAGAGTTAGGGTTAGGGTAAGGGTAAAGGAGAGGGTTAGGGTTAGGAATAGGATTAGGGAAATGTGCAGGGTTAGGTTTAGGGTAAGGGTAAGGTTTTCAGTTAAGGTTAGGTTTAGGTTTAAGGTTAGGTTTAGGGTTAGCGTTAGGGAAAGGGTAAGGATTAGGGTAGGGGTTAGGGTTAGGGTTAGGGTAAGTTTTGCTGTTAGGGTTGGAGTAAGGATAAGTGTTAGGGTTAGATTAGGATTAGAATTAAGTTTAGGGTTAGGGTTAGGGTTAAGGTTAGGGTTAGGGTTAGGGTTAGGCTAAGGGTTAGGGTTACGGTTAGGGTAAGGGTTATGGATAGGGTTAGGGTTAGGGTAAGGGTTAGTGTTAGGGTTAGGGTTAGGTTTGTGTTTAGGGTTGGGGTTAAGTTTAGGGTTAGGGCAAGTGTAAGGGTTAGGGTTAGGGTTAGCGTTAGGGTTAGGTTTAAGGTTAGAGTTAGGGTAAGGGTAAGGGTTAGGGTTAGGTTTAGGGTTAGGTTTAAGGTTAGAGTTAGAGTAAGGGTAAGGGTTAGGGTTAGGTTTAGGGTTAGGGTTAGGGTAAGGGTAAGGGTTAGGGTTAGGGTTAGGGTTAGTGTTAGTTTTAGGGTAACGTTTAGGGTTAGGGTTAGGGTTAGCATTAAATTTAGGGGTAGGGTTAAGTAAGGGTAAGGGTTAGGGTTAGGGTTAGGGTTAGGGTAAGGTTTAGGATTAGGGTTAGGTTTAGGGTTAGGGTAAGTGTAAGGGTTAGGGTTATGTTTAGGTTTAGAGTTATAGTTAGGGTAAGGGTTAGGGTTAGGTTTAGGGTTAAGGTTAGGGTTAGGGTTAGGGTTAGGGTTAGAGTAAGGTTGAGGATTAGGGTTAGGTTTAGGGTTAGGTTAATGTTAGGGTTAGGGTAAAGGTAAGGGTTGGGGTTAGGTTTAGGTTTAGGGTAAAGGTTAGGGTTAGGTTTAGGGTTAGGTTTAGGTTAAGAGTAAGGTTAGGGATAGTGTAAGTTTTGGGTTAGGTTTAGGGTTAGGGTTAGGGTAAGGGTAAGGGTAAGGTTTAGGGTTAGGGTCAGGGTTAGGGTTAAGGTTAGGGTTAGGTTTAAGGTAAGGGTTAGGGTTAGGGTAAGGGTAAGGGCTAGGGTTAAGGTTAGGGTTAGGGTTAGGTTTACGGTTAGGGTTAGGGTAAGGGTAAGGGTAAGGGTTAGGGTTAGGGTTAGGGTTAGGGTTAGGGTCAGGGTTAGGGTTAAGGTTAGGGTTAGGTTTAAGGTTAGGGGTAGGTTTAGGGTAAGGGTAAGTGTTAGGGTTAGGTTTAGGGTTAGTGTTAGGTTTACGGTTAGGGTTAGGGTAAGGGTAAGGGTAAGGGTTAGGGTTAGGGTTAGGGTTAGGGTTAGGTTTAGTTTTAGGTTTAGGGTAGGGTTAGGTTAAGGGTAAGGGTAAGGTTTAGTGTTAGGGTTAGGGTTAGGTTTACGGGTAGGAAAGGGTAAGGGTAAGGGTTAGGGTTAGGGTTATGGTTAGGGTAAGGATTAGGGTTGGGGTTAGGGTTAGGTTAAGGGTTAGGTTTAGGGTTAGGGTTTCCATTAGGGTTAGGGTTAGGGTTAGGGTAAAAGTAAGGTTTAGGGTTAGGGTTAGGGTTAGGGTTAGGTTTAGGGATAGGATTAGGTTTAGGGTTAGTGTTAGGGTTAGGTAAGGCCTAGGTTTTGGGTTAGGTTTAGGGTTTGGGTTAAGGTTAGGGTTAGGGTTAGGGTTAGGCTAAGTGTTAGGGTTAGGGTTAGGGTAAGGTTTAGTGTTAGGGTTAGGTTTAGGGTTAGAGATAGGATTAGGGTTAGGGTAAGGGTAAGGATTAGGGTAAGGGTTACGATTAGGGTTAGGGTAAATGTTAGGGTAAGATTTAGCGTTTGGGTTAGGGTTATTGTTAGGTAAGGGTAAGTGTTAAGGTTAGGGTTAGGGTTAGGGTAAGAGTAAGGGTTAGGGTAAGGGTTAGGGTTAGGGTAAGGTTTAGGTTTGGGTTAGGGTTAGGGTTAGGTTTGGGGTTAGGGTTAGGGTAAGGGTAATGGTTAGGGTTAGGTTTAGGGTTAGGGTTAGGATTAGTGTAAGGGTTAGGGTAAGGGTTAGTGTTAGGGTTAGGGTAAGGGTTAGGGTTAGGGTTTGGGTTAGGGTAAGAGTAAGGGTTAGGGTAAGGGTTAGGGTTAGGGTAAGGTTTAGGTTTGGGTTAGGGTTAGGGTTAGGTTTGGGGTTACGTTAGGGTAAGGGTAAGGGTTAGGGTTAGGGTTAGGGTAAGGGTAAGCGTTAGTGTTAGGGTTAGGGTTAGGTTTACGGTTGGGGTTAAGGTTAGGGTAAGGGTTGGGTAAGGGTAAGGGTTAGGGTTAGGGTTAGGGTTAAGGTTAGGTGTAAGGTTAAGGTCAGGGTAAGTTTAAGGGTTAGCTTTAGGGTTAGGGTTAGGGTAAGGGTAATGGTTAGGGTTAGGGTTAGTGTTAGGTAAAGGTTAGGGTTAGGGTTAGGGTTAGGGTTAGCGTAAGGGTAAGGGTTAGGATTACGCTTAGGGTTAGGGTTACTTTTAGGGTTAGGGTTAAGGTAATGGTAAGGGTTATGGTTATGGTTAGGGTTAGGTTAAATTTTGGGTTAGGGTTAGGGTTAGGGTGTGGTTTAGGGTTAGGGTAAGGTTTAGGGTGAGGGTTAGTTTTAAGTTTAGGGTTAGGGTAAGGGTAAGGTGTAGGGTTAGGGTTAGGGTTAGGATTAAGGTTAGGGTTATGGTTAGATTTAGGGTTAGGGTTTCCATTAGGGTTAGGGTAAGGGTAAGGGTTAGGGTTAGGGTTAGGGTTAGCGTTAGCGTAAGGTTAAGGGTTAGGTTTAGGGTCAGGGTTAGGTTTAAGGTTAGGGTTAGGGTAAGGGTAAGGGTTAGGGTTAGGTTTAGGGTTAAGGTTACAGTTAGTGTTAGGGTTATGCTTAAGCTTAGGGTTAGGGTAAGTGTTAGGGTTAGGGTTAGGGTTATGGTTAAGGTAAGGGTAAGGGATAGGGTTAGGTTTAGGGTAAAAGTAAGGTTTAGGGCTAGGGTTAGGGTTAGGGTTAGGGTTAGGTTTAGGGTTAGGATTAGGGTTAGGGTTAGGGTTAGGGTTAGGGTAAGGCTAAGGGTTAGGGTTAGGTTTAGGGTTTGGGTTAAGGTTAGTGTTAGAGTTAGGGTTAGGGTTAGGGTTAGGGTTAGGATTAGGGTTAGGTTTAGGGTTAGGGTAAGGCTAAGGGTTAGGGTTAGGGTTAGGGTAAGGGTAAGTGTTAGGGTTAGGGTTAGGGTTAGGGTTAGTCTAAGGGTAAGGGTTAGGGTTAGGGTTAGGGGTTAGGGTTAAGGTTAGATTTAGGGTTAGGGTTAGGGTAAGGATAAGGTTGAGGGTTAGGATTAGGGTTAGGAATAGGGTTATGTGCAGGGTTAGGGTTAGGGTAAGGGTAAGGTTTAGGGTTAGGGTTAGGGTTAGGGTTAAAATTAGGGTTAGGGTTAGAGTTAGGGAAATGTTAAGGATTATGGTAAGGGTTAGGGTTAGGGTTAGGGTAAGTTTTGGGGTTAGGGTTAGGGTTAGAGTAAGGATTAGGGTTAGGTTTAGGGTTAGGGTTAGGCTTAGGGTTAGGGTTAGGCTAAGAGTTAGGGTTAGGGTTAGGGTAAGTGTTAGTGTTAGGGTTAGGTTTAGGGTTAGAGATAGGGTTAGGGTTAGGGTAAGGGTAAGGGTTAGGGTAAGTGTTAGCGTTTGGGTTAGGGTTATTGTTAGGTAAGGGAAAGTGTTAGGGTTAGGGTTAGGGTTAGGGTAAGAGTAAGGGTTAGGGTAAGGGTTAGGGTTAGGGTAAGGTTTAGGTTTGGGTTAGGGTTAGGGTTAGGATTGGGGTTAGGGTTAGGGTAAGGGTAAGGGTTATGCTTAGGGTTAGGGTTAGGGTTAGGTTTAGGGTTAGGGTTTGGGTTAGGGTAACGGTAAGGGTTAGGTTTAAGTTTAGGGTTAGGGTTAGGTGTAGTTTTAGGTTATGGATTAGGGTTAGGTTAAGGGTTAGGGTTAGGGTTAGTGTTAGCGTAAAGTTTAGGGTTAGGGTTAGGGTTAGGGTTAGGATTAGGGTAGTGTAAATGTTAGGGTTAGGTTTATGGTTAGGGTTAGTGTTAGGTTTAGGGTTAGGGTTAGGGTTAGTGTAAGGGTTAGGGTTAGGTTTAGGGTTAGTGTTAGTTTTAGAATTCAGGTTGGGGTTATGGTTTTGTTTATGGTTGTGTTTAGGGTAAGGGAAAGGTTTAGGGTTAGATTTAGTGTTAGGTTTGGGGTTAGGGTTAGGGTAAGAGTAAGGGTTAGGGTTAGGGTTAGGGTTATGGTTATGTAATGGTAAGGGTTAGGGTTAGGTTTAGGGTTAGGATTAGGGTAAGGTTAATGTTTAGGGTTAGGGTTAGGGTCAGGGTTATGGTTAGGGTTAGGGTTAGGGTTAGGGTTAGAGGTAGGGTTAGGGTTAGGGTTAGGGTAAGGGTAAGAGTAAGGTTTAGGGTTAGGTTTAGGGTTAGGATTAGGGTAAAAGCTAGGGTTAGGTTTAGGGTTAGGAATAGGGTAAGGGTAATTGTTAGGGTTAGGGTTAGGGTTAGGGTAAGGGTAAGCGTTACTGTTAGGGTTAGGGTTAGGGTTAGGTTTACGGTTGGGGTTGAGGTTAGGGTAAGGGTTGGGTAAGGGTAAGGGTTAGGGTTAGGGTTAGGGTTAAGGTTAGGTGTAAGTTTATGGTCAGGGTAAGTTTAAGGGTTAGCTTTAGGGTTAGGGTTAGGGTAAGGGTAATGGTTAGCGTTAGGGTTAGTGTTAGGGTAAAGGTTAGGGTTAGGGTTAGGGTTAGGGTTAGCGTAAGTGTAAGGGTTAGGATTAGGCTTAGGGTTAGGGTTAGGGTTAGTTTTAGGGTTAAGGTTACGGTAAGGGTAACGGTTATGGTTATGGGTAGGGTTAGGGTTAAAGTTAGGTTTAGGGTTAGGGTTAGGGTGTGGTTTAGGGATTGGGTAAGGTTTAGGGTTAGGGTTAGGGTTAGGTTTATGGTTAAGGTAAGGGTAAGGTGTAGGGTTAGCGTTAGGGTTAAGGTTAGGGTAATGGTTAGGTTTAGGGTTAGGGTTTCCATTAGGGTTAGGGTTAGGGTTAGGGTAAGGGTAAGGGTTAGGGTTAGGGTTAGCATTAACGTAATGGTAAGGGTTAGGTTTAGGGTCAGGGTTAGGTTTAAGGTTAGGGTTAGGGTAAGGGTAAGGGTTAGGATTAGGTTTAGGGTTAAGGTTACAGTTAGTGTTAGGGTTATGGTTAAGCTTAGGGTTAGGGTAAGGGTAAGGGTTAGGGTTAGGGTTAGGGTTAGGGTTAGGGTTAAGGTAAGGGTAAGGGATAGGGTTAGGTTTAGGGTAAAAGTAAAGTTTAGGGTTAGGGTTAGTGTTAGGGTTAGGGTTAGGTTTATGGTTAGGATTAGGGTTAGGGTTAGGGTTAGGGTTAGGGTAAGGGTAAGTGTTAGGGTAAGGGTAAGGGTTACGGTTAGGGTTAGGGGTTAGGCTTAAGGTTAGATTTAGAGTTAGGTTTAGGCTAAGGGTTAGGTTTAGGGTTAGGGTAATGGTTAGTGTTAGGGTTAGGTTTAGGGTTAGAGATAGGGTTAGGGTTAGGGTAAGGGTAAGGGTTAGGGTAAGGGTTACGATTAGGGTTATGGTAAGGGTTAGGGTAAGTGTTAGCGTTTGGGTTAGGGTTATTGTTAGGTAAGGGAAAGTGTTATGGTTAGGGTTATTGTTAGGGTAAGAGTAAGGGTTAGGGTAAGGTTTAGGGATAGGGTAAGGTTTAGATTTGGGTTAGGGTTAGGGTTAGGTTTGGGGTTAGGGTTAGGGTAAGGGTAAGGGTTAGGGTTATGGTTAGGGTTAGGGCTAGGTTTAGGGTTAGGGTTCGGTTTAGGGTAAAGGTAAGGGTTAGGTTTAAGTTTAGGGTTAGGGTTATGTTTATTTTTAGGTTATGGATTAGTGTTAGGTTAAGGGTTAGGGTAGCGTAAAGGTTAGGGTTAGGGTTAGGGTAAAAGCTAGGGTTAGGGTTAGGGTGAGGGTTAGAATAAGGATTAGGTTTAGGGTTAGGGTAAGGGTTAGGGTTAGGTTTAGGGTTAGCATTAAGTTTAGGGTTAGGGTAAGGGTAAGCGTTAGGGTTAGTGTTAGGGTTAGGGTAAGGGTAAGGGTTAGGATTAGGGTTAGGGTTAGGGTTAGGCTAAAGGTTAGGGTTTGGGTTAGGTTTAGGGGTAGGTTTAGGTTTAGGGTTATGGTAAGGGTAAGGTTTAGTGTTAGGTTTACTTTTAGGGTTAGAGTTAGGGTTAGGGTAAGTGTTAGGGTTAGGGTTAGTGTTCGGTTTAGGGTTAAGGTTAGGATTAGGGTTAAGGTAAGGGTAAGGGTTAGGATTAGGGTGAGGTTTAGGGGTAAGGGTTAGGGTTAGGGTTAGGTTTAGGGTTAGGATAAGGGTAAAGTTAGGGTTAGGGTTAGGGGTTAAGATTAGGGTTAGGGTTATGGTAAGGTTCAGGGTTAGGTTTAGGGTAAGGGTAAGTTTTAGGGTTAGGGTTAGGTTTAGGTTTGGGATAGGGTTAGGTTAAGAGTAAGGGTTAAGGTTAGGGTTAGGGTTAGGGTAAGGGTAAGGGTTAGGGTTAGGGTTACGGTTAAGGTTAGGGTTAGGATTAGGGTTAGACTAAGGGTTACGGTTAGGGTTAGTGTTAGGGTAAGGGTTAGGGTTAGGATAAGGGTTTGGTTTAGGTTTAGGTTTAGGGATAGGGTAAGGGTTAGGGTTAGGGGATAGGTTTAGGGTTAGGGTTAGGTTTAGGTTAAGAGTTAGGTTTCGAGTTAGGGTTAGGGGTAGGGTAAAAGTTAGGGTTAGGGTTAGGGTTAGGGTAAGGGTAAGTGTTAGGGTTAGGGTTAGGGTTAGGGTTAGGGTAAGGGTTAGGGTTAGGGTTAGGGTTAGGATTAGGGTTAGGGTTAGGGTTAGGGGTAGGTTTAGGGTTAGGTTTAGGGTTAGGGTTAGGATTAGGGTTAGGGTTAGGGGGAGGGTTAGGTTTAGGGGTAGCTTTAGGGGTAGGGTTAGGGGTAGGGTTAGGGTTAGGTTTAGGGTTAGGGGTAGGGGTAGGGGTAGGGGTAGGGTTAAGTTTAGAGTTAGGTTTAGGGGTAGGATAGGTTTAGGGTTTGGGTTATGGGTCTGGTTACGGTTAGGGGTATTGTTAGGGGTAGGGTTACTGTTAGGGTTAGGGTTAGGTGTAGGGATAGGTTTAGGGATAGGGTTAGGGGTAAGGCTTAGGGTTAGGGTTAGGGTTAGGGTTAGAGTTAGGGGTAGTGTTAGGGTTAGGGGTATGGTTAGGGTTAGGGTTAGGGGTAGGGGTAGGGGTAGGGTTAGTGTTAGGATTAGGGCTAGGTGTAGGGGTAGGGTTAGAGATAGGATTAGGATTAGGGTTGGGGTTAGGGGTAGGGTTAGGATTAGGGTTAGGTTTACGGTTAGGGTTAGGGTTAGTGGTAGGGCTAGGGTTTGGTTTAGGGTTAGGGCTAGGTTTAGGGTTACGGTTAGCGCTAGGGCTAGGGTTAGGGTTAGGGTTAGGGTTAGGGCTAGGGCTAGGGTTAGGTTTAGTGTTAGGGTTAGGGCTAAGGCTAGGGTTAGGGTTAGGGTTAGGATTAGGGTTAGGGTTTTAGGGTTATTGTGAGGGTTAGGGTTAGTGTTAGGAATAGGGGTAGGGGTAGGGGTAGGGGTAGATTTAGGGTTAGGGTTAGGGGTAGCGTTAGGGGTAGTGTTAGTGTTAGGGGTAGGGTAGGGTTAGGGGTAGGGTTAAGGTTAGGTGTAGGTTTTGGGTTAGAGTTAGGTTAGGGTTAGGGGTAGGGTTAGGGTTAGGGTTAGGGTTAGCGTTAGGAGTAGACTTAGGTTTAGGGTTAGGGTTACTTTTAGGGTTAGGGTTAGGGTTAGGGTTAGGATGAGGGATAGGGTTTTAGGGTTAGGGTTAGGGTTAGGGTTTGGGGTAAGGATAGGGTTGGGTTAGGGTTAGTGGTAGGGATAGGGGTAGGGTTAGGTTTAGGAGTAGGGTTAGGTTAGGCGTAGGGGTAGGGGTAGAGTTAGGGTTAGGATTAGGGTTAGGGTTAGGGTTAGGGGTAAGTGTAGGGCTCGGGCTAGGGTTAGGTTTAGGGTTAGAGGTTGGGTTAGGGGTAGGGTTAGGGGTAGGGGTAGGGGTAGGGGTAAGGGTAGGGTTAGGATTAGGGGTAAGGGTAGGGATAGGATTTGTGTTAGGGTTAGGATTAGGGTTAGCATTAGGGATAGGTTTAGCGCCTGGTTAGGGCCAGGCCCAGGGTTAGGGTAAGGGTTAGGTGTAGGGGTAGGGTTAGGGTTAGGGTTAGGGTTACGTTTAGGGTTAGGAGTAGGGTTAGGGTTAGGTTTAGGGTTAGTTTTAGGTTTAGGGTTAGTGTTAGCCGGAGGGTTAGGGTTAGGTTTACAATTAGGGGTATTGTTGGAGTTAGGGGTAGGGTTAGGTTTACAGTTAGGGTTAGGGTTACATTTAGGGTTAGGGTTAGGTTAGGGTTAGGTTTAGGGTTAGGTTTAGGGTTAGGGGTAGGGGTAGGGTTAGGATTGGTGGTAGGGTTATGGTTAGGGTTAGGGGTAGGGTTAAGGGTAGGGCTAGGGGTAGGGTTAGGGGTAGGATTAGGGTTAGGGTCAGGGGTAGGGGTAGGTTTAGGGTTAGGGTTAGGGGTAGAGTTAGGGGTAGGGTTAGGGTTAGGGTTAAGGGTAAGGTCAGGGATAGGGTAAGGATTAGGGTTAGTGATAGGGTTAGGTTTAGGGGTAGGGGTAGGGGTAGCAGTAGGGGTAGGGTTAGGGTTAGAATTATGGTTAGCGTTAGGGTTAGGGTTAGGGTTAGGGCTAGGGTTAGGTTTAGGGTTAGGGGTAGGTTTAGAGGTAGGGTTAGGGTTAGGGTTAGTGTTAGGGGTAGGGCTAGGATTAGGGTTAGGGTTAGGGGTAAGGGTAGGGATAGGGTTAGGGTTAGGGTTAGGTTTACGGTTAGCGTTAGGGTTAGGGTTAGGGCTAGGGCTAGGGGTAGTGTTAGGGTTAGGTTTAGGGCTAAGGTTAGGGTTAGGTTTATGGCTTAGGCTAGGGTTAGGGTTAGGATTAGGTTTAGCTCTAGGGCTACGATTAGGGCAAGGGCAAGGTTTAGTGTTAGGGTTAGTGTTAGGGTTAGGATTAGGGTTAGGTTTTAGCGTTAGGGTTAGGGTTAGGGTTAGGGGTAGGGTTTGGGGTAGGGTTAGGGTTAAGGTTAAATTTAGGTATAGGGTTAGGGTTAGGGGTAGGGGTAGGTTTAGGGTTAGGGTTCTTTTTAGGGTTAGGGTTAGGGGTTAGGTTTAGGGTTAGGGTTAGTGTTAGAGTTAGTGTAAGGGTTACGGTTAGGGGTAGGGTTAGGTTTAGGGTTAGGGGTAGGGTTAGGGTTAGCGGTAGGTTTAGGGTTAGGGTTAGGGTTAGGGATAGGGTTAGGGTTAGGGTTAGGGTTAGGGGTAGGGTTAGGTTTAGGGGTAGGGTTAGGGTTAGGGTTAGGAGTAGGGGTAGGGGTAGAGGCAGGGTTAGGGTTGGGGGTAGTGTTACCGTTATGGTTAGGGTTAGGGGTAGGGTTAGGCTTAGTGTTAGGTGTAAGGTTAGGGTTAGGGTTAGGGATAGTGTTAGGGTTAGGGTTAGAGGTAGGGGTAGGGTTAGGGGTAGGGATAGGGGTAGGCTTAGTGTAGGGACAGGGTTAGGGTTAGGAGTAAGGTTAGGGTTAAGGTTAGGTTTAGGGTGATGGGTAGGGCTAGTGTTAGGTTTAGGTTTAGGGTTAGGACTAGGTTTAGGGTTAGGGTTAGGGTTAGGGGGAGGGTTAGGGTTAGGGGTAGCATTAGGGGTAGTGTTGGGGGAAGGGTTAGGGTTAGGGTTAGGGTTAGGGGTAGGGATAGGGTTTGGGTTAGGATTAGGGTTAGGGTTAGGGTTATGGGTAGGGTTAGGGTTAGGGGTAGGGTTAGAGGTAGGGTTAGGGTTAGGGTTAGGGTTATGGGTAGGGTTACATTTAGGGATAGGGTTAGTGGTAGGGGTAGGGGTAGGGTTAGGGTTAGGATTAAGGTTAGGGGTAGGGGTAGGGTTAGGATTAGGGTTAGGGGTCGGGGTAGAGGTAGAATTATGGTTGGGGGTAGGATTAGGCTTAGGGGTAGGGTTGGGGTTAGGGTTAGAGGTTAGGGTTAAGGTTAGGTTTAGGGTTAGGGTTAAGGTTAGGGTTAGGGTTAGGGCTAGGGTGAGGGGTTAGGGTGAGGGCTAAGGTTAGGTTTAGGGTTAGGGTTAGCGTTAGGGGTAGGTTTAGGGTTAGGGCTAGGGCTAGGATTAGAGTTAGTGTTAGGGTTAGGATTAGAGTTAGGGTTTTAGGATTAGGGTTAGGGTCAGGGGTAGGGGTAGGGGTAGGGTTAGGGGTAGCGTTAGGGTTAGGGTTAGTGTTAGGGTTAGGGGTAGGGTTAGCAGTAGAGTTAGTGTTAAGGGTAGGATTAGGGTTAGGATTAGGTTAGGGTTAGGGTTAGCGTTAGGGGTAGGGTTAGGGTTTGGTTATGGTTACTCTTCGGGGTATGGTTAGGGTTAGGGTTAGCATTAGGAGTAGGGTTAGGCTTAGGCTTACGGTTCGGGGTAGGGTTAGGGTTAGGGTTAGCCTTAGGGGTAGGGGTAGGGTTAGCGTTTGGGTTACGATTAGGGGTAGGTTTAGGGTTAGGGTTATGGTTATGGTTAGGGGTAGGATTAGGGTTAGGGTTAGGGTTAGGTTTAGGGTTAGGGGTAGGTTTAGGAGTAGGGTTAGGGGTAGGGTAAGGGTTAGGGTTAGGGGTAGGGGTAGGGGTTGAGTTAAGGCTAGGTCTAGGGTTAGAGTTAGGGGTAGGCTAAGGGTTAGGGTTAGGGTTACGGTTAGGTGTAGGGTTAGGATTCGGGTTAGGGTTAGGGTTAGAGGCAGGGGTATGGATAGGGTTAGGGGTAGGGGTAGGGGTAGGAGTAGGGTTAGGGTTAGGGGTAGGGTTAGGGGTAGGATTAGGGGTAGGGTTAATGTTAGGGTTAGGATTAGGGTTAGGTGTAGTGGTACGGTTTGGTTTAGGGTTAGGTTTAGGGTTAGGATTAGGGGTAGGTTTAGGGTTAGGGTTTTGGTTAGGGGTAGGGGTAGGGTTTGGGTTAGGGTTAGGGTTTGGGGTAGGGATAGGGTTAGGGTTAGGGTTAGGTGTAGGGTTTTGTTTAGGGTTAGGGTTAGGGTTAGGGTTAGGGGTAGGGGTAGATTTGGGGTTTGGGTTAGGGTTAGGGGTAGAGTTAGGGTTATGGGTAGGGGTTGGGTTATGGGTAGTGGTAGGGTTAGGGGTAGGGGTAGGGTTAGGGTTAGGGGTAGGTTTACTGTTGGGGTTGTGGCAGGGTTAGGGTTTGGGTTAGGATTAGGTTTAGGGGTAAGTTTAGGGTTAGGGTTAGGGGTAAGGTTAGGTGCAAGGTTAGGGGTAGGGTTAGGGTTAGGATTAGGGCTAGGGCTAGGGTTAGGGTTAGGGGTAGGGGTAGGCTTGGG
>JANJXV010000038.1:7412500-7415000 GCA_024803745.1 Megascapheus bottae | reverse complement strand
GTTAGGTTTAGGGTTAGGGGTACGGTTAGGGTTTGGTTTAGGGTTAGAGGTAGGGGTAGGGGTAGGGTTAGGGTTAGAGGTAAGGGTAGGGATAGGGTTAGGGTTAGGGTTAGGGTTAGGGTTACCGTTAGGGTTAGGGTTACGGTTAGGGTTAGGGTTAGGGTCAGGGCTAGGGCTAGGGTTAGGGTTATGTTTAGGGTTAGGGCTAGGGTTAGGGTTAGGGTTACGGCTAGGGCTAGGGTTAGGGTTAGGGTTAGGGTTAGGGCTAGGGTTAGGGTTAGGGATAGGGCTAGGGCTAGGGTTCTGGTTAGGTTTAGGGTTAGGTGTAGGGTTAGGGTTAGGGTTAGGGTTAGGTGTACGGGTAGGGTTAGGGTTAGGGTTTGCGTTAGGAGTAGTCTTAGGATTAGGGTTATGGATAGGGGTAGAGTTAGGGTTAGGTTTATGGTTAGGTGTAGGTGTAGGGGTAGGAGTTGGGTTTGGGTTAGGATTAGTGTTAGGGTTAGGTTTAGGGCTAGGGCTAGGGTTAGGTTTAGGGTTAGGGTAGGGTTAGGGTTTGGGTTAGGGTTAGAGGTAGGGGTAGGGGTAGGGTTAGGGTTAGAGGTAAGGGTAGAGATAGGGTTAGGGTTAGGGTTAGGATTAGGGTTAGGGTTTTTGGGTTCAGGTGAGGGTTAGGTTTAGGGTGAGGGTTAGGATTAGTGTTAGTTTTAGGGTTAGGGGGAGGGTTAGGGTTAGGGGTAGGGATAGGGTTTGGTTAGGGTTAGGGTTAGGGTTAGGGTCAGGGCTAGGGCTAGGGTTAGGGTTATGTTTAGGGTTAGGGCTAGGGTTAGGGTTAGGGTTACAGCTAGGGCTAGGGTTAGGGTTAGGGTTAGGGCTTGGGTTAGGGTTAGGGTTAGGGCTAGGGCTAGGGTTAGGGTTAGATTTAGGGTTAGGTGTAGGGTTAGGGTTAGGGTTAGGGTTAGGAGTACGGGTAGGGTTAGGGTTAGGGTTTGCGTTAGGAGTAGTCTTAGGATTAGGGTTATGGATAGGGGTAGAGTTAGGGTTAGGTTTATGGTTAGGTGTAGGTGTAGGGGTAGGAGTTGGGTTAGGGTTAGGGCTAGGGCTAGGGTTAGGGTTAGGTTTAGGGTTAGGGTAGGGTTAGGGTTTGGGTTAGAGTTAGAGGTAGGGGTAGGGGTAGGGTTAGGGTTAGAGGTAAGGGTAGAGATAGGGTTAGGGTTAGGGTTAGGATTAGGGTTAGGGTTTTCGGGTTCAGGTGAGGGTTAAGTTTAGGGTGAGGGTTAGGATTAATGTTAGTTTTAGGGTTAGGGGGAGGGTTAGGGTTAGGGGTAGGGATAGGGTTTGGTTAGGGTTAGGGTTAGGGTTAGGGTTAGGGTTTTGGTTAGGGTTAGGTGTAGGGTTAGGTGTAGGGTTAGGGTTAGGGTTAGGGATAGGGGTAGGGTTAGATTTAGGGATAGGATTAGGGGTAGGGATATGGGTAGAGTTAGGGTTAGTATTAGTGTTAGGGGTAGGGATAGGGTTAGGATTAGGGTTACGGTGAGGGGTAGAGGTAGAGTTAGGGTTAGGGTTAGGGGTAGGGTTAGGGGTAGGTTTAGAGTTAGGGGTAGGGGTAGGGGTAGTGTTAGGGTTAGGAGTAGGGTTAGGGTTAGGGCTAGGTTTAGGGTTACAGTTAGGGTTATTGTTAGGGGTAGGGGTAGGGTTAGGTTTAGGGTTAGGTATAGGGGTAGGGATAGGGGTAGGGGTACGGGTAGGGGTAGGGTTACGGTTAGGATTAGGGTTAGGGTTAGTGTTAGGCTTAGGTTTTGGGCTAGGGCTAGGGTTAGGTTTAGGGTTAGGGGTAGGGTTAGGGTTTGGGTTAGGGTGAGAGGTAGGGGTAGGGGTAGGGTTAGGGTTAGAGGTAAGTGTAGGGATAGGGTTAGGGTTAGGGTTAGGATTAGGGTTAGCGTTAGGGTTAGGGTTAGGGTTAGGGTTAGCGTTAGGGTTAGGGTTAGGGTTAGGGTTAGGGCTAGGGCTTGGGTTAGGGTTAGGGTTAGGTTTAGGGTTAGGGCTAGGGTTAGGGTTAGGGTTTGGGTTAGGGTTAGAGGTAGGGGTAGGGGTAGGGGTAGGGTTAGAGGTAAGGGTAGAGATAGGGTTAGGGTTAGGGTTAGGATTAGGGTTAGGGTTTTCGGGTTCAGGTGAGGGTTAGGTTTAGGGTGAGGGTTAGGATTAGTGTTAGTTTTAGGGTTATGGGGAGGGTTAGGGTTAGGGGTAGGGATAGGGTTTGGTTAGGGTTAGGTTTAGGGTTAGGGTCAGGGCTAGGGCTAGGTTAGGGTTAGGTTTATGGTTAGGGGTAGGGTTAGGGTTAGGGTTAGGGCTAGGGTTAGGGTTAGGTTTAGGGCTAGGGCTAGGGTGAGGGTTAGGGTTAGGGCTAGGGCTAGGGTTAGGGCAAGGGAAACGGTTAGGGTTAGGGTTAGTGTTAGGTTTAGGGGTAGGGTTAGGTTTGGGGGTAGGGTTAGGGTTAGGGTTA
>JANJXV010000038.1:7407500-7410000 GCA_024803745.1 Megascapheus bottae | reverse complement strand
TAGGCGTCGGGTTACGGTTAGGATTAGGATTAGGGTTAGGGTTAAGTTTAGGGCTAGGGCTAGGGTTAGGTTTAGGGTTAGGTGTAGGGTTAGGGGTAGGTTAGTGTTTGGGTTAGGGTTAGAGGTAGGGGTAGGGTTAGGTTTAGGGTTAGAGGTAAGAGTAGGGAAAGGATTAGGGTTAGGGTTAGGATTAGGGTTAGCTTTAGGGTTAGGGTTAGGGTTAGGGCTGGGGCTAGGGTTAGGGTTAGGGTTAGGGCTAGGGTTAGGGTTAGCTTTAGGGCTAGGGCTAGGGTTAAGGTTAGGGTTAGGGTTAGGGCTAGGGCTAGGGTTAGGACAAGGGCAAGTTTTAGGGTTAAGGTTAGGATTAGGGTTAGGGTTTTATGGTTAGGGTTATGGTTTGGGTTAGGGGTAGGGTTAGGGTTAGGGTTAAGTTCAGGGTTAGGGTTAGGGTTAGGGTTGGGTTAGGGGTAATATTAGGGTTAGCTTTAGGGTTAGGGGTTGGGTTAGGGTTAGGGTTAGGGTTAGGTGTAGGATTAGGGTTAGGGTTAGTGTTAGGGGTAGGGTTATGGTTAGGGTAAGGGTTAGGGTTAGGGGTAGAGTTAGGTTTAGGTTTAGGGTTAGGTTGGGTTACCGTTAGGGGTAGGTTTAGGGTTAGGGTTAGGGTTACCGTTAGCGGTAGGGTTAGGGTTAGGTTTAGGGTTAGGTGTAGGGTTATGGTTAGGGTTAGGGTTAGCGTTAGGAGTAGGCTTCGGTTTAGGATTAGGGTTACTTTAAGGGGTAGGGTTAGGGGTAGTGGTAAGATTAGGGTTGGGGTTAGGGTTAGGATTAGGGTTAGGGTTTTATGTTTATGGTTAGGGTTAGGGTTTGGGGTAGGGGTAGTGTTAGGGGTATTGTTAGGGTTAGGTTTAGTGATAGGTTTAGCGTTAAGGTTAGGGTTAGGGTTAGGGGTAGGGGTAGGTTTAGGGTTAGGGGTAGGGGTAGGTTTAGGGTTAGGTTTTGGTGTAGGGTTAGGTTAGGGGTAGGGGTTGGGGCAGGGGTAGGGTTAGGGTTAGGATTCGGGTTAGGGTTAGGGTTAGGGTTAGGGCTAGGGCTAGCGTTAGGTTTAGGTTTAGGGGTAGAGTTAGGGGTAGGGTTAGTGTTAGGGGTAGGGGTAGGGTTAGGTGTAGTGTTAGGATTAGGGGTAAGGGTAGGCATAGGGTTTGGGTTAGGTTTAGGATTAGGGTTAGCGTTAGGGTTAGGGTTAGAGTTAGGTTTAGGGCCAGGGCTAGGGTTAGGGTTAGGGTTAGGGGTAGGGGTAGGATTAGGGTTAGGGTTTTAGGGTTAGAGTTAGGGTTAGGGCTAGTGCTAGAGTTAGGGCAAGGGCAAGTGTTAGAGTTAGGGTTAAGGTTAGGATTAGGGTTATGGTTTTAGGGTTAGTGTTAGGGTTAGGGATAGGGGTAGGATTACGGGTAGGGTAAGGGTAAGCATAGGGTTAGGGGTAGGGGTAGGGGTAGGGGTAGGGTTAGGTTTAGGGTTAGGTTTAGGGGTAGGGTTAGGGTTAGGGTTAGGGGTAGGGGTAGGGTTAGGGTTAGGTTTAGGGTTAGGGTAGGGTTAGGGTTAGGTTTAGGGTTAGGGGTAGGGTTAGGGTTAGGGTTTGGGTTAGGTTTAGGGTTAGGGTTAGAGTTAGGGGTAGGGTTAGGGTTAGGGTTACGGTTACGGTTACGGTTAGGGGTATTGTTGGGGTTAGGGGTAGGGTTAGGTTTACAGTTAGGGTTAGGGTTACAGTTAGGGGTAGGGTTAGGATTAGGGTTAGGTTTAGGGTTAGGGGTAGGGGTAGGGGTAGGGGTATGGGTAGGGTTGGGGGTAGTGTTAGGGTTAGGGGTAGGGGTAGGGTTAAGGTAGGGGTAGGGGTAGGGTTAGGGGTAGGGTTAGGGTTAGGGTTAGGGGTAGGGGTGGGTTTAGGGTTAGGGGTAGGGGTAGTGTTAGGGGTAGGGTTAGGGTCAGGGTTAGCGGTAGGGTCAGGGATACGGTAAGGGTTAGGTTTCGGGGTAGGGTTAGGTTTAGGGTTAGTGTTAGGGGTAGGGGTAGGGTTAGGTTTTGGTGTAGGGTTAGGTTAGGGTTAGGGGTATGGGCAGGGGTAGGGTTAGGGTTAGGATTCGGGTTAGGGTTAGGGTTAGGGTTAAGGCAAGGGCTAGCGTTAGGTTTAGGTTTAGGGGTAGGGTTAGGGATAGGGTTAGGATTAGGGTTAGGGGTAGAGGTAGGTGTAGGGTTAGGATTAGGGGTAAGGTTAGGGATAGGGTTTGGGTTAGGGTTAGGATTAGGTTTAGCGTTAGGGTTAGGGTTAGAGTTAGGTTTAGGGCCAGGGCTAGGGTTAGGGTTAGGGTTAGGGGTAGGGGTAGGATTAGGGTTAGGGTTTTAGGGTTAGAGTTAGGGTTAGGGCTAGGGCTAGAGTTAGGGCAAGGGCAAGTGTTAGGGTTAGGGTTAGGGTTAGGATTAGGGTTATGGTTTTAGGGTTAGTGTT
>JANJXV010000038.1:7357500-7390000 GCA_024803745.1 Megascapheus bottae | reverse complement strand
GGGTTAGGGTTAGTGTTAGGGGTAGTGTTAGGGCTAGGGTTAGGGTTAGGGTTATTGTTATGGGTAGGTTTAGGGTTAGGATTAGCGTTATTGTTAGGGGTAGGGTTAGGGTTAGGATTAGGGTTAAGGTTAGGGTTAGGATTAGAATTAGGGGTAGGGGTATGAATATGGTTAGGGTTAAGGTTAGGGTTAGGTTGGGGTAAGGGTAGGGGTAGGGGTACGGGTAGTCATAGGGTTTTGGTTAGGATTAGGTTTAGTGCTAGGACTAGGGTTAGGTTTAGGTTTAGGGGTAGGGTTAGGGGTAGGGTTAGGATTTGGGTTAGGGTTAGAGGTAGGGTTAGGTGTAGGGTTAGGGTTAGAGGTAAGGGTAGGGATAGGGATAGGGTTAGGGTTAGGATTAGGGTTAGCGTTAGGGTTAGGGTTAGGGTTAGGGTTAGGGCTAGGGCTAGGGTTAGGGTTAGGTTTAGGGTTAGGGTTAGGGTTTTATGATTAGGGTTAGGGTTAGGGTTAGGGGTAGGGCTAGGGGTAGGGTTAGGGTTATGTTTAGGGTTAGGGAAAGGGTTAGGGTTGGGTTAGGTGTAATTTTAGGGTTAGGGTTAGGGTAAGGTTTAGGGTTAAGGGAAGGGTTAGGGTTAGGTTTAGGGTAATGGGTAGGGTTAGCTTTAGGCTTAAGGTTAGGGTTAGGGGTAGGATTAGAGTTAGGTTAGGGGTAGGGTTATGGTTAGGGTAAAGGTTAGGGTTAGGGGTAGGGTTAGGTTTAGGTTTAGGGTTAGGGTTAGGTTTAGGGGTAGGGGTAGGGTTAGGGTTAGGGCTAGGGCTAGGGTTAAGTTTATGGTTAGGGTTAGGGTTAGGGGTAGGGTTAGGATTTGGGTTAGGGTTAGAGGTAGGGTTAGGGGTAGGGGTAGGGTTAGAGGTAAGGGTAGGGATAGGGATAGGGTTAGGGTTAGGATTAGGGTTAGCGTTAGGGTTAGGGTTAGGGTTAGGGCTAGGGCTAGGGTTAGGGTTAGGGTTAGGGTTAGGGCTAGGGCTAGGGTTAGGGCAAGGGCAAGTGTTAGGGTTAGGGTTAGGATTAGCGTTAGGGTTTTAGGATTAGGGTTAGGGTTAGGGTTAGGGGTAGGGCTAGGGGTAGGGTTAGGGTTAGGGTTAAGTTTAGGGTTAGGGTAAGGGTTAGGGTTGAGTTAGGGGTAATTTTAGGGTTAGGGTTAGGTGTAGGGTTAGGGGAAGGGTTAGGGTTAGGGTTAGGTTAAGGGGTAGGGTTAGGTTTAGGGTTAAGGTTAGGGTTAGGGGTAGGATTAGAGTTAGGGTTAGGGGTAGGGTTATGGTTAGGGTAAAGGTTATGGTTAGGGGTAGGGTTAGGTTTAGGGTTAGGGTTAGGGTTAGCGTTAGGAGTAGGGTTAGCGTTAGGGTTAGCGTTAGGGTTAGGGGTAGCATTAGGAGTAGTCTTAGGTTTAGGGTTAGGGTTACTTTAAGGGGTAGGGTTAAGGTTAGGGGTAGGGTTAGGATTAGGGTTAGGGTTAGGATTAGGGTTAGGGTTTTAGGGTTAGGGTTAGGGTTAGGGTTTGGGGTAGGGGTAGGGTTAGGGGTAGGGTTAGGGTTAGGGTAGGTTTAGAGGTAGGGTTAGGGTTAGGGTTATGGGTAGGGGTAGGGGTAGGGTTAGGGTTAGGAGTAGGGTTAGGTTAGGGGTAGGGGTTGGGGTAGGGGTAGGGTTAGGGTTAGGATTAGGGTTAGGGTTAGGGTTAGGATTATGGTTAGGGTTAGGGGTAGGGTTAGGTGTAAGGTTAGGTTTATGGGTAAGGGTAGGGATAGGGTTTGGGTTAGGGTTAGGATTAGGGTTAGCGTTAGGGTTAGGTTCATCGTTAGGTTTAGGGAGAGGGCTAGTTTAGGGTTAGGGGTAGGGGTAGTGCTAGCTTTAGGGTTAGGGTTAGGGTTAGGGCTAGGAGTAGGGTTAGGGCAAGGGCAAGTGTTAGGGTTAGGGTTAGGGTTAGGATAAGGTTTAGGGATTTAGGGTTAGTGTTAGTGTTAGTGATAGGGGTAGGATTACGGGTAGGGTTAGGGTTAGTGTAGGATTAGGGGTAGGGATAGGGGTAGGGGTAGGGGTAGGGTTAGGGGTAGTGGTAGGGGTAGGGTTAGGGTTAGGGGTAGGGGTAGGGGTAGGGTTAGGGTTAGGTTTAGGGTTAGGGGTAGGGTAAGGGTTAGGTTTAGGGTTAGGGGTAGGGGTAGGGGTAGGGTTAGGGTTAGGATTAGGGTTAGCGTTAGGGTTAGGGTTAGGGTTAGGGTTAGGGCTAGGGTTAGGGTTAGGGTTAGGGTTAGGTTTAAGATTATCGTTATGGGTAGGGTTAGGGGTAGGGTAAGGGTTAGGGTCACGGTTAGGGGTAGGGGTAGTGGTAGCTGTAGGAGTAGGGTTAGGGTTAGGGTTAGGGTTAGGTATAGGCTTAGGGTTAGGGTTAGGTGTGGCTTTAGGGTTAGGGTTAGTGTTAGGGTTAGGGGTAGGGTTAGGGTTACGATTAGGGTTAGGTTAGGGTTAGGGGTAGGGGTAGGGTTAGGGTTCTGAGTAGCGTTAGGAGTACGGTTAGGGTTAAGGTTAGGGGTAGGTGTAGGGGTAGAGATAGGGGTAGGTGTAGGGATAGGGTTAGGGTTAGGGTTAGGGTTAGAGTTAGGGTTATGGGTAGGGTTATGGTTAGTGTAGGATTAGGGTTATGGTTAGACGTAGGGGTTGGGGTAGGGGTAGGGGTAGGGTTATGTGTAGCGTTGGGTTAGGTTTAGGGTTAGAGTTAGGTGTATTGTTTGGGTTAGGGTTCGGGTTAGGGTTAAAGTTAGGGGTAGGAATAGGGTTAGGATTTGGGTTAGGGTTAGGGTTAGGGGTAGGGGTAGTGGTTGGGGTAGGGGTAGGGTTATGGGTAGGGTTAGGGTTAGTTGTAGGATTAGGTTTAGGGTTAGGATTAGGGTTAGGGGTAGGGGTAGGGTTAGGGGTAGGGTTAGGATTAGGGGTAGTGGTAGGTGTAGGGGAGGGTTTAGGATTAGGGTTAGGATTAAGGTTAGGCTTAGGGTTAGGTTAAGGGTTAGGGTTAGGGTTAGGCTTACGGTTAGAGGTAGGGTTAGGGTTAGAGTTAGAATTACGGTTAGGTTTAGGGGTAGGGTTAGGTGTAGGGTTAGGATTAGGTGTAGGGCTAGGGGTATGGGTACGGGTAGGGATAGGTGTAGGGTTAGGGTTAGGATTAGGGTAGGGTTAGGGTAAGGGTTAGGATTAGGGTTAGGGTTAGGGTTAGGGTTAAGATTAGGTGTATTGTTTGGGTTAGGGTTAGGGTTAGGGTTAAAGTTAGGGGTAGGGGTAGGAGTAGGGTTAGGGTTTGGGTTAGGGTTAGGGTTAGGGGTAGGGGTAGGTGTAGGGTTAGGGTTAGGGTTAGGGTTACTGTTAGAGGTAGGGTTAGGGTTAGAGTTAGGATTACGGTTAGGTTTAGGGGTAGGGTTAGGTGTAGGGTTAGGGTTAGGGTTAGGGCTAGGGGTATGGGTACGGGTAGTGATAGGTGTAGGGTTAGGGTTAGGATTAGGGTAGGGTTAGGGTAAGAGTTAGGATTAGGGTTAGGGGTAGGGATAGGGGTAGGGATAGGGTTAGGTTTAGGGTTCGGGCTAGGGCTAGGGTTAGGGTTAGGGTTAGGTTTAGGGCTTGGGCTAGGGTTAGGGTTAGGGTTAGGATTAGGGTTAGGGTTTTATGGTTAGGGTTAGGGGTAGGGGTAGGGGTAGAGGTACGGGTAGGTGTAGTTTTAGGGTTAGGGTTAGGTTTAGGGTTAGGTTAGCTTAAGGGGTACGGTTAGGGTTAATGTAAGGGGTAGGGGTAGGGTTAGAGTTAGGGTTAGGGTTAGGGTTAGGGGTAGCTTCAGGGGTAGGGTTAGGGTTAGGGTTAGGGGTAGGGTTATGTATAGGGTTAGGGTTAGGGTTAGGGTTAGGGTTAGGGTTAGGGTTAGGGTTAGATTTAGGGTTAGGGGTAGGGTTACGGTTAGGGTTAGGGTTAGGTTTAGGCTTAGGGTTAGGGGTAGCGTTAGGGGTAGGGTTAGGGGTAGGGCTAGGGTTAGGGTTAGGATTAGGGTTACGGGTAGGGGTAGGGTTTGGGTTAAGGTTTGGGTTAGGGTTAGGGTTAGAGTTAGGATTATGGGTAGGGTTAGGGTTATGGTTAGGGGTAGGGTTTCTGTTCGGGGTAGGGCTAGGGGTAGGGGTACAGGTAGGTTTAGGGTCAGGATTAGGGTTAGGGGTAGGGGTAGGGTTAGGGTTAAGGTCAGTGTTAGGGGTAAGGGTAGGGGTAGGCTTAGGGGTATGGTTTGGGTTAGAGTTAGGGTTAGGATTAGGTTTAGGGGTAGAGGTGGGGGTTGGGATAGGTTTAGGGTTAGGTGTAGGGGTAGGGTTAGGGTTAGGCGTAGGTGTAGGGGTAGGGGTAGGGGTAGGGTTAGGGTTAGGATTAGGGGTAGGGTTAGAGTTAGGGTTAGGGTTAGAGGTAGGAGTAGGCTTAGGGTTAGGATTATGGTTAGGGGTAGGGTTAGGTTTAGGGTTAGGGTAAGATTTAGATTTAGGGGTAGGTTTAGGGGTAGGTTTAGGGTTAAGTTTACGGGTAGGGTTAGGGTTATGGTTAGGTTTCGGGGTAGGGTTAGGGTTAGGGTTAGGGTTAGGCTTAGGGGTAGCTTTAGGTGTAGGGGTAGGGTTGGGGTTAGGGGTAGGATTAGGGGTAGCGTTAGGGTGAGGTGTAGGGTTAGGGTTAGTGTGAGGGGTAGGGTTAGGGTTAGTGGTATGGGTAGGGGTAGGGTTAGGGTTAGGGGTAGGTTTAGGGTTAGGTGTAGGGTTAGGTTTAGGGGTAGGATTAGGATTAGGTGTAAGGGTAGGGTTAGGGTTAGGGTTAGGGGTAGGGGTAGGGTAAGGGTTAGGGTTAGGTTAAGGGTTAGGGTTAAGGTAGGGATAGGGTTAGCTTTAGGGATAGGGTTAAGTTAGGGTGAGGGTGAGGGTAAGGGTAAGGGTTGTGGTTAGGTTTAGGGTTAGGGTTAGGGTAAGGGTAAGGGTTAGGGTTAGGGTTAGGGTTAGGTTTAGAGTTAGGGTTGGTGTTACGTTAAGTCTAAGGGTTAGGGTTAAGGTTAGGTTTAGGTTTGGGTTAGTGTTAGGATTAGGGTAAGAGTAAGGGTTAGGTTAGGTTTAGGATTAGGGTTAGGGTTAGGTTTAGGGTTAGGGTTAGGGTTAGGGATAGGTTTAGGGTTGGGGTTAAGGTTAGGGTTAGGGTTACGGTGAGGGTAAGGGTAAGGGTTAGGGTTAGGGTTAGGGTTAGGGTAAGGGTTAGGGTTAGGGTTAGCGTTAGGGTTACGGATAGGTTTAGGGTTACGGTTAGGGTTAGGATTAAGGTTAGGGTTAGGGTTAGGGGTAGGGTTAGCGTTAGGGTAAGGGTAAGGGTTTGGGTTATGGTTAGGCTTAAGGTAAGGGTAAGGGTTAGGGTTAGGTTTAGGGTTAGTGTTAGGCTTAGGTTTAGGGTTAGGGTTAGGGTTGGGGTAAGGGTAAGTGTCAGGGTTAAGTTTAGGGTTAGGGTTAGTTTTAAATAAGGGTTAGATTTAGGGTAAGTGTAAGGGTTAGGGTTAGGATTAGTGTTACGGTGAGTGTAAGTGTTAGGGTTAGGTTTAGGGTTATGTTTAGTGTTAGGGTTAGTTTTAGGGTTAGGGTTAGGATTAGGGTAAGGGTAAGAATTAAGGTTAGGATTAGGGTTAGGGTTAGGGTTAGGGTAAGGGTTAGGGTTAGGGTTAGGGTTATGTTTCGAGTTAGGGTAAGGATAAGTTTTATGTTTAGGGTTACGGTTATTGTTAGGGTAAGGGTTAGTGTTAGGTTTAGCGTTGGCGTTAAGTTTACGGTTAGGATTATGGTTAGGGTTAGGGTTAGGGTTAGGGTAAGGGTTAGGGTTAGGGTTTGGGTTAAGATAATTGTTAGGTTTAGGGTTAGGGTAAGTGTTAGGTTTAGGGTTAGGGTAAGGGTTAGGGTTAGGGTTAGGGTTAGGGTAAGGGTAAGTGTTAGGGATAGGCTTAGGGTTAGGGTTAGTGTTAGGATAAGGGTAAGGGTTATGGTTAGGGTTAGGGTTAGGGTTCGGGGATAGGGTTAGGCTTAGGGTTATGGTTAAGTTTAGGGTCAGGTTTAGGGTAAGGTTAAGGGTTAGGTTTAGGTTTAGGGTTAGGGTTAAGTTTAGGGTTAGGGATAGGGTTAGGGTAAGGGTTAGGGTTAGGGTTAGGTAAGGGTTAAGGTTAGGGTTAGGGTTAGGGTTAGATTTAGGGTTAGGTTTATGGTAAGGTTAAGGTGTAGGGTTAGTGTTAGGGTTACGGTAAGGGTTAGGGTTACCGTTAGGGTAAGGGTAAGGGTTAGGGTTAGGGTTAAGGTAAGGTTACGTGTTAGGGTTAGTGTTAGGGTTATGGTTAGGGTAAGGGTTAGAGTTAGGTTTAGTGTAAGGGTAAGATTTTGGGTTAGGGTTGGGTGTAGGGTTAGTGTGAGGGTTAGGGTAGGGGTAAGGGTTAGGGTTAGGGTTAGGGTTATTTAGGATTAGAGTAAGGGTAAGGGTTAGGGTTAGAGTTAGGGTTCGGTAAGGGTTAGGGTTATGGTTAGGGTCAGGGTTAGGTTAAGGGTAAGTGTTAGGGTTACGGTTAGGGTTAGGATAAGTTTAAGGGTTAGGTTTAGGGTTACGGTTAGGGTTAGCGTAAGGGTTAGGGTTAGCGTTAGGGTAATGGTAAGGGTTAGGTTTAAGGTTAGGGTTAGGTTTAGGTTTAGGGTTAGGTTAGGGTAAGGGTAAGGGTTAGGGTTAAGGTTAGGTTTAGGTTTAGTTTTAGGATTAGGGTTATACTTAGGGTAAGGGTATGGGTTAGTGTTAGGATTAGTGTTAGGGTTGGGGTAAGGATTAGGGTTAGGGTTAGGGTTAGGGTTAGTTTTAGGGTTATGGTTAGGGTTAGGGTAAGGGTAAAAGTTAGGGTTAGGATTAGGGTTAGGGTTAGGGTAAGGGTTAGGGTTAGGGTTAGGGTAAGGGTTAGGGTTAGGGTTAGGGTTAGAGTTAAGGTAAGGGTAAGTTTTAGGGTTAGGGTTAGTGTTAGGGTTAGGGTAATAGGGTTAGATTTAGCGTTGGGGTTATGGTTAGGTTTAGGGTTAGCGTAAGGGTAAGCGTTAGGGTTAGGGTTAGGGTTAGGGTAAGGTTTAGGGTTAGGGTTAGGGTTAGGTTAGGGGTTAGGGAAAGTTTAGGGTTAGGGTTAGGGTTAGGGTAAGGGTTAGGGTTAGGGGTTAGGGTTAGTGTTAGGGTTAGGGTAAGGGTTAGGGTTAGGGTTAGGATTAGGATAAGGATTAGGGTTAGGGTTAGAGTTAGGTTAAGGGTAAGTTTTAGGGTTAGGGTTAGGGTTAGCGTGGGGTTAAGGTTAGAGTTAGGGTTCGGGTAAGGGTAAGGGTTAGGGTTAGGGTAGGTTTTGGTTAAGTGTTAGGGTTAGGGTTAGGGTTAGGTTTAGGGTTAGGGTTTGTGTAAGGGTTAGGGTTAGGAAAGGGTAAGGGTTAGGGTTAGGGTTAGGGTTAGGTTAAAGATTAGGGTTAGGGTTAGGGTATCGGTAAGGCTTAGGGTTAGGGTTAGGGTTTGGGTAAGTGTTAGGGTTAGGGTTCGCTTTAGTTTTAGGGTTTTTGTTACGGTAAGGGTAAGGGTTAGGGTTGGGGTTAGGGTTTGGGTTAGGTTTAGGGTTAGGTTTAGGTTTACGGTTAGGGTAAGGGTAAGGGTAAGGGTTTGGGTTAGGGTTAGGGTTAGGAGAGGGTAACAGTTAGGGTTACGGTTAGGGTTAGTGTAAGGATTAGGTTTAGGGTTAGTGTTAGGGTAAGGTTTAGGGTAGGGTTAGGGTTAGTAGTAAGTTTAGGGTTAGGTTAAGGGTAATGGTTAGGGTTAGGGTTAGGGTAATGGTTAGGGTTAGGGGTTATGGTTAGGGTTAGGTTTAGGGTTAAGTTTATGGTAAGGATAAGACTTAGGGTTAGGGATATGGTTAGGTTTTGGGTTACGTTTAGGATTAGGGTTAGGTTAAGGGTTAGGGTTAGGGTTAGGGTTATGGTTATTGTGAGGGTTAGATTTAGGGTAAGGGTAAAGGTTAGGGTTAGGGTGAGGGTTAGGGTTAGGGTAATTGTTACCGTTAGGTTTAGGTTTAGGTTTAGGGTTAGGGTTACTGTTAGGGTTAGGGTAATTGTAAGGGTTAGGTTTAAGGTAGGGTTAGGCTTAGCCTTAGGGTTAGGGTTAAGGTTAGGGTGAGGGTGAGGGTAAGGTTAAGGGTTAGGGTTAGGTTTAGGGTTAGGGTTGGGGTAAGGGTAAGGGTTAGAGTTAGGGTTAGGGTGAAAGTTAGGGTTAGGTTTAGGGTTAGGGTTAGGATTAGGGTAAGGGTAAGGGTTAGGGTTAGGTTTAGGGTTAGGGTTAGGGTAAGGGTAAGGGTTAGAGTTAGGGTTAGGGTGAAAGTTAGGGTTAAGATTAGGGTTAGGGTTAGGGTAAGGGTTAGGTTAGGGTTAGGTTTAGGGTTAGGGTTAGGGTAAGGGTAAGGGTTAGGGTTAGGTTTAGGGTTAGTGTTAGGGTTAGGGTTAGGTTTAGGGTTAGCGTTAGGGTAAGGGTAAGGATTAGGTTTACGGTTAGGCTTAAGGTAACGGTAAGGGTTAGGGTTAGGATTAGGGTTAGGTTTAGAGTAAGGGTTAGGGTTAGGTTTAGCATAAGGGTAAGGTTTAGGTTTAGGGTTAGGTATAGGGTTAGGGTTAGGGTAAGGTTAAGGGTTAGGGTTAGGTTTAGGGTTAGATTTAGGTTTAGAGTAAGGTTAAGGTTTGGGGTTAGTGTTGGGGTAAGGGTTAGGGTTAGGGTTAGGGTTAGGTTAGGGGATAGGATAAGGGTAAGTGTTAGGGTTAGGGTTAGAATAAGGGTAAGGGTTAGGGTTAGGGTTAGGGGTTAGTGTTAGGGTTAGGGTTAGGGTTAGGTTTAGGGTTACGGTTACGGTAAGGGTAAGGGTTAGGGGTAGGGTTAGGGTTAGTGTTAGGTTTAGGGTTAGAGTTAGGGTAAGGGCAATTGTTAGGGTTAGGGTTGAGCTTAGGGTTAGGATTAGGGTTAGGGTTAGTGTTAGGTTTAGGGTTAGGTTTAGGGTAAGGGTAAGCGTTAGGGTTAGGGTTAGGGTAAGGGTTAGGGTTAGGGTTAGAGTTAGAGTTAGGTTTACGGTTAGGGTAAGGGTTAGGGTTAGGGAAAGGGTAAGGGTTTGGGTTAGGGTTAGGCTTAGGTTTAGGGTTCGGGTTAGGGTTGGGGTAAGGGTAAGGGTTAGGGATAAGTTTAGGGTTAGGGTTAGTTTTAAATTAGGGTTAGGGTTAGGATAAGTGTAAGGGTTACGGTTAGGATTAGTGTTAATGGTAGGGTAAGGGTTAGTTTTAGGTTTAGGGTTATGGTTACTGTTAGGGTTAGTTTTAGGGTTAGGGTTAGGGTTATGGTAAGGTTAAGAATTAGGGTTAGGATTAGGGTTAGGGTTAGGGTAAGGGTTAGGGTTAGGGTTAGGATTAGGGTAATGGTTAGGTTAGGGTTAGGGTTAGGGTAAGGGTTAGGGTTAGGGTTAGGGTAGGGGTTAGGGTAAGTTTAGGGTTAGGGTTAGGGTTAGGGTAAGGGTTAGGGATAAGGGTAAGGGTTAGGGTTAGGTTTAGGGTTAGGGTTAGGGTAAGGGTTAGGGTTAGGGTTAGGTTTAGGGTTAGGGATAGGGTTAGGGTTAGGGAAAGGGTAAGGGTTAGGGTTAGGGTTAGGGTTAGGGTTAGGGTAAGAAATAGGGTTAGGGTTTGGGTAACAGAAGGCTTAAGGTTAGGGTTAGGGTTTGGGTAAGTGTTAGGGTTAGGGTTCGCGTTAGGTTTAGGGTTTTCGTTACGGTAATGGTAAAGGTTAGGCTTAGGGTTTGGGTTAGGGTTAGGGGTAGGTTTAGTGTAAGGGTAAGGTTTCAGGTTAGGGTTGGGTCTAGGGTTCGTGTTAGTGTTAGGGGAAGGGGAAGGGTTAGAGTTAGTGTTAGGTTTATGTTTAGGATTGGAGTAAGGGTAAGGGTTAGGGTTGGTGTTAGGTTTAGGGTTAGGGTTAGGATAAGGTTAAGGGTTAGGGTTAGGGTTACGGTTAGGGTTAGCGTAAGGGTTAGGGTTAGTGTTAGGGTAATGGTAAGGGTTAGGGTTAAGGTTAGGGTTAGGTTTAGGTTTAGGGTTAGGGTTAGGGTAAGGGTAAGTTTTAGGGTTAAGGTTAGGTTTAGGTTTAGTTTTAGGATTAGGGTTATATTTAGGGTAAGGGTACGCGTTAGGGTTAGGATTAGTGTTAGGGTTGGGGTAAGGGTTAGGTTTAGGGTTAGGGTTAGGGTTAGGGTTAGTTTTAGGGTTAGGGTTAGGGTAAGGGTAAAAGTTAGGGTTAGGATTAGGGTTAGGGTTAGGGTAAGGGTTAGGGTTAGGGTTAGGGTTAGGGTAAGGTAAGGGTTAGGGTTCAGGTTAGGGTTAGGGTAAGGGTTAGGGTTAGGGTAAGGGTTAGGGTAGGGGTTAGGGAAAGTTTAGGGTTAGGGTTAGGGTTAGGGTAAGGGTTAGGGTTAGGGGTTAGGGTTAGTGTTACGGTTAGGGTAAGGGTTAGGGTTAGGGTTAGGGTTGGATAAGGGTTAGGGTTAGGGTTAGGGTTAAGGTTACGGTTAAGGTTAGGGTTAGGGTAAGGATATGTGTTAGGGTTAGGGTTAGGGTTAGGTTTAGGGTTAGGCTTAGGGTTAGGGTAGGGGTTAGGGAAAGTTTAGGGTTAGGGTTAGGGTAAGGGTTAGGGTTAGGGGTTAGGGTTAGTGTTAGGGTTAGGGTAAGGGTTAGGATTAGGGTTAGGGTTAGGATTAGGATAAGGATTAGGGTTAGGGTTAGAGTTAGGTTAAGGGTAAGTTTTAGGGATAGGGTTAGGGTTAGCGTGGGGTTAAGGTTAGAGTTAGGGTTCGGGTAAGGATAAGGGTTAGGGTTAGGGTAGGTTGTGGTTAAGTGTTAGGGTTAGGGTTAGGTTTAGGGTTATGCAAGGGTAGGGGTTAGGGTTAGGGTTAGGGTTAGGTGTTAGGGTTAGGGTTAGGGTTAGGGTTAGAGTTTGTGTAAGGGTTAGGGTAAGGAAAGGGTAAGGGTTAGGGTTAGGGTTAGGGTTAGGTTAAGGATTAGGGTTAGGGTTAGGGTATCGGTAAGGCTTATTGTTAGGGTTAGGGTTTGGGTAAGTGTTAGGGTTAGGGTTCGCTTTAGGTTTAGGGTTTTGGTTACGGTAAGGGTAAGGGTTAGGGTTGGGGTTAGGGTTTGGGTTAGGTTTAGGGTTAGGTTTAGGTTTACGGTTAGGGTAAGGGTAAGGGTTTGGGTTAGGGTTAGGGTTAGGAGAGGGTAACAGTTAGGGTTACGGTTAGGGTTCGGGTAAGGATTCGGTTTAGGGTTAGTGTTAGGGTAAGGTTTAGGGTAGGGTTAGGGTTAGTAGTAAGTTTAGGGTTAGGGTAAGGGTAATGGTTAGGGTTAGGGTTAGGGTTATGGTTAGGGTTAGGGGTTATGGTTAGGGTTAGGTTTAGGGTTAGGTTTATGGTAAGGATAAAACTTAGGGTTAGGGATATGGTTAGTTTTTGGGTTACGTTTAGGGTTAGGGTTAGGTTAAGGGTTAGGGTTAGGGTTAGGGTTATGGTTATGGTGAGGGTTAGATTTAGGGTAAGGGTAAAGGTTAGGGTTAGGGTGAGGGTTAGGGTTAGGCTAATTGTTACCGTTAGGTTTAGGTTTAGGGTTAGGGTTAGGGTTACTGTTAGGGTTAGGGTAATTGTAAGGGTTAGGTTTAAGGTAGGGTTAGGGTTAGCGTTAGGGTTAGGGTTAAGGTTAGGGTGAGGGTGAGGGTAAGGTTAAGGGTTAGGGTTAGGTTTAGGGTTAGGTTTGGGGTAAGGGTAAGGGTTAGAGTTAGGGTTAGGGTGAAAGTTAGGGTTAGGTTTAGGGTTAGGGTTAGGATTAGGGTAAGGGTAAGGGTAAGGGTCAGGGTTAGGTTTAGGGTTAGGGTTAGGTTTAGGGTTAGGGTTAGGGTAAGGGTAAGGGTTAGGGTTAGGTTTAGGGTTAGCGTTAGGGTAAGGGTAAGGGTTAGGTTTACGGTTAGGCTTAAGGTAACGGTAAGGGTTAGGGTTAGGATTAGGGTTAGGTTTAGAGTAAGGGTTAGGGTTAGGTTTAGGGTAAGGGTAAGGTTTAGGTTTAGGGTTAGGTTTAGGGTTAGGGTTAGGGTAAGGTTAAGGGTTAGGGTTAGGTTTAGGGTTAGGTTTAGGTTTAGAGTAAGGGTAAGGTTTGGGCTTAGTGTTGGGGTAAGGGTTAGGGTTAGGGTTAGGGTTAGGTTAGGGGATAGGATAAGGGTAAGTGTTAGGGTTAGGGTTAGAATAAGGGTAAGGGTTAGGGTTAGGGTTAGGGTTAGGGGTTAGTGTTAGGGTTAGGGTTAGGGTTAGGGTTAGGTTTAGGGTTACGGTTACGGTAAGGGTAAGGGTTAGGGGTAGGTTTAGGGTTAGTGTTAGGTTTAGGGTTAGAGTTAGGGTAAGGGCAATTGTTAGGGTTAGGGTTGAGCTTAGGGTTAGGATTAGGGTTAGGGTTAGTGTTAGGTTTAGGGTTAGGGTTAGGGTAAGGGTTAGGGTTAGGGTTAGGGTTAGGTTAGGGGATAGGGTAAGGGTAAGTGTTAGGGTTACGGTGAGAATAAGGGTAAGGGTTAGCGTTAGGGTTAGGGGTTAGTGTTAGGGTTAGGGTTAGGGTTAGGTTTAGGGTTACGGTTACGGTAAGGGTAAGGGTTAGGGGTAGGGTTAGGGTTAGTGTTAGGTTTAGGGTTAGAGTTAGTGTAAGAGCAATTGTTAGGGTTAGGGTTGAGCTTAGGTTTAGGATTAGGGTTAGGGTTAGTGTTAGGTTTAGTGTTAGGGTTAGGGTAAGTGTAAGCGTTAGGGTTAGGGTTAGGGTAAGGGTTAGGGTTAGGGTTAGAGTTACAGTTAGGTTTACGGTTAGGGTAAGGGTTAGGGTTAGGGTTAGGTTTAGGGAAAGGGTAAGGTTTTGGGTTAGGGTTTGCCTTAGGTTTAGGGTTCGGGTTAGGATTGGGGTAAGGGTAAGGGCTAGGGATAAGTTTAGGGTTAGGGTTAGTTTTAAATTAGGGTTAGGGTTAGGATAAGTGTAAGGGTTACGGTTAGGATTAGTGTTAATGTTAGGGTAAGGGTTAGGGTTAGGTTTAGGGTTATGGTTACTGTTAGGGTTAGTTTTAGGGTTAGGGTTAGGGTAAGGTTAAGAATTAGGGTTAGGATTAGGGTTAGGGTTAGGGTAAGGGTTAGGGTTAGGGTTAGGATGAGGGTAATGGTTAGGTTAAGTTAGGGTTAGGGTTAGGGTAAGGGTTAGGTTTAGGGTTAGGGTAGGGGTTAGGGTAAGTTTAGCGTTAGGGTTAGGGTTAGGGTAAGGGTTAGGGATAAGGGTTAGGGTGAGGGTAAGGTAAGGGTTAGGGTAAGGGTTAGGGTTAGGGTAAGAATTATGGTTAGGATTAGGGTTAGGGTTAGGGTAAGGGTTAGGGTTAGGGTTAGGATTAGGGTAATGGTTAGGTTAGGGTTAGGGTTAGGGTTAGGGTAAGGGTTAGGTTTAGGGTTAGGGTAGGGGTTAGGGTAAGTTTAGGGTTAGGGTTAGGGTTAGGGTAAGGGTTAGGGATAAGGGTAAGGGTTAGGTTTAGGTTTAGGGTTAGGGTTAGGGTAAGGGTAAGGGTTAGTGTTAGGGTTAGGGTTAGGTTTAGAGTTAGGGTTAGGGTTACGGTAAGTCTAAGTGTGAGGGTTAAGGTTAGGTTTAGGTTTAGGGTTAGGGTTAGAATTAGGGTAAGGGTAAGGGTTAGGGTTATTGTTAGGGTTAGGGTTAGGGTTGGGGTTAAGGTTAGGGTTAGGGTTAGGGTGAGGGTAAGGTAAGGGTTAGGGTAAGGGTTAGGGTTAGGGTAAGGGTTAGGGTTAGGGTTAGCATTAGGGTTACGGTTAGGTTTAAGGTTAATGTTAATGTTAGGATTAAGGTTAGGGTTAGGGTTATTGTTAGGGTTAGGGTTAGCGTTAGGGTAAGGGTAAGGGTTTGGGTTTGGGTTAGGGTTAGGCTTAAGGTAAGGGTAAGGGTTAGGGTTAGGGTTAGGCTTAGGTTTAGGGTTAGGGTTGGGGTAAGGGTTAGGGTTAGGGTAAGGGTAAGGGTTAGGTTTAGGGTTAGGGTTAGGTGTTAGGGTTAGGGTTAGGGTTAGGTTTAGGGTTAGGGTTAGGGTTAGGGAAAGGGTAAGGGTTAGGGTTAGGGTTAGGGTTACGGTAAGGAATAGGGTTAGGGTTAGGGTTAGGGTTAGGTTTAGGGTTAGGGTTCGCGTTAGGTTTAGGGTTTTGGTTACGGTAAGGGTAAAGATTAGGCTTAGGGTTTGGGTTAGGGTTAGGGGTAGGTTGAGTGTAAGGGTAAGGTTTCAGGTTAGGGTTGGGTCTAGGGTTCGTGTTAGTGTTAGGGGAAGGGTAAAGGTTAGGGTTAGTGTTAGGTTTATGTTTAGGATTAGAGTAAGGGTAAGGGTTAGGGTTGGAGTTAGGGTTAGGGTTAGGGTTAGGATAAGGTTAAGGGTTAGGGTTAGGGTTACGGTTAGGGTTAGCCTAAGGGTTAGGGTTAGTGTTAGGGTAATGGTAAGGGTTAGGGTTAAGGTTAGGGTTAGGTTTAGGTTTGGGGTTAGGGTTAGGGTAAGGGTAAGGGTAAGGTTTAGGGTTAAGGTTAGGTTTAGGTTTAGTTTTAGGATTAGGGTTATATTTAGGGTAAGGGTACGCGTTAGGGTTAGGATTAGTGTTAGGGTTGGGGTAAGGGTTAGGGTTAGGGTTAAGGTTAGGTTTAGTTTTAGCGTTAGGGTTAGGGTTAGGGTAAGGGTAAAAGTTAGGGTTAGGATTAGGGTTAGGGTTAGGGTAAGGGTAAGGGTTAGGGTTAGGGTTAGGGTAAGGGTAAGGGTTAGGGTTAGGGTTAGGTTTAGGGTAAGGGTTAGGGTTAGGGTTAGGTTTAGGGTAGGGGTTAGGGAAAGTTTAGGGTTAGGGTTAGGGTTAGGGTAAGGGTTAGGGTTAGGGGTTAGGGTTAGTGTTACGGTTAGGGTAAGGGTTAGGGTTAGGTTTAGGGTTGGATAAGGGTTAGGGTTAGGGTTAGGGTTAGGGTTAGGGTTAGAGTTAGCGTGGGGTTAAGGTTAGAGTTAGGGTTCGGGTAAGGGTAATGGTTAGGATTAGCGTAGGGTTTGGTTTAGTGTTAGGGTTAGGGTTAGGGTTAGGGTTAGGGTTAGGCTAGGATAGGGGTTAGGGTTAGGGTTAGGGTTAGGTGTTAGGGTTAGGGTTAGGGTTAAGGTTAGGTTTAGGGTTAGGTTTAGTGTAAGTGTTAGGGTTAGGATTAGGTTAAGGATTAGGGTTAGGGTTAGGGTAAGGGTAAGGCTTAGGGTAGGGTTAGGGTTTGGGTAAGTGTTAGGGTTAGGGTTCGCTTTAGGTTTAGGGATTTGGTTACGGTAAGGGTAAGGGTTAGGGTTGGGGTTAAGGTTAGGGTTAGGTTTAGGGTTAGGTTTAGGTTTACGGTTAGGGTAAGGGTAAGGGTTTGGGTTAGGGTTAGGGTTAGGAGAGGGTAACAGTTAGGGTTACGGTTAGGGTTAGGGTGAGGATTAGGGTTAGGGTTAGTGTTAGGGTAAGGTTTAGGGTTACGGTTAGGGTTAGTAGAAAGTTTAGGGTTAGGGTAAGGGTAATGGTTAGGGTTATGGTTAGGGTTAGGGGTTATGGTTAGGGTTAGGTTTAGGGTTAGGGTTATAGTAAGGATAAGCCTTAGGGTAGGGATATGGTTAGGTTTTGGGTTACGTTTAGGGTTAGTGTTAGGTTAAGGTTTAGGGTTAGGGTTAGGGTTATGGTTAAGGTGAGGGTTAGATTTAGGGTAAGAGTAAAGGTTAGGGTTAGGGTGAGGGTTTGGGTTAGGGTAATTGTTACCGTTAGGTTTAGGGTTAGGGTTAGGTTAAGGATTAGGATTAGGGTTAGGGTAAGGGTAAGGCTTAGGGTTAGGGTTAGGGTTTGGGTAAGTGTTAGGGTTAGTGTTCGCGTTAGGTTTAGGGTTTTGGTTACGGTAAGGGTAAGGGTTAGGGATGGGGTTAGGGTTAGGGTTAGGTTTAGGGTTAGGGGTAGGGGTAGGTTTAGCGTAAGGGTAAGGTTTCAGGTTAGGGTTGGGTGTAGGCTTCGTGTTAGTGTTAGGGTAAGGGTAAGGGGTAGGGTTAGTGTTAGATTTATGTTTAGGGTTAGAGTAAGGGTAAGGGTTAGGGTTGGATATGGGTTAGGGAAAGGGTTAGGGTTATGGTTAGGGTTAGGGTTAGGGTAAGGTTTAGGGGTAGGGTTAGGGTTAGGGTTAGGTTAAGGGTAAGGGTTAGGGTTAGGGTTAAGGTTAGGGATAGGGTAAGGGTTATGGTTAGGGTTAGAGTAACGATAAGGGTTAGGGTTAAGGTTAGGGTTAGTTTTAGGTTTAGGGTTAGAGATATGTTAAGTGTTAGTGTTAGGGTTAGTGTTAGCGTTAGGGTTAGGGTTAGGGTTAGGTTAAGGGTTAGGGTTAAGGTAGGGTTAGGGTTAGCGTTAGGGTTAGTGTTGAGGTTAGGGTGAGGTTGAGGGTAAGGGTAAGGGTTAGGGTTAGGTTTAGGGTTAGGGTTAGGGTAAGGGTAAGGGTTAAAGTTAGGGTAAGGGTTAGGTTTAGGGTTAGGGTTAGGGTTACGGTAAGTATAAGGGTTAGGATTAAGGTTAGGTTTAGTTTTAGGGTTAGGGTTAGGATTAGGGTAAGGGTAAGGGTTAGGGTTAGGGTTAGGGTTAGGGTTAGGTTAAGGGTAATGTTTAGTGTTAGGGTTAGGATTAGGGTAAGGGTAAGGGTTAGGGTTAGGTTAGGGTTAGGGTTAGGTTAAGGGTAAGGGTTAGGTTTAGGGTTAGGATTAGGGTAATAGGGTTAGATTTAGCGTTGGGATTAAGGTTAGGGTTAAGGTTATGGTTATGGTTAGGGTTAGGGTAAGGGTAAGGGTTAGGGTTAGGGTTTGGGTTAGGTGTTAGGGTTAGGGTTAGTTAGGGTTAGGTTTAGTGTTAGGGTTAGGGTAAGGGTTAGGGGTTAGGGTTAGTGTTAGGGTTAGGGTAAGGCTTATGGTTAGGGTCAGGGTTGGGGTTAGGATAAGGGTTAGGGTTAGGGTTAGTTTTAGGGTGAGGGTAAGTTTTAGGGTTAGGGTTAGGGTTTGGGTTAGGGTAAGGGTTAGGGTTAGGGTTAGTGTTAGGGTTAAGGTAAGGGTAAGGTTTAGGGTCAGGGTTAGGGTTAGGTGTTAGGGTTATGGTTAGGGTTATGTTTAGGGTTAGGGTTAGGGTTATGGTTAGGGAAAGGGTAAAGGTTAGGGTTAGGTTTAGGGTGAGGGTAAGGTTAAGGGTTAGGGTTAGGGTTAGGGTTAAGTTTAGGGTTAGGATTAGGGTTAGGTTTAGGGTTAGGGTTAGAATTAGGGTAAGGGTAAGGGTTAGGATTAGGTTTAGGGTTAGGATAAGGGTTAGGTTTAGGGTTAGGGTTAGAGTTAGGTTTAGGGTTGGGGTAAAGGGTAGGGTTAGGGTTAGGGTGAGGGTAAGGTTAAGGGTTAGGGTTAGGGTTAGGGTTAGGGTTAGCATTAGGGTTACGGTTAGGGTTAGGATTAAGGTTAGGGTTAGGGTTAGCGTTAGGGTAAGGGTAAGGGTTTGGGTTAGGGTTAGGCTTAAGGTAAGGGTAAGGGTTAGGGTTAGGGTTAGGCTTAGGTTTAGGGTTAGGGTTAGGGTTGGGGTAAGGGTTAGGGTTAGGGTAAGGGTAAGGGTTAGGGTTGGGTTAGGGTTAGGTGTTAGGGTTATGGTTAGGGTTAGGTTTAGGGTTAGGGTTAGGGTTAGGGTTAGGGAAAGGGTAAGGGTTAGGGTTAGGGTTAGGGTTAGGGTTAGGGTAAGGATTAGGGTTAGGGTTTGGGTAATGGAAGGCTTAACGTTAGGGTTAGGGTTTGGGTAAGTGTTAGCGTTAGGGTTCGCGTTAGGTTTAAGGTTTTGGTTACGGTAAGGGTAAGGGTTAGGTTTAGGGTTAGGGTTAGGGGTAGGTTTAGTGTAAGCGTAAGGTTAGGGTTAGGGTTGGGTGTAGGGTTCGTTTTAGTGTTAGGGTAATTGTAAGGGTTAGGGTTAGTGTTAGGTTTATGTTTAGGATTAGAGTAAGGGTAAGGTTTAGGGTTGGAGTTAGGGTTAGGGGAAGGGTTAGGGTTATGGTTAGGGTTAGGGTTAGGGTAAGGTTTAGGGGTAGGGTTAGGGTTAGTGTTAGGGTTAGGATAAGGGTAAGGGTTAGGGTTAGGGTTAAGGTTAGGGATAGGGTGAAGGTTAGGGTTATGGTAACGGTAAGGGTTAGGGTTAAGTTTAGGGTTAGGTTTAGGTTTAGGGTTAGAGTTATGTTAAGTGTTAGTGTTAGGGTTAGTGTTAGCGTTAGGGTTACGGTTAGTGTTAGGTTAAGGGTTAAGGTTAAGGTAGGGTTAGGGTTAGCGTTAGGGTTAGTGTTGAGGTTAGGGTGAGGGTGAGGGTAAGGGTAAGGGTTAGGGTTAGGGTTAGGGTTAGGGTTAGGGTAAGGGTAAGGGTTAAAGTTAGGGTTAGGGTTAGGTTTAGGGTTAGGGTTAGGGTTACGGTAAGTCTAAGGGTTAGGATTAAGGTTAGGTTTAGGTTTAGGTTTAGGGTTAGGATTAGGGTAAGGTTAAGGGTTAGGGTTAGGGTTAGGGTTAGGGTTAGGTATAGGGTTAGGGTTAGGTTAAGGATAAGGGTTAGGTTTAGGGTTGGGGTTAAGGTTAGGGTTAGTGTTAGGGTGAGGGTAAGGGTAAGGGTTAGGGTTAGGGTTACGGTTAGGGTAAGGGTTAGGGTTAGGGTTAGGGTTACGGTTAGGTTTAGGGTTACGCTTAGTTTTAGGATTAAGATTAGGGTTAGGGTTAGCGTTAGGGTTAGCGTTAGGGTAAGGGTAAGGTTTTGGGTTAGGTTTAGGCTTAAGGTAAGGGTAAGGGTTAGGGTTAGGGTGGTTTAGAGTAAGGGTTAGGGTTAGGTTTAGAGTAAGTGTAAGGTTTAGGTTTAGGGTTAGGGTTAGGCTTAGGGTTAGGGTAAGGGTAAGTGTTAGGGTTAGGTTTAGGGGTAGCTTTAGGGTTAGGGTAAGGGTAAGGTTTAGGTTTAGCGTTAGGGTAAGTGTTAGGGTTAGGATTAGGGTTAGGGTAGGGGATAGGGTAAGGGTAAGTGTTAGGGTTAAGGTTAGTATAAGGGTAAAGGTTAGGGTTAGGGGTTAGGGTTAGGGTTAGGGTTAGGTTGAGGGTTACGGTTAGGGTAAGGGTAAGGTTAGGGTTAGGGTTAGGGTTAGTGTTAGGTTTAGGGTTAGGGTTCGGTTTAGGGTTAGGGTAAGGGCAATTGTTAGGGTTAGGGTTAGGGTTAAATTTAGGGTTAGTGTTAGGGTTAGGTTTAGGGTTAGGGTTACGATTATGGTAAGTGTAAGTGTTAGGGTTAGGGTTAGGGTAACAATAAGGGTAAGGGTTAAGATTACGGTTAGGTTTAGGGTTAGGGTTAGGGTAAGGCTAAGTGTTAGGTTTAAGGTTAGGGTTAGAGTTAGTTTTAGGATTAGGGTTATGTTTAGGGTAAGGGTAGGTTTAGGATGAGTGTTAGGGTTATGGTTAGGGTTAGGTTTAGGTTTAGGCTTGGGGTTAAGGTTGGGTTAGGGTTAGGGTGATGGTAAGGGTAAGGGTTAGGGTTATGGTTAGGGTTAGGGTAAGGGTTAGGGTTAGGGTTAGGGTTAGGGTTACGGTTAGGTTTAGGGTTATGGTTAGGGTTAGGATTAAGGTTAGGGTTAGTGCTTGGTTTAGGGTTAAGTTTAGCGTTACGGTAAGGGTAAGGGTTTGGGATAGGGTAAGGCTTAAGGTAATGGTAAGGGTTAGGCTTAGGGTGGTTTAGAGTAAGGGTTAGGGTTAGGTTTAGGGTTAAGGTTAGTGTTAGGGTTATTTTTAGGGTTAGGGTTAGGGTTAGGGTAAGGGTAAGAATTAAGGTTAGGATTAGGGTTAGGGTTAGAGTAAGGGATAGGGTTAGGGTTAGGGTTATGGTTCGAGTTAGGGTAAGGATAAGTTTTATGTTTAGGGTTAGGGTTAGGGTTAGGGTAAGGGTTAGGGTTAGGTTTAGCTTTGGCGTTAAGTTTACGGTTAGGATTAGGGTTAGGGTTAGGGTTAGTGTTAGGGTTAGGGTTAAGTTTAGGGTTAGGGTTAGGGTTAGGGTTAGTGTTAGGGTTAGGGTTAGGGTAAGGGTTAGGGTTAGGGTTAGGTTTAGGGTTAGGGTAAGGGTAAATGTTAGGGATAGGCTTAGGGTTAGGATTAGTGTTAGGATAAGGGTAAGGGTTATGGTTAGGGTTAGGGTTAGGGTTCGGGGTTAGGGTTAGGGTTAGGGTTAGGTTTAGGGTTAGGGTTAAGTTTAGGGTTAGGGATAGGGTTAGGGTAAGGGTTAGGGTTAGGGTTAGGTAAGGGTTAAGGTTAGGTTAGGGTTAGGGTTAGATTTAGGGTTAGGGTTAAGGTAAGGTTACGGGTTAGGGTTAGTGTTAGGGTTATGGTTATGGTTAGGGTAAGGGTTAGAGTTAGGTTTAGTGTAAGGGTAAGGTTTTGGGTTAGGATTGGGTGTAGGGTTAGTGTTAGGGTTAGGGTAAGGGTAAGGGTTAGGGTTAGGGTTAGGGTTATGTTTAGGATTAGAGTAAGGCTAAGGGTTAGGGTTAGAGTTAGGGTTCGGGTAAGGGTTAGGGTTATGGTTAGGGTCAGGTTTAGGTTAAGGGTAAGTGTCAGGGTTAGGGTTAGGGTTAGGGTTAGGATAAGGTTAAGGGTTAGGGTTAGGTTTACGGTTAGGGTTAGCGTAAGGGTTAGGGTTAGTGTTAGGGTAATGGTAAGGGTTAGGGTTAAGGTTAGGGTTAGGGTTAGGTTTAGGTTTAGGGTTAGGGTTAGGGTAAGGGTAAGGGTTAGGGTTAAGGTTAGGTTTAGGTTTAGTTTTAGGATTAGGGTTATATTTAGGGTAAGGGTACGGGTTAGGGTTAGGATTAGTGTTAGTTTTGGGGTAAGGGTTAGGGTTAGGGTTAGGTTTAGCGTTAGTTTTAGGGTTAGGGTTAGGGTTAGGGTAATGGTAAAAGGGTTAGGGTTAGGGTTAGAGTAAGGGTTAGGGTTAGGGTTAGTGTAAGGGTTAGGGTTAGGGTTAGAGTTAGGTTAAGGTTAAATTTTAGGGTTTGGGTTAGTGTTTGGGTTAGGGTAATAGGGTTAGATTTAGCGTTGGGGTTAAGGTTAGGTTTAGGGTTAGCGTAAGGGTAAGGGTTAGTGTTAGGGTTAGGGTTAGGGTTAGGAGAGGGTAACAGTTAGGGTTACGGTTAGGGTTAGGGTAAGGATTAGGGTTAGGGTTAGTGTTAGGGTAAGTTTTAGGGTTAGGGTTAGGGTTAGTAGTAAGTTTAGGGTTAGGGTAAGGGTAATGGTTAGGGTTAGGGTAAGGGTTATGGTTAGGGTTAGGGGTTATCGTTAGGGTTAGGTTTAGGGTTAGGGTTATGGTAAGGATAAAACTTAGGGTTAGGGATATGGTTAGGTTTTGGGTTACGTTTAGGGTTAGGGTTAGGTTAAGGGTTAGGGTTAGGGTTAGGGTTATGGTTATGGTGAGGGTTAGATTTAGGGTAAGGGTAAAGGTTAGGGTTAGGGTGAGGGTTAGGGTTAGGGTAATTGTTACCGTTAGGTTTAGGGTTAGGGTTAGGTTTAGGGTTACTGTTAGGGTTAGGGTAATTGTAAGGGTTAGGTTTAAGGTAGGGTTAGGGTTAGCGTTAGGGTTAGGGTTAAGGTTAGGGTGAGCGTGAGGGTAAGGTTAAGAGTTAGGTTTAGGGTTAGGGTTGGGGTAAGGGTAAGGGTTAGAGTTAGGGTTAGGGTGAAAGTTAGGGTTAGGTTTAGGGTTAGGGTTAGGATTAGGGTAAGGGTAAGGGTTAGGGTTAGGATTAGGGTTAGGTTTAGGGTAAGGTTTAGGGTTAGGGTTAGGTTTAGGGTTAGGGTTAGGGTAAGGGTAAGGGTTAGGGTTAGGTTTAGGGTTAGTGTTAGGGTTAGGGTTAGGTTTAGGGTTAGGGTTAGGGTAAGGGTTAGGTTTAGGGTTAGGCTTAAGGTAAGGGTAAGGGTTAGGGTTAGGATTAGGGTTAGGTTTAGAGTAAGGGTTTGGGTTAGGTTTAGGGTAAGGGTAAGGTTTAGGTTTAGGGTTAGGGTTAGGGTTAGGGTTAGGGTAAGGTTAAGGGTTAGGGTTAGTTTTAGGGTTAGGTTTAGGGTTATCGTAATGGTAAGGTTTGGGGTTAGTGTTAGGGTAAAGGTTAGGGTTAGGGTTAGGGTTAGGTTAGGGGATAGGGTAAGGGTAAGTGTTAGGGTTAGGGTTAGAATAAGGGTAAGGGTTAGGGTTAGGGTTAGGGGTTAGTGTTAGTGTTAGGGTTAGGGTTATGTTTAGGGTTAGAGATAGGGTAAGCCAATTGTTAGGGTTAGGGTTGAGCTTAGGTTTAGGATTAGGTTTTGGGTTAGTGTTAGGTTTAGGGTTAGGGTTAGGGTAAGGGTAAGCATTAGGGTTAGGGTTAGGATAAGGGTTAGTGTTAGGGTTAGATTTAGAGTTAGGTTTACGGTTATGGTAAGGTTTAAGGTTAGGGTTAGGGTTAGGGAAAGGGTAAGGGTTTGGATTAGGGTTAGGCTTAGGTTTAGGGTTCGGGTTAGGGTTGGGGTAAGCGTAAGGGTTAGGGTTAAGTTTAGGGTTAGGGTTAGTTTTAAATTAGCGTTAGGGTTAGGGTAAGTGTAAGGGTTAGGGTTAGGATTAGTGTTAATGTTAGGGTAAGGGTTAGGGTTAGGTTTAGGGTTAAGCTTAGTGTTAGGGTTAGTTTTAGGGTTAGGGTTAGGGTTAGGGTAGGGGTAAGAGTTAGGGTTAGGATTAGGGTTAGGGTTAGGGTAAGGGTTAGGGTTAGGGTTAGGATTAGGGTAAGGGTTAGGGTTAGGGTTAGGGTTAGGGTAAGAGTTAGGGTTAGGGTTAGGGTTAGGGTAGGGGTTAGGGTAAGTTTAGGGTTAGGGTTAAGGGTAAGGGTTAGGGTTAGTTTTAGGGTTAGGGTTAGTGTTACGGTAAGTCTAAGGGTTAGGGTTAAGGTTAGGTTTAGGTTTAGGGTTAGGGTTAGAATTAGGGTAAGCGTAAGGGTTAGGATTAGGTTTAGGGTTAGGGTTAGGGTTAGGTTTAGGCTTAGGTTTAGGGTTAGGGTTAGGTTTAGGGTTGGGTTTAAGGTTAGGGTTAGTGTTAGGGTGAGGGTAAGTGTAAGTGTTAGGTTTAGGGTTAGGGTTAGCTTAAGGTTTAGGGTTAGAGTTAGCATTAGGGTTACGGTTAGGTTTAGGGTTACGGTTAGGGTTAGGATTAAGTTTAGGGTTAGGGTTAGGGTTAGGGTTAGCGTTAGGGTAAGGGTAAGGGTTTGGGTTAGGGTTAGGCTTAAGGTAAGGGTAAGGGTTAGGGTTAGGGTTAGGCTTAGTTTTAGGGTTAGGGTTAGGGTTGGGCGAAGGGTTAGGGTTAGGGTAAGGGTAAGGGTTAGGGTTAGGGTTAGGGTTAAGTGTTAGGGTTAGGGTTAGGGTTAGGTTTATGGTTAGGGTTAGGGTTAGGGTTAGGGAAAGGGTAGGGGTTAGGGTTAGGGTTAGGGTTAGGGTAAGGATTAGGGTTAGGGTTTGGGTAACGGAAGGCTTAAGGTTAGGGTTAGGTTTTGGGTAAGTGTTAGGGTTAGGGTTCGTGTTAGGTTTAGGGTTTTGGTTACGGTAAGGGTAAGGGATAGGCTTAGGGTTTGGGTTAGGGTTAGGGGTAGGTTTAGTGTAAGGGTAAGGTTTCAGGTTAGGTTTGGGTGTAGGGTTCGTGTTAGTGTTAGGGGAAGGGTAAGGGTTAGGGTTAGTGTTAGGTTTATGTTTAGGATTAGAGTAAGGGTAAGGGTTAGGGTTGGAGTTAGGGTTAGGGTTAGGGTTAGGATAAGGTTAAGGGTTAGGGTTAGGGTTACGGTTAGGGTTAGCGTAAGGGTTAGGGTTAGTGTTAGGGTAATGGTAAGGGTTAGGGTTAAGGTTAGGGTTAGGTTTAGGTTTAGGGTTAAAGTTAGGGTAAGGGTAAGGTTTAGGGTTAAGGTTAGGTTTAGGTTTAGTTTTAGGATTAGGGTTATATTTAGGGTAAGGGTACGCGTTAGGGTTAGGATTAGTGTTAGGGTTGGGGTAAGGGTTAGGGTTAGGGTTAGGGTTAGGGTTAGTTTTAGGGTTAGGGTTAGGGTTAGGGTAAGAGTAAAAGTTAGGGTTAGGATTAGGGTTAGGGTTAGGGTAAGGGTTAGGGTTAGGGTTAGGGTTAGGGTAAGGGTTAGGTTTAGGGTTAGGGTTAGGGTAATAGGGTTAGATTTAGCGTTGGGGTTATGGTTAGGTTTAGGGTTAGCGTAAGGGTAAGGGTTAGGGTTAGGGTTAGGGTTAGGGTAAGGGTTAGGGTTAGGGTTAGGGTTAGGGTAGGGGTTAGGGAGAGTTTAGGGTTAGGGTTAGGGTTAGGGTTAGGGTAAGGGTTAGGTTTAGGGGTTAGGGTTAGTGTTACGGATAGGGTAATGGTTAGGGTTAGGTTTAGGGTTAGGGTTTGGTTAAGTGTTAGGGTTAGGGTTAGGGTTAGGGTTAGGGTTAGGGTCAGGCTAGGGTAGGGGTTAGGGTTAGGGTTAGGGTTAGGTGTTAGGGTTAGGGTGAGGGTTAGGTTTAGGGTTAGGGTTAGTGGAAGGGTTAGGGTTAGGGTTAGGTTAAGGATTAGGGTTAGGTTTAGGGTAAGGGTAAGGCTTAGGGTAGGGTTAGGTTTTGGGTAAGTGTTAGGGTTAGGGTTCGCTTTAGGTTTAGGGTTTTGGTTACGGTAAGTGTAAGGGTTAGGGTTGGGGTAAGGGTTAGGGTTAGGTTTAGGGTTAGGTTTAGGTTTACGGTTAGGGTAAGGGTAAGGGTTTGGGTTAGGGTTAGGGTTAGGAGAGGGTAACAATTAGGGTTACGTTTAGGGTTAGGGTAAGGATTAGGGTTAGGGTTAGTGTTAGGGTAAGGTTTAGGGTTAGGGTTAGTAGTAAGTTTAGGTTTAGGGTAAGGGTAATGGTTAGGGTTAGGGTTAGGGTTATGGTTAGGGTTAGGGGTTATGGTTAGGGTTAGGTTTAGGGTTAGGGTTATGGTAAGGATAAGACTTAGGGTTAGGGATATGTTTAGGTTTTGGGTTAGGTTTAGTGTTAGTGTTAGGTTAAGGGTTAGGGTTAGGGTTAGGGTTATGGTTAAGTTGAGGGTTAGATTTAGGGTAAGGGTAAAGGTTAGGGTTAGGGTGAGGGTTAGGGTTAGGGTAATTGTTACCGGTAGGTTTAGGGTTCGTGTTAGGGTTAGGGTTAGGTTAAGGATTAGGGTTAGGGTTAGGGTAAGGGTAAGGCTTAGGGTTAGGGTTAGGGTTAGGGTTTGGGTAAGTGTTAGGGTTAGTGTTCGCATTAGGTTTAGGGTTTTGGTTACGGTAAGGGTAAGGGTTAGGTTTGGGGTTAGGGTTAGGGTTAGGTTTAGGGTTAGGTTTAGGTTTACTGTTAGGGTAAGGATAAGGTTTTGGGTTAGGGTTAGGGTTAGGAAAGGGTAACAGTTAGAGTTACGGTTAGGGTTTGGGTAAGGATTAGGGTTAGGGTTAGGGTAAGGTTTAGGGTTAGGGTTAGGGTTAGTAGTAAGGTTAGGGTTAGGGTAAGGGTAATGGTTAGGGTTAGCGTTAGGGTTACGGTTAGGGTTAGGGGTTATGGTTCGGGTTAGGTTTAGGGTTAGGGTTATGGTAAGGATAAGACTTAGGGTTAGGGATAGGGTTAGGGTTTGGTTATGTTTAGGGTTTGGGTTAGTTTAAGGGTTAGGGTTAGGGTTAGGGTTATGGTTAAGGTGAGTGATAGATTTAGGGTAAGGGTAAGGGTTAGGGTTAGGGTGAGGGTTGGGTTAGTGTAAATGTTACCGTTAGGTTTAGGGTTAGGGTTAGGGTTAGGGTAAGGGTAAGGTTTAGGGTTAAGATAGGGTTAGGGTTAGCGTTAGGGTTAGGGTTAATGTTAGGGTGAGGGTGAGGGTAAGGTTAAGGGTTAGGGTTAGGTTTAGGGTTAGGGTTAGGGTAAGGGTAAGTGTTAGAGTTAGGGTTAGGTTTAAGGTTAGGGTTAGGTTTAGGGTTAGGGTTAGGATTTGGGTTAGGGTTAGGGTAAGTGTTAGGGTTAGGGTTAGGGTTAGGTTTAGGGGTAGGGTTAGGGTAAGGGTAAGGGTTAGGGTTAGGGTTAGGGTTAGCGTTAGGGTAAGGGTAAGGGTTAGGTTTAGGGTTAGGCTTAAGGTAAGGATAAGGGTTAGGGTTAGGATTAGGGTTAGGTTTAGAGTAAGGGTTAGGGTTAGGTTTAGGTTAAGGGTAAGGTTTAGGTTTAGGTTTAGGGTTAGGGTTACGGTTAGGGTAAGGTTAAGGGTTAGGGTTAGGTTTAGGGTTAGGTTTAGGGTTAAGGTAAGGGTAAGGTTTAGGGTTAGGGTTAGGGTAAGGGTTAGGGTTAGGGTTAGGGTTAGGTTAGTGGATAGGGTAAGGGTAAGTGTTAGGGTAAGGGTTAGAATAAGGGTAAGGGTTAGGGTTAGGGGTTAGTGTTATGGTTAGGGTTAGTGTTCGATTTAGGGTTAGGGTTAGGTAAGGGCAATTGTTAGGGTTAGGGTTGAGCTTAGGGTTAAGGTTAGGGTTAGGGTTAGTGTTAGGTTTAGGGTTAGGGTTAGGGTAAGGGTAAGCGTTAGGGTTAAGGTTAGGTTTAAGGTTAGGGTTAGGGTAAGGATTAGGGTTATGTTTAGGGTTATGGTAAAGGTCAGGTTTAGGGTTACGGTAAGGTTTAGGGTTAGGTTAAGGGTTAGGGTTGGGGTTAGGGTTAGGGTTAGGGTTAGCGTTAGGGCAAGGTTTAGGGTTAGGGGTAGGGTTAGGGTAAGGGTTAGGGTTAGGATTAGGGTTAGGGTTAGGGTTAGGGTTAGGGAAAGGGTAAGGTTTAGGGTTAGGGTTAGGCTTAGGTTTAGGGTTCGGGCTAGGGTTGGGGTAAGGGTAAGGGTTAGGGTTAAGTTTAGGTTTAGGGTTAGTTTTAAATTAGGGTTAGCGTTAGGGTAAGTGTAAGGGTTAGGGTTAGGATTAGTGTTAGGGTTAGGGTAAGGGTTAGGGTTAGGTTTAGGGTTAAGGTTAGTGTTACGGTTAGTTTTAGGGTTAGGGTTAGGGTTAGGGTAAGAATTAGGATTAGGATTAGTTTTAGGGTTAGGGTAAGGGTTAGGGTTAGGGTTAGGTTTAGGTTTAGAGTTAGTGTAAGGATAAGTTTTATGGTTAGGGTTAGGCTTAGGTTTAGGGTTAGGGTTAGGGTTGGGGTAAGGGTTAGGGTTAGGGTAAGGGTAAGGGTTAGGGTTAGGGTTAGGGTTAGCTGTTAGGGTTAGGGTTAGGGTTAGGTTTAGGGTTAGGGTTAGGGTTAAGGTTAGGGAAAGGGTAAGGGTTAGGGTTAGGGTTAGGGTTAGGGTAAGGCTTAGGGTTAGGGTTTGGGTAACAGAAGGCTTAAGGTTAGGGTTAGGGTTTGGGTAAGTGTTAGGGTTAGGGTTCGCGTTAGGTTTAGGGTTTTGGTTACGGTAAGGGAAAGGGTTAGGCTTAGGGTTTGGGTTAGGGGTAGCGGTAGGTTTAGTGTAAGGGTAAGGTTTCAGGTTAGGGTTGGGTGTAGGGTTCGTGTTAGTGTTAGGGGAAGGGTAAGGGTTAGGGTTAGTGTTAGGTTTAGGTTTAGGTTTATGTTTAGGATTAGAGTAAGGGTAAGGTTTAGGGTTGGAGTTAGGGTTAGGGGAAGGGTTAGGGTTAGGGTTAGGATAAGGTTAAGGGTTAGGGTTAGGGTTACGATTAGGGTTAGCGTAAGGGTTAGGGTTAGTGTTAGGGTAATGGTAAGGGTTAGGGTTAAGGTTAGGGTTAGGTTTAGGTTTAGGGTTAGGGTTAGGGTAAGGGTTAGGGTTAGGGTTAAGGTTAGGTTTAGGTTTAGTTTTAGGATTAGGGTTATATTTAGGGTAAGGGTACGCGTTAGGGTTAGGATTAGTGTTAGGGTTGGGGTAAGGGTTAGGGTTAGGGTTAGGGTTAGGGTTAGTTTTAGGGTTAGGTTTAGGGTTAGGGTAAGGGTAAAAGTTAGGGTTAGGGTTAGGATTAGGGTTAGGGTTAGGGTAAGGGTTAGGGTTAGGGTTAGGGTTAGGGTAAGGGTTAGGGTTAGGGTTAGGGTAAGGGTTAGGGTTAGGGTAATAGGGTTAGGTTTAGCGTTGGGGTTATGGTTAGGTTTAGGGTTAGCGTAAGGGTAAGTGTTAGGGTTAGGGTTAGGGTTAGGGTAAGGGTTAGGGTTAGGGTTAGGGTTAGGGTAGGGGTTAGGGAAAGTTTAGGGTTAGGGTGAGGGTTAGGGTAAGGGTTAGGGTTAGGGGTTAGGGTTAGTGTTATGGTTAGGGTAAGGGTTAGGGTTAGGGTTAGGGTTAGGGTTGGATAAGGGTTAGGGTTAGGGTTAGAGTTAGGGTAAGGGTAAGTTTTAGGGTTAGGGTTAGGGTTAGGGTGGGGTTTAGGTTAGAGTTAGGGTTCGGGTAAGGGTAAGGGTTAGGGTTAGGGTAGGGTTTGGTTAAGAGTTAGGGTTAGGGTTAGGGTTAGGGTTAGGCTAGGGTAGGGGTTAGGGTTAGGGTTAGGGTTAGGTGTTAGGGTTAGGGTTAGGGTTATGGTTAGGTTTAGGGTTAGGGTTATTGTAAGGGTTAGGGTTAGGGTTAGGTTAAGGATTAGGGTTAGGGTTAGGGTAAGGGTAAGGCTTAGGGTAGGGTTAGGGTTTGGGTAAGTGTTAGGGTTAGGGTTCGCTTTAGGTTTAGGGTTTTGGTTACGGAAAGGGTAAGGGTTAGGGTTGGGTTAGGGTTAGGGTTAGGTTTAGGGTTAGGTTTAGGTTTACGGTTAGGGTAAGGGTAAGGGTTTGGGTTAGGGTTAGGGTTAGGAGAGGGTAACAGTTAGGGTTACGGTTAGGGTTAGGGTAAGGATTATGGTTAGGGTTAGTGTTTGGGTAAGGTTTAGGGTTAGGGTTAGGGTTAGTAGTAAGTTTAGGGTTAGGGTAAGGGTAATGGTTAGGGTTAGGGTTAGGGTTATGGTTAGGGTTAGGGGTTATGTTTAGGGTTAGGTTTAGGGTTAGGGTTATGGTAAGGATAAGACTTAGGGTTAGGGATATGGTTAGGTTTTGGGTTAGGTTTAGTGTTAGTGTTAGGTTAAGGGTTAGGGTTAGGGTTAGGGTTATGGTTAAGGTGAGGGTTAGATTTAGGGTAAGGGTAAAGGGTAGGGTTAGGGTGAGGGTTAGGGTTAGGGTAATTGTTACCGTTAGGTTTAGGGTTCGTGTTAGGGTTAGGGTTAGGTTAAGGATTAGGGTTAGGGTTAGGGTAAGGGTAAGGCTTAGGGTTAGGGTTAGGGTTAGGGTTTGGGTAAGTGTTAGGGTTAGTGTTCGCGTTAGGTTTAGGGTTTTGGTTACGGTAAGGGTAAGGGTTAGGGTTGGGGTTAGGGTTAGGGTTAGGTTTAGGGTTAGGTTTAGGTTTACGGTTAGGGTAAGGATAAGGTTTTGGGTTAGGGTTAGGGTTAGGAGAGGGTAACAGTTAGGGTTACGTTTAGGGTTAGGGTAAGGATTATGGTTAGGGTTAGTTTTTGGGTAAGGTTTAGGGTTAGGGTTATGGTTAGTAGTAAGTTTAGGGTTAGGGTAAGGGTAATGGTTAGGGTTAGGGTTAGGGTTATGGTTAGGGTTAGGGGTTATGGTTAGGGTTAGGTTTAGGGTTAGGGTTATGGTAAGGATAAGACTTAGGGTTAGGGATATGGTTAGGTTTTGGGTTACGTTTAGGGTTAGTGTTAGGTTAAGGGTTAGGGTTAGGGTTAGGTTTATGGTTAAGGTGAGGGTTAGATTTAGGGTAAGGGTAAAGGTTAGGGTTAGGGTGAGGGTTAGGGTTAGGGTAATTGTTACCGTTAGGTTTAGGGTTAGGGTTAGGGTTAGGTTAAGGATTAGGGTTAGGGTTAGGGTAAGGGTAAGGCTTAGGGTTAGGGTTAGGTTTAGGGTTTGGGTAAGTGTTAGGATTAGTGTTCGCGTTAGGTTTAGGGTTTTGGTTACGGTAAGGGTAAGGGATAGGGTTGGGTTTAGGGTTAGGGTTAGGTTTAGGGTTAGGTTTAGGTTTACGGTTAGGGTAAGGATAAGGTTTGGGTTAGGGTTAGGGTTAGGAAAGGGTAACAGTTAGGGTTACGGTTAGGGTTAGGGTAAGGATTAGGGTTAGGGTTAGGGTAAGGTTTAGGGTTAGGGTTAGGGTTAGTAGTAAGTTTAGGGTTAGGGTAAGGGTAATGGTTAGGGTTAGGGTTAGGGTTATGGTTAGGGTTAGGGGTTATGGTTCGGGTTAGGTTTAGGGTTAGGGTTATGGTAAGGATAAGACTTAGGGTTAGGGATAGGGTTAGGCTTTGCGTTGCGTTTAGGGTTTGGGTTAGTTTAAGGGTTAGGGTTAGGGTTAGGGTTATGGTTAAGGTGAGGGTTAGATTTAGGGTGAGGGTAAGGGTTAGGGTTAGGGTGACGGTTAGGGTTAGTGTAAATGTTACCGTTAGGTTTAGGGTTAGGGTTAGGGTTAGGGTAAGGGTAAGGGTTAGGGTTAAGGTAGGGTTAGGGTTAGCGTTAGGGTTAGGGTTAATGTCAGGGTGAGGGAGAGGGTAAGGTTAAGGGTTAGGGTTAGGTTTAGGGTTAGGGTTAGGGTAAGGGTAAGTGTTAGAGTTAGGGTTAGGTTTAAGGTTAGGGTTAGGTTTAGGGTTAGGGTTAGGATTAGGGTTAGGGTTAGGGTAAGGGTTAGGGTTAGGGTTAGGTTTAGGGTTAGGGTTAGGGTTAGGGTAAGGGTAAGGGTTAGGGTTAGGTTTAGGTTTAGTGTTAAGGTTAGGGTTAGGGTTAGGGTTAGCGTTAGGGTAAGGGTAAGGGTTAGGTTTAGGGTTAGGCTTAAGGTAAGGATAAGGGTTAGGTTTAGGATTAGGGTTAGGTTTAGAGTAAGGGTTAGGGTTAGGTTTAGGTTAAGGGTAAGGTTTAGGTTTAGGGTTAGGGTTAGGGTTACGGTTCGGGTAAGGTTAAGTGTTAGGTTTAGGTTTAGGGTTAGGTTTAGGGTTAGGGTAAGGGTAAGGTTTAGGGTTAGGGTTAGGGTAAGGGTTAGGGTTAGGGTTAGGGTTAGGGTTAGGGTTAGGTTAGGGGATAGGGTAAGGGTAAGTGTTAGGGTAAGGGTTAGAATAAGGGTAAGGGTTAGGGTAAGGGGTTAGTGTTATGGTTAGGGTTAGTGTTAGGTTTAGGGTTAGGGTTCGGTAAGGGCAATTGTTAGGGTTAGGGTTGAGCTTGGGGTTAGGGTTAGGGTTAGGGTTAGTGTTAGGTTTAGGGTTAGGGTTAGGGTAAGGGTAAGCGTTAGGGTTAAGGTGAGGGTTAAGGTCAGGGTTAGGGTTAGGATTAGGGTTATGTTTAGGGTTAGGGTAAGGGTCAGGGTTAGGGTTACGGTAAGGTTAAGGGTTAGGTTAAGGGTTAGGGTTGGGGTTAGGGTTAGGGTTAGGGTTAGCGTTAGGGCAAGGTTTAGGGTTAGGGTTAGGGTTAGGGTAAGGGTTAGGGTTAGGATTAGGGTTAGGGTTAGGGTTAGGTTTAGGGAAAGGGTAAGGTTTAGGGTTAGAGTTAGGCTTAGGTTTAGGGTTCGGGCTAGTGTTGGGGTAAGTGTAAGTGTTATGGTTAAATTTAGGGTTAGGGTTAGTATTAAATTAGGGTTAGCGTTAGGGTAAGTGTAAGGGTTAGGGTTAGGATTAGTGTTAGGGTTAGGGTAAGGGTTAGGGTTAGGTTTAGGGTTAAGTTTAGTGTTACGGTTAGGTTTAGGGTTAGGGTTAGGGTTAGGGTAAGGGTAAGAATTATGATTAGGATTAGGGTTAGGGTTAGGGTAAGGGTTAGGGTTAGGGTTAGGGTTAGGTTTAGAGTTAGTGTAAGGATAAGTTTTATGGTTAGGGTTAGGGTTAGGGTAAGGGTTAGGGTTAGGTTTAGCGTTGGGGTTAAGGTTACGGTTAGGGTTAGGGTAAGGGTAACGGTAAGGGTTAGGGTTAGGGTTAGGGATAAGTTTAGGGTTAGGGTTAGGCTAAGTGTTAGGGTTAGGGTTAGGGTAAGGGTTAGGGTTAGGGTTAGGTTTAGGGTTAGGGTAAGGGTAAGTGTTAGGGATAGGGTTAGGATTAGGGTTAGTGTTAGAATAAGGGTAAGGGTTATGGTTAGGGTTAAGGTTATGGTTAGGGTTCGGGGTTAGGGTTAGTGTTAGGGTTAGGGTTAAGTTTAGGGTCAGGGTTAGGGTAAGGGTAAGGGTTAGGGTTAGGGTTTGGGTTAGGGTTAAGTTTAGGGTTAGGGATAGGGTTAGGGTAAGGGTTAGGGTTAGTGTTAGGGTTAG
>JANJXV010000038.1:7232500-7352500 GCA_024803745.1 Megascapheus bottae | reverse complement strand
TTATGGATAGCGTTATGTTTAGGATTAGGGTTAGGGTAAGGGTAAGGGTTAGGGTTAGGGTTAGGGTTCGTGTTAGGTTTAGGGTTAGGGTTAGGGTAAGTATAAGGTTTAGGGTTAGGGTTAGGGTTAGGGTTAGGGTGAGAGTTAGGGTTAGGTTTAGGTTTAGGGTTAGGGTATGGGTAAGGGTTAGGGTTAGGGTTAGGGTTAGGGTTAGGGAAAGGGTAAGGGTTAGGGTTAGGGTTAGGGTTAGGGTAAGGATTAGGGTTAGGATTAGGGTTAGTGTTAGCATTAAGGTTAGGGTTACGGTAAGGGTAAGGGTTAGGGTTAGGGTTACGGTTACTTTTAGGGTCAGGGGTTAGGGTTAGGGTTAGGTTTAGAGTTAGGGTTAGGGTAAGGATAAGAGTTAGGGTTAGGGATAAGGTTAGAGTTCGGATTAGGTTTAGGGTTAGGGTTAGGGTAAGTGTTAGGGTTAAGTTTAGGGTTAGTCTTAGGTTTAGGGTTAGGGTTAGGATTAGGGTAAGGGTAAGGATTAGGGTTAGGATTAGGGTTAGGGTTATTGTAAGGGGTAGGGTTAGGTTTAGGGTTAGGGTTAGGTTTAGGGTAGGGTTAGGTAAGACCAAGGGTTAGGGTTAGGGTTAGGTTTAGGGTTGGGTTTAAGGTTAGAGTTAGGTTTTGGATAAGGGTAAAGATTAGAGTTAGGGTTAGGGTTAGGGTTAGGTTTAGGGTTACGGTTAGGGTTAGGGTTAGTGTAAGGGTATGTGTTAGGTTTAGTGTTAGTGTTAGGTTTAGGGTTAGTATTAGGATAAGGGTAAAGTTTAGGGTTAGGGTTAAGGTAACGGTAAGGTTTAGGGTTAGGGTTAGGTTTAGGGTAAGGGTAGGGTTAGGCTTAGGGTAAGGGTAAAGTTTAGGGTTCGGGTTAGGGTTAGGGTTAGGGTTAGGGTAAGGGTAAGGGGTAGGGTTAGGGTTAGGGTTTGGTTTAGGGTTAGGGAAAGGATAAGGGTTATGGTTAGAGTTAAGGTTAAGGTTAAGGTTATGGTAAGAGTTAGGGTTACGGTAAGGTTTAGGGTTAGGGTTAGGGTTAGTGTTAGGTTTAGGGTTAGTGTAAGGGTAAGGTTTAGGGTAAGGGTTAGGGTTAGGGTTAGGTTAAGGGTTAGGGTAAGGGGTTAGGGTTAGGGTTAGGGTAAGTGTTAGGGTTAGGGTTAGGGTAAGATTTAGGGTTTGGTTTACTGTTAGGGTTAGGGTTAGGTGTAGTGTTGGGGTTAAGGTTAGGGTTAGTGTAAGGGTAAGGGTTAGGGTTAGGGTTAGGGTTACGTTTAGGGTTGGGGTTATGGTTAGGGTTAGGGCTTAGGTTAAAAGTAAGGGTTAGGGTTACGGTTAGGTTAAGTGTTAGGGTTAGGGTTAGGGTTAGGGTTGGGGTAAGTTTAAGTGTTAGGGTTAGGGTGAGGTGTTAGGGTTAGGGTTAGGGTAAGGGTAAGGATTATGTGTTAGAGTTACTGTTAGGGTTAGGTTAAGGGTTAGGGTTAGGGTAAGTGTTAGGGTTAGGGTAGGGGTTAGTATAAGTGTGTTAGGGTTAGGGTTAGAATAAGGGTAAGGGTTAGGATTAGGTTTAGGGGTAGGGGTAGGGTTAGGGTTAGGGTTAGGTTTAGGGTTAGGGCTGGGTAAGGGTTAGGGTTAGGGTTAGGATTAGGGTTAGGGTTAGGGTAAGGGTTAGGGTTAGGGTTAGGTTTAGGGTTGGTGTTAAGGTTAGGGTAAGGGTTAGGGTAAGGGTAAGGTTTAGGGTTAGAGTTAGGGTAAGTGTTAAGTTTAGGGTTAGGGTTAGGGTAAGTTTGAGTGTTAGGTGTTAGGGATAGGGTAAGGGTTAGGTTTAGGGTTAGGGAAAGGGTAAGGGTAAGTGTATGGGTTAGGTTTAGGGTTAAGGTAATAGTAATAGTTAAGGTTAGGGTTAGGGTTAGGTTTAGGGTAAAGTTTAGGGTCAGGGTTATTTTTAGGGTTAGGGTTAACGATAGGGTAAGGGTAAGGGTTAGGGTTAGGGCTAGGGTTAAGGTAATAATAAGGGTTAGGGTACTGGTAAGTGTAAGGTTTAGGGTTAGGGTAGGGCTAGGGTAGGGGTTAGTTTAAGGCTTAGGGTTAGGGTTAGCCTTAGGATAAGTGTAAGGGTTAGGGTTAGGATTAGGTTTAGCGGTTAGGGTTAGGGTTAGGGGTTAGGGTTAGTGTTAGGGTTAGATTAATGGTTAAGGTTGGGGTGAGGTTTAGGATAAGAGTTAGGGTTAAGGTTAGAGTTAGAGTAAGGGTAAGTTTTAGAGATAGGGTTAGGTTTAGGGTAAGGGTTAGGGTTAGGGTTAGGGTTAGATTTAGGGTTGGGGTTAAGGTTAGGGTTAGGGTTAGGGTAAGTTTAAGGGTTAGGACATGGGTTAGGTGTTAGGGTTAGGGTTAGGGATAGCGTTAGGTTTAGCATTAGGGTTAGGGTAAGGGTAAGGTTTAGAGTTAGGGTGAGGGTTCGTGTTAGGTTTAGGGTTAGGGTTAGGGTAAGGGTAAGGGTTAGGGTTAGGGTTAGGGTGAGAGTTAGGGTTAGGTTTAGGTTTAGGGTTAGGGTATTGGTAAGGGTTAGGGTTAGGGTTAGGGTTAGGGAAAGGGTAAGGGTTAGGGATAGGTTTAGGGTTAGGGTAAGGGTTAGGGTTAGGTTTAGGGTTAGGGTTAGCATTAGGGTTAGGGTTAGGGTAAGGGTAAGGGTTAGGGTTAGGGTTAGGGTTACGGTTAGGGTTAGGGGTTATGGTTAGGGTTAGGTTTAGAGTTAGGGTTAGGGTAGGGATAAGAGTTAGGGTTAGGGATAAGGTTAGAGTTCGGATTAGATTTGGGGTTAGGGTTAGGGTAAGTGTTAGGGTTAAGTTTAGGGTTAGTCTTAGGTTTAGGGTTAGGGTTAGGATTAGGGTAAGGGTAAGGATTAGGGTTAGGATTAGGGTTAGGGTTATTGTAAGGGTTAGGGTTAGGGTTAGGTTTAGGGATAGGGTTAGGTAAGACCAAGGGTTAGGGATAGGGTTAGGTTTAGGGTTGGGTTTAAGGTTAGAGTTAGGTTTTGGATAAGGGTAAGGGTTAGAGTTACGGTTAGGGTTAGGGTTAGGGTTACGGTTAGGGTTAGGGTTAGGGTAAGGGTATGTGTTAGGTTTAGTGTTAGGGTTAGGGTTAGGTTTAGGGTTAGCATTAGGGTAAGAGTAAAGTTTAGGGTTAAGGTTAGGGTTAAGGTAAGGGTAAGGGTTAGGGTTAGGGTTAGGGTTAGGTTTAGGGTAAGGGTAAGTTTTAGGGTTCGGGTTAGGGTTAGGGTTAGGGTTAGGGTAAGGGTAAGGGATAGGGTTAGGGTTAGAGTTAGGTTTAGGGTTAGGGTAAGGATAAGGGTTATGGTTAGAGTTAAGGTTAAGGTTAAGATTATGGTAAGGGTTAGGGTTATGGTAAGGGTTAGGGTTAGGGTTAGGATTAGAGTTACTTTTAGGGTTAGAGTAAGGGTAAGGTTTAGGGTAAGGGTTAGGGTTAGGGTTAGGTTAAGGGTTAGGGTAAGGGGTTACGGTTACGGTTAGGGTAAGTGTTAGGGTTAGGGTTAGGGTAAGATTTAGGGTTTGGTTTACTGTTAGGGTTAGGGTTAGGCTTAGTGTTGGGGTTAAGGTTAGGGTTAGGGTAAGAGTAAGGGTTAGGGTTAGGGTTAGGGTTAGGTTTAGGGTTGGGGTTTAGGTTAGGGATAGGGTTAGGTTAAAGGTAAGGGTTAGGGTAAGGGTTAGGGGAAGTGTTAGGGTTAGGGTTAGGGTTAGGGTTGGGGTAAGTTTAAGTGTTAGGGTTAGGGTGAGGTGTTAGGGTTAGGGTTAGGGTAAGGGTTAGGTTTAGGATTAGAGTTAGGGTAAGGTTAACGGTTAGGGTTAGGGTTAAGGTTCGTGTTAGGTTTGGGGTTAGGGTTAGGGTAAGGGTCAGAGTTAGGGTTAGGGTTAAGGTTAGGGTTAGGGTTAGAGTTAGGGTTAGGTTTAGGATTAGAGTTAGGGTAAGGTTAAGGGTTAGGGTTAGGGTTAGGGTTCATGTTAGGTTTAGGGTTAGGGTTAGGGTAAGGCTCAGATTTAGGGTTAGGGTTAGGGTTAGGGTTAGGGTTAGAGTTAGGGTTATGTTTAGGTTTAGGTTTAGGGTAAGTGTAAAGGTTAGGGTTAGTGTTAGGGTAAGGGTAAGGTTTAGGGTTAGGGTTAGGGTTAGGGTTAGGTTTAGCATTAAGGTTAGGGTTACGGTAAGGCTAAGGGTTAGGGTTAGGGTTACGGTTAGGGTTAGCGGTTATGGTTAGGGTTAGGTTTAGGTTTAGGGTTAGGATTAGGGTAAGTATAAGAGTTAGGGTTAGGGATAAATTTAGGGTTCGGATTAGGTTTAGGGTAAGGGTTAGGGTTGAGTTTAGGGTCAGTCTTCGGTTTAGGGATAGGGTTAGGATTAGGGTAATGGTAAGGGTTAGGGTTAGGATTAGGGTTAGGGATAGGGTAAGGGTTAGGGTTAGGTTTAGGGTTAGGTTTGGGTTTAGGGATAGGGTTAGGGTAAGTTTAAGGATTAGGTGTTAGGGTTACTGTTAGGGTTAGGTTAAGGGTTAGGGTTAGGGTAAGGGTTAGGGTTAGGGTAGGGGTTAGGGTAAATGTGTTAGGGTTAGTGTTAGAATAAGGGTAAGGGTTAGGATTAGGTTTAGGGTTAGGGTTAGGATTAGGGTTAGGGTTAGGGTTAGGTTTAGGGTTAGGGCTGGGTAAGGGTTAGGGTTAGGGTTAAGGTTAGGGTTAGGGTTAAGTTTAGGGTTAGGGTCAGGGTTAGGTTTAGGTTTCAGGTTAGGGTTAAGGTAAGGGTAAGGGTAAGGGTTAGGGTTCAGTTTAGGGTTAAGGTTAGGGTTAAGGTTAGGGTTAGGTTTAGGGTTAGGGTTAGGGTTAGTGTTAGGTTTAGGTTTAGGGTTAGGGTAAGGGCAATTGTTAGGGTTAGGTTTAGGGTTAGATTAGGGTGAGGGTTAGGGTTAGGTTCAGGTTTAGTGTTAGGGTTAGGGTAAGGGTAAGGGAAAGGGTTAGGGTTAGGTTTAGGGTTAAGTTTAGGGTTAGGGTTAGTGTTAGGTTTAGGGTAAGGGTTAGGGTTAGGGTAAGGGTTAGGTTTAGGGTTAGTGTTAGGGTTAGAGTTAGGTTTAGGTTTAGGGTAAGGGTAAGGGTTAGGGTTAGGATTAGGGTTAGGGTTAGGTTAAGGGTTAGAGTTAGGGGTTAGGGTTAGGGTTAGGGTTAGGGTAAGGGTTAGGGTTAGGGTTAGGGTTAGGGTTGGGGTAAGAGTAAGAGTTAGCGTTAGGTTTAGGGTTGGGGTTAGGGTTAGGGTAAGGGTAAGGGTTAGGGTTAAGGTTAGGGTTAGGGTTAGTTTTAGGATTACGGTTTGGGTTAGGGTAAGGGTAAGGGTTGGGGTTAGGATTAGTGTTAGGGTTAGGATAAGGGTTGGGGTTAGGGTTAGTGTTAGGGTAAGGGTTAGAGTTAGGGTAAGGGTTAAGGTTAGAGTTAGGCTTTGGGTAAGGGTAAGGAATAGGGTTTGGGTTAGGGTTAGGTTTAGGGTTAGGGTTAGGTTAAGGGGTAGGGTTAGGGTAAGGGTAAGTGTTAGGGTTGGGGTTAGTTTTAGGATTATGGTTAGGGTTAGAGTAAGGGTAAGGGTTAGGGTTAGGGTTAGGGTTAGGGTTGGGATTAAGGTTGGGGTTACGGTTAGGGTAAGGGTAAGTGTAAGGGTTAGGGTTAGGGTTAGGGTTAGTGTTAGGGTAAGGGTTATGGTTAGGTGTTAGGGTTAGTGTTAGGCTTAGGTTAAGGGTTAGGGTTAGGGTTAGGGTTAGGATAAGTTTTAGGGTTAGGGTTAGGGTAAGTGTAAGTGTTAGGGTTTGGGTTAGGATTAGGCTTAGGGAAAGGGTTAGGGTTGGGGTTAGCGAAAGGGTAAGGGTAGGGGTTAGAATTAGGTTCAGGGTTAAGGTAAGAGTAATAGTTAGGGTTAGGGTTAGGGTTAGGTTTAGGGTAAGGGTTAGGGTTAGGGATAGGTTTAGGGTTAGGTTTAGCGATAGGGTAAGGGTAATTGTTAGTGTTAGGGTTAGGGTTAAGGTAAGAGTATGGTTAGGGTTATGGTTAGGGTAAGGTTTACGGTTATGGTAGGGCTAGGGGAGGGGTTAGTGTAAGGGTTAGGGTTAGGGTTAGCCTTAGGACAAGGGTAAGGGTTAGGATTAGGGTTAGGATTAGAGGTTAGGGTTAGGGTTAGGGTTAAGGGTTAGGGTTAGTATTAGAGTTAGGGTAAGGGTTAGGGTTAGGGGTTAGGGTTAGTGTTAGGTTTAGTTTAAGGGTTAGGGTTAGGGTTAGGATTAGGATAAGAGTTAGGGTTAGGTTTAGAGTTAGGGTAAGGGTAAGTTTTAGAGTTAGGGTTAGGGTAAGGGTTAGGGTTAGGGTTATGGTTAGGTTTAGGGTTGGTGTTAAGGTTAGGGTTAGGGTTAGGGTAAGGGTAAGGGTTAGGGTTAGGGTTAAGGTAAGCGTTAGGGTTAGGGTTAGGGTTAGGGTAAGTTTAGGGTTAGGGTTAGGGTTAGGTGTTAGGGTTAGTGTAAGGGTTAGGGTTAGGGTTAGCGAAAGGTTAAGGGTAAGGGTTAGGGTTAGGTTTAGGGTTAAGGTAAGAGTAATAGGTTTAGGGTTAGGGTTAGGTTTAGAGTAAGGGTTAGGGTTAGGTTTAGGTTTAGGGCAAGGGTTAGCGATAGGGTAAGGGTAAGGTTTAGGGTTAGGGTTAGGGTTAAGGTAAGAGTAAGGGTTAGGGTTATGGTAAGGGTAAGGTTTAGGGTTAGGGTAGGGCTAGGGTAGGGGTTAGTGTAAGGCTTTCGGTTAGGGTTAGCCTTAGGATAATGGTAAGGGTTAGGGTAAAGTTTAGGGTTAGCGGTTAGGGTTAGAGTTAGGGTTAGGGGTTAGGGTTACTGTTAGGGTTAGGGTAAGGGTTAGGGTTAGGGGTTAGGGTTAGTGTTAGGGTTAGATTAAGGGGTAGGGTTCGGGTTAGGGTTAGGATAAGAGTTAGGGTTAGGGTTAGGGTAAGAGTTAGGGTAAGGGTAAGTTTTAGAGATAGGGTTAGTGTTAGGGTTAGGTTTAGGGTAAGGGTTAGGGTTAGGGTTAGGGTTAGATTTAGGGTTGGGGTTGAGGTTAGGGTTAGGGTTAGGGTAAGGGTAAGGGTTAGGGTTAGGGTAGGGTAAGTGTTAGGGTTAGGGTTAGGGTTAGGGTAAGTTTAAGGGTTAGGATTGGGGTTAGGTGTTAGTGTTAGGGTTAGGGATAGGGTTAGGTTTAGGTTTAGGGTTAGGTTTAGGGTAAGGATAAGTGTTAGGGTTAGGCTTAGGGTTCGTGTTAGGTTTAGGTTTAGGGTTAGGGTTAGGGTAAGGGTAAGGGTTAGGGTTAGGGTTAAGGTTAGGGTTAGAGTTAGGTTTAGGTTTAGGGTTAGGGTAAGGATAAGTTTTAGGGTTAGGCTTAGGGTTCGTGTTAGGTTTAGGGTTAGGGTTAGGGTTAGGGTATGGGTAAGGGTTAGGGTTAGGGTTAGGGAAAGGGTAAGTGTTAGGGTTAGGATTAGGGTTACGGTAAGGATTAGGGTTAGGGTTAGGCTTAGGGTTAGGGTTAGCATAACGGTTAGGGTTACGGTAAGGTAAGGTTTAGGGCTAGGTTTAGGGTTACGGTTAGGGTTAGGGGTTATGGTTAGGGTTAGGGGTTATGGTTAGGGTTAGGTTTAGGGTTGGGGTTAAGGTTAGAGTTATGTTTAGGATAAGGGTAAGGGTTAGAGTTAGGGTTAGGGATAGGGTAAGGGTTAGGATTAGGGTTAGGGTTAGGGTTAGGTTTAGGGTTAGGCTTAGGGTTAGGGTTAGGGTTAGGGTAAGTGTATGTGTTAGGGTTAGTGTTAGGGTTACGGTTAGGGTTAGGGTTAGTTTTAGGGTAAGGGTAAAGTTTAGGGTAGGGTTAGGGTTAAGGTAAGGATAAGGGTTAGGTTTAGGGTTAGGTTTAGGTAAGGGTTAGGGTTAGGCTTAGGGTAAGGGTAAGGTTTAGGGCTCGGGTTAGGGTTAGGGTTAGGGTTAGGGTAAGGGTAAGGGTTAGGATTAGGGTTAGGGTTAGGGTTAGGTTTAGGGTTAGGGTAAGAGTAAGGGTTAGGGTTAGAGTTAAGGTGAAGGTTAAGGTTATGGTAAGGGTTAGGGTTGGGGTAAGGGTTAGGGTTAGGCTTAGGGTTAGGGTTAGAATTAGGTTTAGGGTTAGGGTAAGGGTAAGGTTTAGGGTAAGGGTTAGGGTTAGGGTTAGGTTAAGGGTTAGGGTAAGGGGTTAGTGTTAGGGTTATGGTAAGGGTTAGGGTTAGGGTTAGGGTTAGGGTAAGGATTAGGATTAGGGTTAGGGTTAGGGTGAGGGTGAGGTCAAGATTTAGAGTTAAGTTTAGGGTTAGGGTTAGTTTTAGGGATAGGTTTAGGGTTAGTGTAAGGGAAGGATTAGGGTTAAGATTAGGGTTAGGGTTAGAGTAAGGGTTTGGGTTAGGGTTAGGGTTAGGATTAGGGTTAGGGTTAGGTAAGGGTTAGGGTAACAGTTAGTTTAGGGTTAGAGTGAGGTCAAGAGTTACGGTTAAGTTTAGGGTTAGAGTTAGTTTTAGGGATAGGGTTAGGGTTAGGGTAAGGAAAGGGTTAGGGTTAAGATTAGGGTTAGGGTTAGGGTAAGGGTTAGGTTAGGGTAAGGGAAGGGTTAGGGTAATGATTATGGTTAGGGTTAGGTTTAGTGTTGGGGTTAAGGTTAGGGTTAGGGTAAGGTTTTGCGTTAGGGTTAGGGTTAGGGTTAGGGTAAGGGTTAGGGTTAGGGTTAGGGTAAGATTTAGGGTTTGGTTTAGGGTTAGGGTTAGGGTTAGGGTTAGGGTAAGGGTACGTGTCAGGGTTAGGTTTAGGGTTAGGTTTAGTGTTGGGGTTAGGGGAAGGGTAAGGGTAAGGGTTAGGGTTAGGTTTAGGGTTAAGGTTAGGGATAGGGTTAGGGTTAGGGTTAGGTTTAGGGTTAAGGTTAGGTTAAGTGTAAGGTTTAGTGTTAGCGTTAGGGTTAGGGTTAGGGAAAGGGTTAGGGTTAGGGTTAGGGTTAGCATTAATGTTAGTGTTAGGGTTAGGGTGGGTAAGGGTTAGAGTTAGGGTTAGGGGTTACAGTTAGGGTTAGGTTTAGGTTTAGGGTTAAGGTAATGGTTAGGGTTAGGGTTAGGGTTAGGGTTAAGGTTAGGGTAGGGTTAGGGTAAGTGTAAGGGTTAGGTTAGGGTTAGGGTTAGGGTAAGGGTTAGGGTTAGGATTAGGGTTAAGTTTAGGGTAAATGTTAGGTTTAGGGTAAGGGTAAGGGTTAGGTTTAAGGTTAGGGTTAGGTTTTGGTTTAGGGTTAGGATAAGGGTAAGGGTTAGGGTTAAGTTTAGTGTTAGGATTAGGGTAAGGGTAACGGTTAGGTTTAGGGTTAAGCTTAGGTTTAGGGTTAGGTTTAAGGTTAGAGAAATTATAAGAGTTAGGGTTAAGGTTAGGTTTAGGGTTAGGGGTAATGTTATGGTTAGCGTTACGGTTAGCGTAAGGGTGAGGGTTATGCTTAGGGTTTGATTAGGGTTAGGGTTAGGGCAAGGGTTAGGGTTAGGGTTAGGGTTACGGTTAGGGTAAAGGTAAGGGTTAGGGTTAGGTTTAGGGTTAGGGTTAGATTTAGGGTAAGGGTTAGTGTTAGTGTTAGGGTAAGGGTAAAGTTTAGGGTTACGGTTAGGTTTAGGGTTGGGGTTGAGGTTAGGGTTAGGTTTAGGGTGAGGGTAAGGGTAAGGGTTAGGGTTAGGGTTAGGGTCACGGTTAGGTTTAGGGTTACGTTTACGGTTAGGGTTAGGGTTAGGGTAAGGGTATGTGTTTGGGTTAGTGTTAGGGTTAGGGTTAGGGTTAGCGTTAGGGTAAGTGTAAGGGTTAGGGTTAGGGTAAGGGTAAGGGTTAGGGTTAGGGTTACGGTTAAGGTAAGTGTAAGTGTTAGGGTTAAGGGTTAGGTTTAGGGTAAGGGTTAGGGTTAGGTTTAGGGTAAGGGTAAGGTTTAGTTTTAGGATTAGGGTTAGGGTTCGGGTTAGGGTAAGGGAAAGGGTTAGGGTTAGGGTTAGGGTTAGGTTAAGAGATAGGGTTATGGTAAGGGTAAGGGTTGGGGTTAGGGTTAGGTTTAGGGTTGGGGTTAAGTTTAGGGTTAGGTTTAGGATAAGGGTAAGGGTTAGAGTTAGGTTTAGGGAGAGGGTAAGGGTTAAGCTTAGGGTTAGGATTAGAGTTAGGTTTAGGTTTACGGTTAGGGTTCGGGTTAGGGTAAGGGTATGTGTTAGGGTTAGTGTTAGGGTTAGGGTTAGGGTTAGGGTTAGCGTTAGGGGAAGGGTAAAGTTTAGGGTTAGTGTTAGGGTTAAGGTAAGGGTAAGGGTTAACGTTAGGGTTAGGTTTAGGGTAAGGGTTAGCGTTAGGCTTAGAGTAAGGTTAAGGTTTAGGGTTCGGGTTAGGGTTAGGGTTAGGATAAGGCTAAGCGTTAGGGTTAGGGTTAGGTTTAGGTTTAGGGTAAGGATAAGGGTTAGGGTTAGAGTTAAGGTTAACGTTAAGGTTATGGTAAGGTTTAGGGTTAGAGTAATGGTTACGGATAGGGTTAGGGTTAGGGTTAGGGTAAGGGTATGTGTCAGGGTTAGGTTTAGGGTTAGGTTTAGTGTTTGGGTTAGGGTAAGGGTAAGGGTTAGGTTTAGGGTTAGGTTTACGGTTAAGGGTAGGGTTAGGGTTAGGGTTAGGGTTAGGGTTAGGTTTAGGGTTAGGGTTAGGTTAAGTGTAAGGTTTAGTGTTAGCGTTAAGGTTAGGGTTAGGGAAAGGGTTAGGGTTAGGGTTAGGTTTAGCATTAAGGTTAGTGTTAGGGTTAGGGTGGGTAAGGGTTAGGGTTAGGGTTAGGGGTTACAGTTAGGGTTAGGTTTAGGTTTAGGGTTAAGGTAATGGTAAGTGTTAGGGTTAGGGTTAGGGTTAAGTTTAGGGTTAGGGTTAGGGTAAGTGTAAGGGTTAGGTTAGGGTTAGGGTTAGTGTTAGGGTTAGGGTTAAGTTTAGGGTTAGGGTTAGAGTTATGGTTAGGGTAAGGGTAAGGTTTAGGGTGAAGATTAGGGTTAAGGTTTGGTTTAGGGTTAGGATGAGGGTAAGGGTTAGGGTTAGGTTTAGGTTTAGGGTTAGGTTAAGGGTAACGGTTAGGTTTAGGGTTAAGCTTATGTTTAGTGTTAGGGTTAGGGTCAGGGAAATTATAAGAGTTAGGGTTAAGGTTAGGTTTAGGGTTAGGGGTAGTGTTAAGGTTAAGGTTAGTGTTAGGGTAAGTGTGAGGGTTATGCTTAGGGTTTGATTATGGTTAGGGTTAGGGTAAGGGTTAGGGTTAGGGTTAGGGTTAGGGTTAGGTTTAGGTTTAGGGTTAGGGTTACGGTTAGGGTAAAGGTAAGGGTTTGGGTTAGGTTTAGGGTTAGGGTTAGGTTTAGGGTTGGGGTTGATGTTAGGGTTAGGGTTAGGGTGAGGGTAAGGGTAAGGGTTAGGGTTAGGGTTAGGGTAAGGGTTAGGGTTAGGGTTAGGGTTAAGGTTATGTTTAGGGTTACGGTTACGGTTAGGGTTAGGGTTAGGGTAAGGGTATGTGTTTGGGTTAGTGTTGGTGTTAGGGTTTGGGTTAGAGTTAGGGTAAGGGTAAGGGTTAGGGTTAGGGTTAGGGTTAAGGTAAGGGTAAGGGTTATGGTTAGGGTTAGGTTTAGGGTAAGGGTTAGGGTTAGGTTTAGGGTAAGGGTAAGTTTTAGTTTTAGGATTAGGGTTAGGGTAAGGAAAGGGTTAGGGTTAGGGTTAGGTTTAGGGTTAGGGTTAGGGTGAGGGTCAGGTTTAGGTTTAGGGTTAGGGTTAGGGTTACGTTTAGGGTAAAGGTAAGGGTTAGGGTTAGGATTAGGGTAAGGTTAGGGTTAGGTTTAGGGTTAGGTTTAGTTTTAGGGTTAGGGTTAGGGTAAGGGTTAGTGTTAGGGTTAGGGTTAAGGTTAGGGTTAGGGTTAGGGTTAGGGCAAGGGTTAGGGTTAGGGTTAGGGTTAGGGTTAGGTTAAGGGTCAGGGTTAGGGGTTAAGGTTAGGGTTAGTGTTAGGGTTAGGTTAAGGGTTAGGTTTAGGGTTAGGGTTAGCGAATAGGTTAGGGTTAGGGTTAGGGTTAGAGTAAGAGTAAGGGTTAGCGTTAGGGTTAGGGTTAGGTTTAGGCTTAGGGTATTGGTAAGGGATAGGGTTAGAGTTAAGGTTAACCGTAAGGTTATGGTAAGGTTTAGGGTCAGGGTAAGGGTTAGGGTTAGGGTTAGGCTTAGGGTTAGGGTTAGAGTTACGTTTAGGGTTAGGGTAAGGGTAAGGTTTAGGGTAAGGGTTAGGGTTAGGGGTAGGTTAAGGGTTAGGTTTAGGGGTTAGGGTTAGGGTTAGGGTTAGGGGAAGGTTTAGGGTTAGGGTTAAGGTTAGGGTAAGGATTAGGATTAGGGTTAGGGTTAGGGTGAGGTTAAGAGTTAGGGTTAAGTTTAGGGTTAGGGTTAGTTTTAGAAATAGGGTAGGGTTAGGGTAAGGGAAGCGTTAGGGTTAGGGTTAAGGTTAGGGTTAGGATAAGGGTCAGGGTTATGGTTAGGGTATGATTTAGGGTTTGATTTACATTTAGGGTTAGGGTTAGTGTTATTTTTAGTGTTGGGGTTAAGGTTAGGGTTAGGGTACGGGTTAGGGTTAGGATTAGGTTTAGGGTTAGCCTTAGGGTTAGGTTTAGTGTTAGGGTTCGGGTAAGTGTATGTGTTAGGGTTAGGTTTAGGGTTAGGTTTAGTGTTTGGGTTAGGGTAAGAGTAAGGGTTAGGGTTAGGGTTAGGGTTAGGGTTAAGGTTAGGGTTAGGGTGAGGTCAAGTGTTAGGGTTAAGTTTAGGGTTAGGGTTAGTTTTAGGGATAGGGTTAGGGTTAGTGTAAGGGAAGGATTAGGGTTAAGATTAGGGTTAGGGTTAGGGTAAGGGTTACGGTTAGGGTAAAGGAAGGGTTAGGATTAAGATTAGTGTTAGGGTTAGGTTTAGTTTTGGGGTTAAGGTTAGGGTTAGGGTAAGGTTTAGCGTTAGGGTTAGGGTTAGGGTTAGGGTAAGGTTTAGGGTTAGGGTTAGGGTATGATTTAGGGTTTGGTTTAGGGTTAGGGTTAGGGTTAGGGTTAGGGTTAGGTTTAGGGTTAAGGTTAGGTTAAGTGTAAGGTTTAGTGTTAGCGTTAGGGTTAGGGTTAGGGAAAGGGTTAGGGTTAGCATTAATGTTAGTGTTAGGGTTAGCGTGGGTAAGGGTTAGAGTTAGGGTTAGTGGTTACAGTTAGGGTTAGGTTTAGCTTTAGGGTTAAGGTAATGGTAAGGGTTAGGGTTAGGGTTAGGGTTAAGGTTAGGGTAGGGTTAGGGTAAGTGTAAGGGTTAGGTTAGGGTTAGGGTTAGGGTAAGGGTTAGGGTTAAGTTTAGGGTAAGGGTTAGGTTTAGGGTAAGGGTAAGGGTTTGGGTTAAGGTTAGGGTTAGGTTTTGGTTTAGGGTTAGGATAAGGGTAAGGGTTAGGGTTAAGTTTAGGGTTAGGGTTAGGGTAAGGGTAACGGTTAGGTTTAGGGTTAAGCTTAGGTTTAGGGTTAGGGTTAAGTTTAGGGAAATTATAAGAGTTAGGGTTAAGGTTAGGTTTAGGGTTAGGGTTAGGGTTACGGTTAGGGTAAAGGTAAGGGTTAGGGTTAGGTTTAGGGTTAGGGTTAGGTTTAGGGTAAGGGTTAGGGTTAGCGTTAGGGTAAGGGTAAAGGTTAGGGTTAGGGTTAGGTTTAGGGTTGGGGTTGAGGTTAGGGTTAGGTTTAGGGTGAGGGTAAGGCTAAGGGTTAGGGTTAGGGTTAGGGTTACGGTTAGGTTTAGGGTTACGTTTATGGTTAGGGTTAGGGTTAGGGTAAGGGTATGTGTTTGGGTTAGTGTTAGGGTTAGGGTTAGGGTTAGCGTTAGGGTAAGGGTAAGGGTTAGGGTTAGGGTAAGTGTAAGGGTTAGGGTTAGGGTTTCTGTTAAGGTAAGGGTAAGTGTTAGGGTTAGGGTTAGGTTTAGGGTAAGGGTTAGGGTTAGGTTTAGGGTAAGGGTAAGGTTTAGTTTTAGGATTAGGGTTAGGGTTCGGGTTAGGGTAAGGGAAAGGGTTAGGGTTAGGGTTAGTGTAAGGGTAAGGGTTAGGTTTAGGGTTAGGGTTAGGGTTATGGTTAGGGTAAAGTTAAGGGTTAGGGTTAGGGTTAGGGTTAAGGTTAGGGTTAGGGTTAGGGTTAGGATTAGTTTTAGGGTTAGGGTTAGTGTAAGGGTTAGTGTAAGGGTTAGGGTTAAGGTTAGGGTTAGGGTTAGGGTTAGCTTTAGGGTAGGGTTAGGGTTAGGGTAAGGGTTAGGGTTAGGGTTAGGGTTAGGGTTAGGTTAAGGGTCAGGGTTAGGGGTTAAAGTTAGGATTAGGGATAGGGTTAGGTTAAGGGTTAGGGTTAGGTTTAGGGTTAGTTTATAGGTTAGGGTTAGGGTTAGGGTGAGAGTAAGGGTTAGGGTTAGGGTTACGGTTAGGGTTAGGGTTAGGGTTAGGTTAAGTGTAAGGTTTAGTGTTAGCGTTAGGGTTAGGGTTAGTTTTAGGATTAGGGTTAGGGTTAGGGTAAGGGTAAGGGTTAGCGTTAGGATTAGTGTTAGGGTTAGGGTAAGGGTTGGGGTTAGTGTAAGGGTTAGGGTTAGATTAGGCTTTGAGTAAGGGTAAGGGATAGGGTTAGGGTTAGGGTTAGGGTTAGGTTAAGGGATAGGGTTAGGGTAAGGGTAAGGGTTGGGGTTAGGGTTAGGTTTAGGGTTGGGGTTAAGTTTAGGGTTAGGTTTAGGATAAGGGTAAGGGTTAGTGTTAGGTTTAGGGAGAGGGTAAGGGTTAAGCTTAGGGTTAGGATTAGAGTTAGGTTTAGGTTTACGGTTAGGGTTAGGGTTAGGGTTAGTGTAAGGGTATGTGTTAGGGTTAGTGTTAGTGTTAGGGTTAGGGTTAGGGTTAGCGTAAGGGGAAGGGTAAAGTTTAGGGTTAGTGTTAGGGTTTAGGTAAGGGTAAGGGTTAACGTTAGGGTTATGTTTAGGGTAAGGGTTAGCGTTAGGCTTAGAGTAAGTGTAAGGTTTAGGGTTCGGGTTAGGGTTAGGGTTAGGATAAGGATAAGCGTTAGGGTTAGGGTTAGGTTTAGGTTTAGGGTAAGGGTAAGGGTTAGGGTTAGAGTTAAGGTTATCGTTAAGGTTATGGTAAGGTTTAGGGTTAGAGTAATTGTTAGGGATAGGGTTAGGGTTAGGGTAAGGGTATGTGTCAGGGTTAGGTTTAGCGTTAGGTTTAGTGTTTGGGTTAGGGTAAGGGTAAGGGTTAGGGTTAGGGTTAGGTTTACGGTTAAGGTTAGGGTTAGGGTTAGGGTTAGGGTTAGGTTAAGTGTAAGGTTTAGTGTTAGCGTTAGGGTTAGGGTTAGGGAAAGGTTTAGGGTTAGGGTTAGGGTTAGCATTAAGTTTAGTGTTAGGGTTAGGGTGGGTAAGGGTTAGGGTTAGGGTTAGGGGTTACAGTTAGGGTTAGGTTTAGGTTTAGTGTTAAGGTAATGGTAAGGGTTAGGGTTAGGGTTAGGGTTAAGTTTAGGGTTAGGGTTAGGGTAAGTGTAAGGTTAGGTTAGGGTTAGGGTTAGAGTAAGGGTTAGGGTTAGGGTTAAGTTTAGGGTTAGGGTTAGAGTTAGGGTTAGGGTAAGGGTAAGGGTTAGGGTTAAGGTTAGGGTTAGGGTTTGGTTTAGGGTTAGGATAAGGGTAAGGGTTAGGGTTAGGTTTAGTGTTAGGGTTAGGGTAAGGGTAACGGTTAGGTTTAGGGTTAAGCTTATGTTTAGTGTTAGAGTTAGGGTCAGGGAAATTATAAGAGTTAGGGTTAAGGTTAGGTTTAGGGTTAGGGGTAGTGTTAAGGTTAGGGTTAGGGTTAGGGTAAGCGTGAGGGTTATGCTTAGGGTTTGATTAGGGTTAGGGTTAGGGTAAGGGTTAGGTTTAGGGTTAGGGATAGGTTTAGGTTTAGGGTTAGGGTTAGGGTTTCGGTTAGGGTAAAGGTAAGGGTTTGGGTTAGGTTTAGGGTTAGGGTTAGGTTTAGGGTTGGGGTTGATGTTAGGGTTAGGGTTAGGGTGAGGGTAAGGGTAAGGGTTAGGGTTAGGGTTAGGGTAAGGGTTAGGGTTAGAGTTAGGGTTAAGGTTAGGTTTAGGGTTACGGTTACGGTTAGGGTTAGGGTTAGGGTAAGGGTATGTGTTTGGGTTAGTGTTAGGGTTAGGTTTAGCGTTAGGGTAAGGGTAAGGGTAAGGGTTAGGGTTAGGGTTAGGTTTAAGGTACGGGTAAGGGTAATTGTTAGGGTTAGGTTTAGGGTAAGGGTTAGGGTTAGGTTTAGGGTAAGGGTTAGTGTTAGGGTTAGGGTTAAGGTTAGGGTTAGGGTTAAGGTTAGGGTTAGGGTTAGGGTTAGGGTAAGGGTTAGGGTTAGGGTTAGGGTAAGGGTAAGGGTTAGGGTTAGGGTTAGGGTTACGGTTAGGGTGAGGGTTAGGGTTAGGGTTAGAGGTTAGGCTTAGGGATATGGTTAGGGTTAGGGTAAGGGTTAGGGTTATGGTAAGGGTTAGGGTTAGGGTTAGGGTTAGGGTAAGGGTTAGGTTTAGGTTTAGGTTTAGGGTTATGGTTAGATTAAGGGTAAGGGTAAGTGTTAGGGTAAGGGTTAGGGTTAGGGTTCGGGTTAGGTTTAGAGTTAGGCTTAGGGTAACTGTAAGGTTTAGGGTTAGGGTTACGTTTAAGGTTAGGTGAAGGGTTCGGGTTAGGGTTTAAGGTTAGGGTTAGGGTTAGGGTTAGGGTAAGGGTTAGGGTTAGGATAAGGGTAATTGTTAGGGTTAGGGTTAGCGTTAGAGTTATGGTTAGGGTTAGGGTAAGTGTAAGGGTTAGGGTTCGGGTAAGGCTTAGGTTTAGGGTTGGGGTTAAGGTTAGGGTTACCGATAGGGTAAGGGTAAGCGTTAGGGTTAGGGTTAGATTTAGGGTTAGGGTTAGTGTAAGGGTAAAGGTTAGGGTTAGGGTTCGTGTTAGGTTTAGGGTTAGGGTTAGGGTAAGGGTTAGGGTTGGGTCAGGGTAATTGTTAGTGTTAGGTTTAGCGTTAGAGTTATGGTTAGGGTTAGGGTAAGAGTAAGGTTAAGGTTAGGGTTAGGGTTAGGTTTAGGGTTGGGGTGTATGTTAGGGTTACGGTTAGGGTAAGGGTAAGGGTTAGGGTTAGGGTTAGCGATATGGTAAAAGTAAGGCTTAGGGTTATGGTTAGGTTTCAGGTAAGAGTAAGGTTTAGGGTTAGGGTTAGGGTTAGGTTTAGGGTAAGGGTTAGGATTAGGGTATGGGTAATGTTTAGAGTTAGGTTTAGTGTTAGGGTTAGGGTAAGGGTAAGGGTTAGGGTTAGGGTTAGGTTTAGGGTTAGGGTTAGGTTTAGGTTTAGGGTTAGGGTTAGGGTAAGGGTCAGGGTTAGTGTTAGGGTTAGGGTGAGGGTTAGGTCTAGGGTAAGGGTTTGGGTTAGGGTAAGGGTTAGGTTTAGGGTTAGGTTAAGGGTTAGGAATTAGGTTTAGGGTTAGGGTTATGTTAAGGTTTAGGTTTATGGTTAGGGTTAGTGTATAGGTTAGGGTTAAGGTTAGGTTTAGGGTAAAGGTAAGGGTTAGGGTTAAGGTTGGGTTAGGGTTAGTTTTAGGATTAGGGTTAAGGTTAGGGTTAGGGTTAGGGGTTAGTGATTAGTGTTAGGTTTAGTTTAAGGTTTAGAATTAGGGTTAGGTTTAGGATAAGAGTTCGTGTTAGGGTTAGGGTTAGAGTTAGGGTAAGGGTAAGTTTTAGGGTCGGTGTTAGGTTTAGGGTAAGGGTTAGGGTTAGGGTTAGGGTTAGGTTTAGGGTTTGGAGTTAAGGTTAGGGTTAGGGTTCGGGTAAGGGTAACGGTTAGATTTAGGTTTAGGGTAAGTGTTAGGGTTAGGGTTAGGGTTAGGGTTAGGGTTATGGTAAGTTTAAGGGTTAAGGTTCGGGTTAGGTGTTAGGGATAGGGTTAGGGTTAGGGTTAGGTTTAGGGTTAGGGTTAGTGTAAGGGTAAGGGTAAGGGTTAGGGTTAGGGTTCGTGTTAGGTTTAGGGTTAGGGTTAGGGTAAGGGTAAGGGTTTGGTTAACGGTTAGGGTTAAGGTTAGGGTTACGGTTAGGATTGGGTTATGGTAAGGATTAGGGTTAGGTTTAGCGTTAGGTTTAGGGTTGGGGTTAAATTTAAGGTTACGTTTAGGGTAAGGGTTAGGGGTATGGTTAGGGTCAGGGTTTGCGATAGGGTAAGGGTAAGGGTTAGGGTTAGAGTTAGGGTTCAGGTAAGAGTAAGGTTTAGGGTTAGGGTTAGGGTTAGGTTTAGGGGTAGGGTTAGGATTAGGGTATGGGTAAGGTTTAGAGTTAGGTTTAGTGTTAGGGTTAGGGTAAGTGTAAGGGTTAGGTTTAGGGTTAGGGTTAGGATTAGGGTTAGGTTTAGGGTAAGGGTTAGGGTTAGGGTTAGGGTTAGGTTTAGGGTTAGGTTTAGGGTAAGGGTAAGGGTTAGGGTTAGGGTTAGGTTTAGGGTTGGGGTTGAGGTTAGGTTTAGGGTTAGGGTGAGGGTAAGGGTAAGGCTTAGGGTTTGGGTTAGGGTTAGGGTAAGGGTTAGGATTAGGGTTACGGTAAGGTTTAGGGTTACGGTTACGGTTAGGGTCAGTGTTAGGGTGAAGGGTATGTGTTAGGGTTAGTGTTAGGGTTAGGGTTAGGGTTAGGGTTAGCGTTAGGTTAAGGGTAAGGGTTAGGGTAAGGGTTATGGTTAAGGTAAGGGTAAGGGTTAGGGTTAGGGATAGGTTTAGGGTAAGGGTTAAGGTTAGGTTTAGGGTAAGGGTAAGGTTTAGGTTTAGGTTTAGGGTTAGGGTTAGGGTAAGGGTAAGGGTTTGGGTTACGGTTAGGGTTAAGGTTAGGGTTAGGGTTAGGGTTAGGGTGAGGTTTAGGGTTAGGGTTAGGGTAAGTGTAAGGGATTGGGTTAGGGTTAGGGAAAGGGTAAGGGTTAGGTTTAGGGTTAGGGTTAGGGTTCAGGTAAGAGTAAGGTTTAGGGTTAGGGTCAGGGTTAGGTTTAGGGGTAGGGTTAGGATTAGGGTATGGGTAAGGTTTAGAGTTAGGTTTAGTGTTAGGGTTAGAGTATGTGTAAGGGTTAGGTTTAGGGTTAGGGTTAGGATTAGGGTTAGGCTTAGGGTAAGGGTTAGGGTTAGGTTAGGGTTAGGTTTAGGGTTAGGGTTAGGGTAAGGGTAAGGGTTAGGGTTAGGGTTAGGTTTAGGGTTGGGGTTGAGGTTAGGGTTAGGGTTAGGGTGAGGGTAAGGGTTAGGTTTAGGCTTAGGGTTAGGATTAGGGTTAGGCTAAGGGTAAGGGTTAGGGTTAGGTTAGGGTTAGGTTTAGGGTTAGGGTTAGGGTAAGGGTAAGGGTTAGGGTTACGGTAAGGTTTAGGGTTACGGTTACGGTTAGGGTTAGTGTTAGGGTGAAGGGTATGTGTTAGGGTTAGTGTTAGGGTTAGGGTTAGGGTTAGGGTTAGGGTTAGCGTTAGGTTAAGGGTAAGGGTTAGGGTTAGGGTTAGGGTTAAGGTAAGAGTAAGGGTTAGGGTTAGGAATTGGTTTAGGGTGAGGATTAAGGTTAGGTTTAGGGTAAGGGTAAGCTTTAGGTTTAGGGTTAGCGTTAGGGTTAGGGTTAGGGTAAGGTTAAGGGTTAGAGTTAGGTTTAGGGTTAGGTTTAGGGTTAGGGTAAGGGTAAGTGTTAGGGTTAGGTTTAGGGTAAGGTTTAGGGTTAGGGTTAGGGTAGGGGTTAGGGTAAGTTTAAGTGTGAGGTTTAGGGTTAGGGATAGGGTTAGGGTTAGTGTTAGATTTAGGGTTAGTGTTAGGGTAAGGGCAATTGTTAGGGTTAGGGTTAGGGTTAAGGTTAGGGTTAGGGTTAGGGTTAGGGTTAGGTTTAGGTTTCGGGTTAGGGTTAGGGTAAAGGGAAGGGATAGGTTTAGGTTTAGGGTTAAGGTTAGGGTTATGGTTAGGGTTAGGTTTAGGGTTAGGGTTAGAGTAAGGGTTAGGGTTAGGGTTTGGGTTAGGGTTAGTGTTAGGTTTAGGGTTAGGGTTAGGTTAAGGGCAATTGTTAGGGTTAGAGTTAGGGTTAAGGTTAGGATTAGGGTTACGGTTAGAGTTAGGGTAAGGGTAAGTTTTAGGGTCGGTGTTAGGGTTAGGGTAAGTGTTAGGGTTAGGGTTAGGGTAGGGTTTAGGGTTGGGGTTAAGGTTAGGGTTAGGGTTAGGGTAAGGGTAAGGTTAGAGTGAGGTTTAGGGTAAGTGTTAGGGTTAGGGTTAGGGATAGCGTTTGGTTTAGGATTAGGGTTAGGGTAAGGGTAAGGGTTAGGGTTAGGGTTAGGGTTCGTGTTAGGTTTAGGGTTAGGGTTAGGGTAAGGGTAAGGGTTAGGGTTAGAGTTAGGGTTAGGGTGAGAGTTAGGGTTAGGTTAAGGTTTAGGGTTAGTGTATGGGTAAGAGTTAGGGTTAGGGTTAGGGAAAGGGTAAGGGTTATGGTTAGGGTTAGGGTTAGCATTAAGGTTAGGGTTACGGTAAGGGTAAGGGTTAGGGTTAGGGTTACGGTTAGGGTTAGGGGTTATGTTTAGGGTTAGGTTTAGAGTTAGGGTAAGGATAAGAGTTAGGGTTAGGGATAAGGTTAGGGTTCGGATTAGGTTTAGGGTTAGGGTTAGGGTAAGTGTTAGGGTTAAGTTTAGGTTAGTCTTAGGTTTAGGGTTAGGGTTAGGATTAGGGTAAGGGTAAGGGTTAGGGTTAGGATTAGGGTTAGGGTTATTGTAAGGGTTAGGGTTTGGTTTAGGGTTAGGGTTAGGTTTAGGGATAGGTTAGGGTAAGGCTAAGGGTTAGGTTTAGAGTTGGGTTTAAGGTTAGAGTTAGTTTTAGGACAAGGGTAAGGGTTAGAGCTAGGGTTGGGGATACGCAAGGGTTAGGCTTAGGCTTAGGGTTAGGGTTAGGTTTAGGGTTATGGTTAGGGTTACGGTTAGGGTAAGCGTATGTGTTAGCTTTATTGTTAGGTTTAGGTTTAGGGTTAGGCTTAGCATTAGGGTAAGGGTTAGGGTTAGGGTTAGGGTTCAGGTAAGAGTAAGGGTTAGAGTTAGGTATAGGGTTAGGTTTAGGGTAAGGGTTAGGGTTAGGGTATGGGCAAGGTTTAGGGTTAGGTTTAGTGTTAGGGTTAGGGTAAGTGTAAGGGTTAGGGTTAGGGTTAGGATTAGGGTTCGGTTTAGGTTTAGGGTTAGGGTAAGGGTAAGGGTTAGGGTTAGGGTTAGGTTTAGGGTTGGGGTTGAGGTTAGGGTTAAGGTTAGGGTGAGGGTAAGTGTAAGGTTTAGGGTTAGGGTTAGGGTTAGGGAAAGGATTAGGGTTAGGGTTCTGGTTACGGTTAGGTTTAGGGTTACGGTTACGGTTAGGGTTAGGGTTACGGTAAGGGTATGTGTTAGGGTTAGTGTTAGGGTTAGGGTTAGGGTTAGCGTTAGGGTAAGGGTAAGGGTTAGGGTTAGGGTTAGGGTTAAGGTAAGGGTAAGGGTTAGGGTTAGGGTTAGGTTTAGGGTAAGGGTTAAGGTTAGTTTTAGGTTAAGGGTAAGGTTTAGGTTTGGGTTAGGGTTAGGGTTAGTGTTAGTGTTAGGGTAAGGGTTAGGGTTAGGGTTAGGGTTAGGGTAAGGGTAAGGTATAGGGTTAGGGTTAGGGTAAGGGTTAGGGTTAGGGTTGGGGTTAGGGTAGGTTTTAGGGTAAGGGTAAGTGTTAGGGTTAGGGTTAGAATAAGTGTAAGTGTTAGGGTTAAGTTTAGGGGTTAGGGTTAGGGTTAGGGTTAGGATTAGGTTTAGGGTTAGGGTTAGGGTAAGGGTTAGGGTTAGGGTTAGGGTTAGGGTTAGGTTTAGGGTTAGGGTTAGTGTAAGGGCAATTGTTAGGATTAGGGTTAGGTTTAAGGTTAGGGTTAGGGTTAGGTTTAGGTTTCAGGTTAGGGTTAGGGTAAGGGTTAGGTTAGGGTTAGGTTTAGGGTTAAGCTTAGGGTTATGGTTAGGTTTAGGTTTAGGGTTAGGGTTAGGGTAAGGTTAGGGTTAGGGTTAGGGTTAGGGCTAGTGTTAGGGTAAGGGCAATTGTTAGGGTTAGGGTTAGGGTTAAGGTTAGGGTTAGGTTAGGGTTAGGGCTACGTTTAGGTTTCGGGTTAGGGTTAGGGTAAAGGGAAGGGATAGGTTTAGGTTTAGGGTTAAGGTTAGGGTTATGGTTAGGGTTAGGTTTAGGGTTAGGGTTAGAGTAAGGGTTAGGGTTAGGGTTAGGGTTAGCGTTAGGTTTAGGGTTAGGGTTAGGTTAAGGGCAATTGTTAGGGTTAGAGTTAGGGTTAAGGTTAGGGTTAGGGTTACGGTTAGAGTTAGGGTAAGGGTAAGTTTTAGGGTCGGTGTTAGGGTTAGGGTAAGTGTTAGGGTTAGGGTTAGGGTAGGGTTTAGGGTTGGAGTTAAGGTTAGGGTTAGGGTTAGGGTAAGGGTAAGGTTAGAGTGAGGTTTAGGGTAAGTGTTAGGGTTAGTGTTAGGGATAGCGTTTGGTTTAGGATTAGGGTTAGGGTAAGGGTAAGGGTTAGGGTTAGGGTTAGGGTTCGTGTTAGGTTTAGGGTTAGGGTTAGGGTAAGGGTAAGGGTTAGGGTTAGGGTTATGGTTAGGGTGAGAGTTAGGGTTAGGTTAAGGTTTACGGTTAGTGTATGGGTAAGGGTTAGGGTTAGGGTTAGGGAAAGGGTAAGGGTTAGAGTTAGGGTTAGGGTTAGCATTAAGTTTAGGGTTACGGTAAGGGTAAGGGTTAGGGTTAGGGTTAGGGTTACGATTAGGGTTAGGGGTTATGTTTAGGGTTAGGTTTAGAGTTAGGGTTAGGGTAAGGATAAGAGTTAGGATTAGGGATAAGGTTAGGGTTCGGATTAGGTTTAGGGTTAGGGTTAGGGTAAGTGGTAGGGTTAAGTTTAGGTTAGTTTTAGGTTTAGGGTTAGGGTTAGGATTAGGGTAAGGGTAAGGGTTAGGGTTAGGATTAGGGTTAGGGTTATTGTTAGGTTTAGGGTTAGGTTTAGGGTTAGGGTTAGGTTTAGGGATAGGGTTAGGGTAAGGCTAAGGGTTAGGTTTAGGGTTGGGTTTAAGGTTAGAGTTAGTTTTAGGATAAGGGTAAGTGTTAGAGTTAGGGTTAGGGATACAGTAAGGGTTAGGCTTAGGGTTAGGGTTAGGGTTAGGTTTAGGGTTACGGTTAGGGTTACGGTTAGGGTAAGCGTATGTGTTAGCTTTATTGTTAGGTTTAGGTTTAGGGTTAGGCTTAGCATTAGGGTAAGGGTTAGGGTTAGGGTTAGGGTTCAGGTAAGAGTAAGGGTTAGAGTTAGGTATAGGGTTAGGTTTAGGGTAAGGGTTAGGGTTAGGGTATGGGCAAGGTTTAGGGTTAGGTTTAGTGTTAGGGTTAGGGTAAGTGTAAGGGTTAGGGTTAGGGTTAGGGTTAGGATTAGGGTTCGGTTTAGGTTTAGGGTTAGGGTAAGGGTAAGGGTTAGGGTTAGGGTTAGGTTTGGGGTTGGGGTTGAGGTTAGGGTTAAGGTTAGGGTGAGGGTAAGTGTAAGGTTTAGGGTTAGGGTTAGGGTTAGGGAAAGGATTAGGGTTAGGGTTCTGTTTACGGTTAGGTTTAGGGTTACGGTTACGGTTAGGGTTAGGGTTACGGTAAGGGTATGTGTTAGGGTTAGTGTTAGGGTTAGGGTTAGGGTTAGCGTTAGGGTAAGGGTAAGGGTTAGGGTTAGGGTTAGGGTTAGGTTTAGTGTTATGTTTAGGGTTAGGGTTAGGGTAAGGGCAATTTTTAGGGTTAGGGTTAGGGTTAAGGTTAGAGTTAGGGTTAGGTTTAGGTTTAGGTTTAGGTTTAGGGTTAGAGTAAGGGTAAGGGTAAGGGTTAGGGTAAGGGTTAGGGTTAGGGTTCGGGTTAGGGTTAGAGTTAGGCTTAGGGTAAGTGTAAGGTTTAGGGTTAGGGTTACGTTTAAGGTTAGGTGAAGGGTTAGGCTTAGGGTTTAAGGTTAGGGTTAGGGTAAGGGTTAGGGTTAGGGTAAGGTTAATTGTTAGGGTTAGGGTTAGCGTTAGAGTTAGGGTTAGGGTTAGGGTAAGTGTAAGGGTTAGGGTTCGGGTAAGGGTTAGGTTTAGGGTTCGGGTTAAGGTTAGGGTTACCGTTAGGGTAAGGGTAAGGGTTAGGGTTAGGGTTAGGTTTAGGGTTAGCGATAGGGTAAGGGTAAGGGTTAGGGTTAGGGTTAGGGTTCAGGTAAGAGTAAGGGTTAGAGTTAGTGATAGGGTTAGGTTTAGGGTAATGGTTACGGTTAGGGTATGGGCAAGTTTTAGGGTTAGGATTAGTGTTAGGGTTAGGGTAAGGGTAAAGTTTTGGGTTAGGGTTAGGGTTAGGTTTAGGGTTAGGTTTAGGGTAAGGGTTAGGGTTAGGGTTAGGGTTAGGTTTAGGTTTAGAGTTAGGGTAAGGGTAAGGGTTAGGGTTAGGGTTAGGTTTAGGGTTGGGGTTGAGGTTATAGTTAGGGTTAGGGTGAGGGTAAGTGTAGGGTTAGGGTTAGGGTTAGGGAAAGGGTTAGGGTTAGGTTTCTGGTTACGGTTAGGTTTAGGGTTACGGTTACGGTTAGGGTTAGGGTTAGGGTAAGGGTATGTGTTAGGGTTAGTGTTAGGGTTAGGGTTCGGGTTAGCGTTAGGTTAAGGGTAAGGGTTAGGGTTCGGGTTAGGGTTAAGGTAAGGGTAAGGGTTAGGGTTAGGGTTAGGTTTAGGTTAAGGGTTAGGGTTAGGTTTAGGGTAAGTGTAAGGTTTAGGTTTAGGGTTAGGGTTAGGGTTAGGGTTAGTGTTAGGGTAAGGGTAAGGGTTAGGGTTAGGGTTAGGGTTAGGTTAAGGGTAAGGTATAGGGTTAGGTTTAGGGTAAGGGTTAGCGTTAGGTTTAGGGTTAGGGTAGTGGTTAGCGTAAGGGTAAGTGTTAGGGTTAGGGTTAGAATATGTGTAAGTGTTAGGGTTAGGTTTAGGGGTTAGGGTTAGGGTTAGGGTTAGGTTTAGGGTTAGGGATAGGGTAAGGGTTAGAGTTAGGGTTAGTGTTAGGGTTAGTGTTAGGTTTACGGTTAGGGTTAGGGTAAGGGCAATTGTTAGGATTAGGGTTAGGGTTAAGGTTAGTTTTAGGGTTAGGGTTAGGTTTAGGTTTCAGATTAGGGTTTCGGTAAGGGTAAGGGTTAGGGTTAGGTTTAGGGTTAAGCTTAAGTTTATGGTTAGGTTTAGGGTTAGTGTAAGGGTTAGGGTAAGGGTTAGGGTTAGGGTTAGGGTAGTGTTAGGTTTAGGGTTAGGGTTAGGGTAAGGGCAATTGTTAGTGTTAGGGTTAGGGTTAAGTTTAGGGTTAGGATTAGGATTAGGTTTAGGTTTAGGGTTAGGGTTAGGGTAAGAGTAAGGGTTAGTGTTAGGGTTAGGGTTAAGGTTAGGGTTAGGGTTAAGGTTAGGGTTAGGGTTAGGGTTAGGGTAAGGGTTAGGGTTAGGGTAAAGGTTAGGGTTAGGGTTAGGTTTAGGTTTAGGGTAAGGGTAAGGGTTAGGGTTAGGGTTAGGGTTAGGGTTAGGGTTAGGTTAAGAGTTACTGTTAGGGGTTAGGGTTAGGGTTTGGGTTAGGGTTTGGTTAAGGTTTTGGTTTAGGGTTAGGGTTAGTGTCTAGGTTAGGGTTAGGGTTAGGTTTATGGTAAAAGTAAGGGTTAGCGTTAGGGTTAGGGTTAGGGTTAGGGTAAGTGTAAGGGTTAGGGTTAAGGTTAGGATTAGGGTTAGTTTTAGGATTAGGGTTAGGGTTAGGATAAGAGTAAGGGTTAGGTTTAGGATTAGTGTTAGGGTTAGGGTAAGGGTTAGGGTTAGGGTTAGGGTTAGGGTAGGGTTTAGGGTAAGGGTAAGTGTTAGGGTTAGGGTTAGAATAAGTGTAAGTGTTAGGGTTAGGTTTAGGGGTTAGGGTTAGGTTTAGTGTTAGGGTTAGGGTTAGGTTTAGGGTTGGGGTGTATGTTAGGGTTACGGTTAGGGTAAGGGTAAGGGTTAGGGTTAGGGTTAGGGTTAGGGTTAGCGATATGGTAAGGGTAAGGCTTAGGGTTATGGTTAGGTTTCAGGTAAGAGTAAGGTTTAGGGTTAGGGTTAGGGTTACGTTTAGGGTAAGGGTTAGGATTAGGGTATGGGTAAAGTTTAGAGTTAGGTTTAGTGTTAGGGTTAGGGTAAGGGTAAGGGTTAGGGTTAGGGTTAGGTTTAGGGTTAGGGTTACGTTTAGGTTTAGGGTTAGGGTTAGGGTAAGGCTCAGGGTTAGTGTTAGGGTTAGCGTTAAGTTTAGGGTTAGGGTGAGGGTTAGGTCTAGGGTAAGGGTTTGGGTTAGGGTAAGGGTTAGGTTTAGGGTTAGGTTAAGGGTTAGGAATTAGGTTTGGAGTTAGGGTTATGTTAAGGTTTAGGTTTAGGGTTAGGGTTAGTATATAGTTTAGGGTTAGGGTTAGGGTAAATGTAAGGGTTAGGATTAAGATTGGGTTAGGGTTAGTTTTAGGATTAGGGTTAGGGTTAGGGTTAGGGTTAGGGGTTAGGGATTAGTGTTAGGGTTAGGTTAAGGTTTAGAGTTAGGGTTAGGTTTAGGATAAGAGTTCGTGTTAGGGTTAGGGTTAGAGTTAGGGTAAGGGTAAGTTTTAGGGTCGGTGTTAGGGTTAGGGTAAGGGTTAGGGTTAGGTTTAGGGTTTGGAGTTAAGGTTAGGGTTAGGGTTCGGGTAAGGGTAACGGTTAGAGTTAGGTTTAGGGTAAGTGTTAGGGTTAGGGTTAGGGTTAGGGTTAGGGTTGTGGTAAGTTTAAGGTTTAAGGTTCGGGTTAGGTGTTAGGGATAGGGTTAGGGTTAGGGTTAGGTTTAGGGTTAGGGTTAGGGTAAGGGTAAGGGTAAGGGTTAGGGTTAGGGTTCGTGTTAGGTTTAGGGTTAGGGTTAGGGTAAGGGTAAGGGTTTGGGTAACGGTTAGGGTTAATGTTAGGGTTATGGTTAGGGTTAGGATTAGGGTAAGGGTAAGGGTTAGGGTTAGGGTTAGGGTTAGGGAAAGGGAAAGGGTTAGGGTTAGGGTTAGGGTTATGGTAAGGATTAGGGTTAGGTTTAAGGTTAGGTTTAGGGTTGGGGTTAAATTTAAGGTTACGGTTAGGGTAAGGGTTAGGGGTATGGGTAGTGTCAGGGTTTGCGATAGGGTAAGGGTAAGGGTTAGGGTTAGAGTTAGGGTTCAGGTAAGAGTAAGGTTTAGGGTTAGGGTTAGGGTTAGGTTTAGGGGTAGGGTTAGGATTAGGGTATGGGTAAGGTTTAGAGTTAGGTTTAGTGTTAGGGTTAGGGTAAGTGTAAGGGTTAGGTTTAGGGTTAGGGTTAGGATTAGGGTTAGGTTTAGGGTAAGGGTTAGGGTTAGGGTTAGGGTTAGGGTTAGGGTGAAGTGTATGTGTTAGGGTTAGGGTTAGTGTAAGTGTAAGTAGGGTTAGGGTAAGTGTAAGGTTTAGGTTTAGGGTTAGGGTTAGGGTTAGGGTTAGGGTAAGGGTAAGGGTTAGGGTTAGGGTTAGGGTTAGGGTAAGGGTAAGGGTTAGGGTTAGGGTTAGGGTAAGGGTTAGCGTTAGGTTTAGGGTTAGGGTAGTGGTTAGGGTAAGGGTAAGTGTTAGGGTTAGGGTTAGAATATGTGTAAGTGTTAGGGTTAGGTTTAGGGGTTAGGGTTAGGGTTAGGGTTAGGTTTATGGTTAGGGTTAGGGTAAGGGTTAGAGTTAGGGTTAGGGTTAGGGTTAGTGTTAGGTTTAGGGTTAGGGTTAGGGTAAGGGCAATTGTTAGGATTAGGGTTAGGGTTAAGGTTAGGGTTAGGGTTAGGGTTAGGTTTAGGTTTCAGGTTAGGGTTTGGGTAAGGATAAGGGTTAGGGTTAGGTTTAGTGTTAAGCTTAGGGTTATGGTTAGGTTTAGGGTTAGGGTTAGGGTTAGGGTAAGGGTTAGGGTAGTGTTAGGTTTAGGGTTAGGGTTAGGGTAAGGGCAATTGTTAGCGTTAGGTTTAGGGTTAAGTTTAGGGTTAGGATTAGGATTAGGTTTAGGTTTAGGGTTAGGGTAAGGGTAAGGGTTAGTGTTAGGGTTAGGGTTAAGGTTAGGTTTAGGGTTAAGGTTAGGGTTAGGGTTAGGGTTAGGGTTAGGGTAAAGGTTAGGGTTAGGGTAAGGGTTAGGGTTAGGGTTAGGTTTAGATTTAGGGTAAGGGTAAGGGTTAGGGTTAGGGTTAGGGGTATGGTTAGGGTTAGGTTAAGGGTTAGGGTTAGGGGTTAGGGTTAGGGTTAGGGTTAGGGTTTGGTTAAGGTTTAGGTTTAGGGTTAGGGTTAGTGTATAGGTTAGGGTTAGGGTTAGGTTTAGGGTAAAAGTAAGGGTTAGCGTTAGGGTTAGGGTTAGGGTTAGGGTAAGTGTAAGGGTTAGGGTTAAGGTTAGGATTAGGGTTAGTTTTAGGATTAGGGTTAGGGTTAGGATAAGAGTAAGGGTTAGGTTTAGGATTAGTGTTAGGGTTAGGGTAAGGGTTAGGGTTAGGGTTAGGTTTAGGGTAGGGTTTAGGGTAAGGGTAAGTGTTAGGGTTAGGGTTAGAATAAGTGTAAGTGTTAGGGTTAGGTTTAGGGGATAGGGTTAGGGTTAGTGTTAGGGTTAGGGTTAGGTTTAGGGTTTGGTTCAGGGTAAGGGTTAGGTTTAGGGTTAGGGCTAGGTTTGGGGTTAGGGTTAGGGTAAGGGCAATTGTTAGGATTAGGGTTAGGGTTAAGGTTAGGGTTAGGGTTAGGTTTAGGTTTAGGTTTAGGGTTAGGGTTAGAGTAAGGTTAAGGTTAAGTGTTAGGGTAAGGGTTAGGGTTAGGGTTCGGGTTAGGATTAGAGTTAGGCTTAGGGTAACTGTAAGGTTTAGGGTTAGGGTTACGTTTAAGGTTAGGTGAAGGGTTAGGGTTAGGGTTTAAGGGTAGGGTTAGGGTTAGGGTTAGGGTAAGGTTTAGGGTTAGGGTAAGGGTAATTGTTAGGGTTAGGGTTAGGGTTAGCGTTAGAGTTATGGTTAGGGTAAGTGTAAGGGTTAGGGTTAGTGTAAGGCTTAGGATTAGGGTTGGGGTTAAGGTTAGGGTTACCGTTAGGGTAAGGGTAAGGGTTAGGGTTAGGGTTCGGTTTAGGGTTAGGGTTAGTGTAAGGGTAAAGGTTAGGGTTAGGGTTCGTGTTAGGTTTAGGGTTAGGGTTAGGGTAAGGGTTAGGGTTGGGTAAGGGTAATTGTTAGTGTTAGGGTTAGCGTTAGAGTTCTGGTTAGGGTTAGGGTAAGAGTAAGTTTTAGGGTTAGGGTTAGGGTTAGGTTTAGGGTTGGGGTGTATGTTAGGGTTACGGTTAGTGTAAGGGTAAGGGTTAGGGTTAGGGTTAGGGTTAGGGTTAGCGATATGGTAAGGGTAAGGCTTAGGGTTATGGTTAGGTTTCAGGTAAGAGTAAGGTTTAGGGTTAGGGTTAGGGTTAGGTTTAGGGTAAGGGTTAGGATTAGGGTATGGGTAAGGTTTGGAGTTAGGTTTAGTGTTAGGGTTAGGGTAAGGGTAAGGGTTAGGGTTAGGGTTAGGTTTAGGGTTAGGGTTAGTGTAAGGGTAAAGGTTAGGGTTAGGGTTCGTGTTAGGTTTAGGGTGAGGGTTAGGGTAAGGGTTAGGGTTGGGTAAGGGTAATTGTTAGTGTTAGGGTTAGAGTTAGAGTTATGGTTATGTTTAGGTTAAGAGTAAGATTTAGGGTTAGGGTTAGGGTTAGGTTTAGGGTTGGGGTGTATGTTAGGGTTATGGTTAGGGTAAGGGTAAGGGTTAGGATTAGGGTTAGGGTTAGGGTTAGCGATATGGTAAGGGTAAGGCTTAGGGTTATGGTTAGGTTTCAGGTAAGAGTAAGGTTTAGGGTTAGGGTTAGGTTTAGGGTAAGGGTTAGGATTAGGGTATGGGTAAGGTTTAGAGTTAGGTTTAGTGTTAGGGTTAGGGTAAGGGTAAGGGTTAGGGTTAGGGTTAGGTTTAGGGTTAGGGTTAGGTTTAGGTTTAGGGTTAGGTTTAGGGTAAGGGTCAGGGTTAGTGTTAGGGTTAGCGTTAAGTTTAGGGTTAGGGTGAGGGTTAGGTTTAGGGTAAGGGTTTGGGTTAGGGTAAGGGTTAGGTTTAGGGTTAGGTTAAGGGTTAGGAATTAGGTTTAGGGTTAGGGTTATGTTAAGTTTTAGGTTTAGGGTTAGGGTTAGTGTATAGGTTAGGGTTAGGGTTAGGGTTAAGGTAAAGGTAAGGGTTAGGGTTAAGGTTGGGTTAGGGTTAGTTTTAGGATTAGGGTTAGGGTTAGGGTTAGGGCTAGGGGTTAGGGATTAGTGTTAGGGTTAGGTTAAGGTTTAGAGTTAGGGTTAGGTTTAGGATAAGAGTTCGTGTTAGGGTTAGGGTTAGAGTTAGGGTAAGGGTAAGTTTTAGGGTCAGTGTTAGGGTTAGGGTAAGGGTTAGGGTTAGGGTTAGGGTTAGGTTTAGGGTTTGGAGTTAAGGTTAGGGTTAGGGTTCGGGTAAGGGTAACGGTTAGAGTTAGGTTTAGGGTAAGTGTTAGGGTTAGGGTTAGGGTTAGTGTTAGGGTTAGGGTTATGGTAAGTTTAAGGTTTAAGGTTCGGGTTAGGTGTTAGGGATAGGGTTAGGGTAAGGGTTAGGTTTAGGGTTAGGGTTAGGGTAAGAGTAAGGGTAAGGGTTAGGGTTAGGGTTCGTGTTAGGTTTAGGGTTAGGGTTAGGGTAAGGGTAAGGGTTTGGGTAACGGTTAGGGTTAAGGTTAGGGTTACGGTTAGGGTTAGGGTTAGGGTGAGGTTTAGGTTTAGGGTTAGGGTAAGGGTAAGGGTTAGGGTTAGAGTTAGGGAAAGGGTAAGGGTTAGGGTTAGGGTTAGGGTTATGGTAAGGATTAGGGTTAGGTTTAGGGTTAGGTTTAGGGTTGGGGTTAAATTTAAGGTTACGGTTAGGGTAAAGGTTAGGGGTATGGGTAGGGTCAAGGTTTGCGATAGGGTAAGGGTAAGGGTTAGGGTTAGAGTTAGGGTTCATGTAAGAGTAAGGTTTAGGGTTAGGGTTAGGGTTAGGTTTAGGGGTAGGGTTAGGATTAGGGTATGGGTAAGGTTTAGAGTTAGGTTTAGTGTTAGGGTTAGGGTAAGTGTAAGGGTTAGGTTTAGGGTAAGGGTTAGGGTTAGGGTTAGGGTAGGGGTTAGGGTAAGTGTAAGTGTGAGGGTTAGGGTTAGGGTTAGGGATAGGGTTAGGGTTAGTGTTAGGTTTAGGGTTAGTGTTAGGGTAAGGGCAATTGTTAGGGTTAGGGTTAGGGTTAAGGTTAGGGTTAGGGTTAGGGTTAGGGTTAGGTGTAGGTTTCGGGTTAGGGTTAGGGTAAAGGGAAGGGTTAGGGTTAGTTTTAGGGTTAGGGTTATGGTTAGGGTTAGGTTTAGGGTTAGGGTTAGAGTAAGGTTTAGGGTTAGGGTTAGGGTTAGTGTTAGGTTTACGGTTAGGGTTAGGGTAAGGGTAAGGGTTAGTGTTAGGGTTAGGGTTAAGGTTAGGGTTAGGGTTAGGGTTAGGTTTATGGTAAGGCTTAGGGTTAGGGTAAGGGTTAGGGTCAGGGTTAGAGTTAGAGTTAGGTTTAGGTTTAGGGTAAGGGTAAGGGTTAGGGTTAGGGTAAGGGGTATGGTTAGGGTTAGGTTAAGGGTTAGGTTTAGGGGTTAGGGTTAGGGTTATGGTTAGGGTTTGGTTAAGGGTTAGGTTTAGGGTTAGGGTTAGTGTATAGGTTAGGGTTAGGGTTACGTTTAGGGTAATAGTAAGAGTTAGCGTTAGGGTTAGGGTTAGGCTTAGGGTAAGTGTAAGGGTTAGGGTTAAGGTTAGGATTAGGGTTAGTTTTAGGATTAGATCTAGGGTAAGGATAAGAGTAAGGGTTAGATTTAGGATTAGTGTTAGGTTAGGGCAAGGGTTAGGGTTAGGGTTGGGGTTAGGGTAGGGTTTAGGGTAAGGTTAAGTGTTAGGGTTAGGGTTAGAATAAGTGTAAGGGTTAGGGTTAGGTTCAGGGGTTAGGGTTAGGGTTAGGGTTAGGGTTAGGTTTAGGGTTAGGGTTAGGGTAAGGGTTATGGTTAGGGTTAGGGTTAGGTTTAGGGTTAGGGTTAGGGTAAGGGCAATTGTTAGGATTAGGGTTAGGGTTAAGGTTAGGTTTAGGGTTAGGGTTAGGTTTAGGTTTCAGGTTAGGGTTGGGGTAAGGGTAAGGGTTAGGGTTAGGTTTAGGGTTAAGCTTAGGGTTATGGTTAGGTTTAGGTTTAGGGTTAGGGTTAGGGTAAGGGTTAGGGTTACGGTTAGGGTTAGGGGTAGTGTTACGTTTAGGGTTAGGGTTAGGGTAAGGGCAATTGTTAGGGTTAGGGTTAGGGTTAAGGTTAGGTTTAGGGTTAGGGTTAGGTTTAGGTTTAGGGTTAGGGTTAGAGTAAGGTTAAGGGTAAGGGTTAGGGTAAGGGTTAGGGTTAGGGTTCGGGTTAGGGTTAGAGTTAGGCTTAGGGTAAGTGTAAGGTTAAGGGTTAGGGTTACGTTTAAGGTTAGGTGAAGGGTTAGGGTTATGGTTTAAGGTTAGGGTTAGGGTTAGGGTTAGGTTAAGGGTTAGGGTTAGGGTAAGGTTAATTGTTAGGTTTAGGGTTAGCGTTAGAGTTATGTTTAGGGTTAGGGTAAGTGTAAGGGTTAGGGTTAGGGTAAGGGTTAGGTTTAGGGTTGGGGTTAAGTTTAGGGTTACCGTTAGGGTAAGGGTAAGGGTTAGTGTTAGGGTTAGGGAAGGGTTAAGTTTAGGGTTAGTTTTAGGGTAGTGGTTAGGGTAAGGGTAAGTGTTAGGGTTAGGGTTAGAATAAGTGTAAGTGTTAGGGTTAGGGTTAGTGGTTAGGGTTAGGGTTAGGGTTAGGTTTAGGGTTAGGGTTAGGGTAAGGGTTAGAGTTAGGGTTAGGGTTAGGGTTAGTGTTAGGTTTAGGGTTAGGGTTAGGGTAAGGGCAATTGTTAGGATTAGGGTTAGGGTTAAAGTTAGGGTTAAGGTTAGGGTTAGGTTTAGGTTTCAGGTTAGGGTTTGGGTAAGGGTAAGGGTTAGGGTTAGGTTTAGGGTTAAGCTTAGGGTTATGGTTAGGTTTAGGTTTAGGGTTAGGGTAAGGGTTAGGGTTAGGGTTAGGGGTATGCTTAGGGTTAGGTTAAGGGTTAGGGTTAGGGGTTAGGGATAGGTTTAGGGTTAGGGTTAGGATTAGGGTTAGGGTTAGTGTATAGGTTAGGGTTAGGGTTAGGTTTAGGGTAAGAGTAAGAGTTAGCGTTAGGGTCAGGGTTAGGGTAAGTGTAAATGTTAGGGTTAAGGTTAGGATTAGGGTTAGATTTAGGATTAGGGTTAGGGTTAGGATAAGATTAAGGGTTAGATTTAGGATTAGTGTTAGGTTAGGGTAACGGTTAGGGTTAGGGTTAGGGTAGGGTTTAGGGTAAGGGTAAGTGTTAGGGTTAGGGTTAGAATAAGTGTAAGTGTTAGGGTTAGGTTTAGGGGTTAGGCTTAGGGTTAGGGTTAGGGTTAGGTTTAGGGTTAGGGTTACGTTTAAGGTTAGATGAAGGGTTAGGGTTAGGGTTTAAGGTTAGGGTTAGGGTTGGGGTAAGGGTTAGGATTAGGGTAAGGGTAATTGTTAGGGTTAGGGTTAGCGTTAGAGTTATGGTTTGGGTTAGGGTAAGTGTAAGGGTTAGGGTTCGGGTATGGGTTAGGTTTAGGGTTGGGGTTAAGGTTAGGGTTACCGTTAGGTAAGGGTAAGGGTTAGGGTTAGGGTTAGGTTTAAGGTTAGCGATAGGTTAAGGGTAAGGGTTAGGGTTAGAATTAGGGTTCAGGTAAGAGTAAGGGTTAGAGTTAGTGATAGGGTTAGGTTTAGGGTAAGGGTTACGGTTAGGGTATGGGCAAGGTTTAGGGTTAGGTTTAGTGTTAGGGTTAGGGTGAGGGTAAGGGTTTGGGTTAGGGTTATGGTTAGGATTAGGGTTAGGTTTAGGGTAAGGGTTAGGGTTAGGGTTAGGGTTAGGTTAGGTTTAGGTTTAGGGTAAGGGTAAGGGTTAGGGTTAGGGTTAGGTTTAGGGTTGGGGTTGAGGTTAGAGTTAGGGTTAGGGTGAGGGTAAGTGTAAGGGTTAGGGTTAGGGTTAGGGAAAGGGTTAGGGTTAGGGTTCTGGTTACGGTTAGGTTTAGGGTTACGGTTACGGTTAGGGTTAGGGTTACGGTAAGGGTATGTGTTAGGGTTAGTGTTAGGGTTAGGGTTAGGGTTAGCGTTAGTGTAAGGGTAAGGGTTAGGGTTCGGGTAAGGGTTAAGGTAAGGGTAAGGGTTGGGTTAGGGTTAGGTTTAGGGTAAGGGTTAGGGTTCAGTTTAGGGTAAGTGTAAGGTTTTGGTTTAGGGTTAGGGTTAGGGTTAGTGTTAGGGTAAGGGTAAGGGTAAGGTTTAGGGTTAGGGTTAGGGTTAGGGAAAGGGTTAGGGTTAGGGTTAGGGTTAGTGTTAGGTTTAGGGTTAGGGTTAGGGTAAGGGAAATTGTTAACGTTAGGGTTAGGGTTAGGTTTAGGGTTAGGATTAGGTTTAGGTTTAGGTTTAGGTTTAGGGTTAGGGTAAGGGTAAGGGTAAGGTTTAGGGTTAGGGTTAGGGTTAGGGAAAGGGTTAGGGTTAGGGTTAGGGTTAGTGTTAGGTTTAGGGTTAGGGTTAGGGTAAGGGAAATTGTTAACGTTAGGGTTAGGGTTAGGTTTAGGGTTAGGATTAGGTTTAGGTTTAGGTTTAGGTTTAGGGTTAGGGTAAGGGTAAGGGTTAGTGTTAGGGTTAGGGTTAAGGTTAGGGTTAGGGTTAGGGTTAGGTTTAGGGTTAGGGTTAGGGTAAGGGTTAGGGTTAGTGTTAGGGTTAGGGTTAGAGTTAGGTTTAGGTTTAGGGTAAGGGTAAGGGTTAGGGTTAGGGTTAGGGGTATGGTTAGGGTTAGGTTAAGGGTTAGGGTTAGGGGTTAGGGTTAGGGTTAGGGTTAGGGTTTGGTTAAGGGTTAAGTTTAGGGTTAGGGTTACTGTATAGGTTAGGGTTAGGGTTAGGTTTAGGGTAAGAGTAAGGGTTAGCGTTAGGGTTAGGGTTAGGGTTAGGGTAAGTGTAAGGGTTAGGGTTAAGGTTAGGATTAGGGTTAGTTTTAGGATTAGGGTTAGGGTTAGGATAAGAGTAAGGGTTAGGTTTAGGATTAGTGTTAGGGTTAGGGTAAGGGTTGGGGTTAGGGGTAGGGTTAGGGTAAGTGTTAGGATTAGGGTAAGGGTTAGGGTTAGGTTTAGGGTAAGAGTTAGTGTTACGTTTAGGGTTAGGGTTAGGGTAAGGGCAATTGTTAGGGTTAGGGTTAGTGTTAAGTTTAGGGTTAGGGTTATGTTTAGGTTTAGGTTTAGGGTTAGGGATAGAGTAAGGGTAAGGGTAAGGGTTAGGGTAAGGGTTAGGGTTAGGGTTCGGGTTAGGGTTAGATTTAGGCTTAGGGTAACTCTAAGGTTTAGGGTTCGGGTTACGTTTAAGTTTAGGTGAAGGGTTAGGGTTAGGGTTTAAGGTTAGGGTTAGGGTTAGGGTAAGGGTTAGGGTTAGGGTAAGGGTAATTGTTAGGGTTAGGTTTAGCGTTAGAGTTATGGTTAGGGTTAGGGTAAGTGTAAGGGTTAGGGTTAGGGTAAGGGTTGGGTTTAGGGTTGGGGTTAAGGTTAGGGTTACCGTTAGGGTAAGGGTAAGGGTTAGGGTTAGGGTTAGGTTTAGGGTTAGCGATAGGGTAAGGGTAAGGTTTGGGTTAGGGTTAGGGTTAGGGTTCAGATAAGAGTTAGTGTTAGAGTTAGTGATAGGGTTATGTTTAGGGTAAGGGTTACGGTTAGGGTATGGGCAAGGTTTAGGGTTAGGTTTAGTGTTAGGGTTAGGGTAAGGGTAAGGGTTTGGGTTAGGGTTAGGATTAGGGTTAGGTTTAGGGTTAGGGTTAGGGTTAGGTTTAGGGTTAGGGTTTGGGTAAGGAAAAGGGTTAGGGTTAGGGTTAGGGTTAGGTTTAGGGTTGGGGTTGAGGTTAGAGTTAGGGTTAGGGTGAGGGTAAGTGTAAGGTTTAGGGTTAGGGTTAGGGAAAGGGTTAGGGTTAGGGTTCTGGCTACGGTTAGGTTTAGGGTTACGGTTACGTTTAGGGTTAGGGTTAGGGTAAGGGTATGTGTTAGGGAGAGTGTTAGGGTTAGGGTTAGGGTTAGCGTTAGGGTAAGGGTAAGGTTTAGGGTTCGGTTTAGGGTTAAGGTAAGGGTTAGGGTTAGGGTTAGGGTTAGGTTAGTGTTAGGGTTAGGGTTAGGGTTAGCGTTAGGGTAAGGGTAAGGGTTAGGGTTAGGGTTAGGGTTAGGGTGAGGTTTAGGTTTAGGGTTAGGGTAAGGGTAAGGGATAGGTTTAGGGTTAGGGAAAGGGTAAGGGTTAGGGTTAGGGTTAGGCTTAGTGTAAGTATTAGGGTTAGGTTTAGGGTTAGGTTTAGGGTTGGGGTTAAATTTAGGGTTACGGTTAGGGTAAGGGTTAGGGGTATGGGTAGGGTCAGGGTTTGCGATAGGGTAATGGTAAGGGTTAGGGTTAGGGTTAGGGTTCAGGTAAGAGTAAGCTTTAGGGTTAGGGTTAGGGTTAGGTTTAGGGGTAGGGTTAGTATTCGGGTATGGGTAAGGTTTAGAGTTAGGTTTAGTGTTAGGGTTAGGGTAGGTGTAAGGGTTAGGTTTAGGGTTAGGGTTAGGATTAGGGTTAGGTTTAGGGTAAGGGTTAGGGTTAGGGTTAGGGTTAGTTTTAGGGTTAGGGTTAGGGTAAGGGTAAGGGTTAGGGGTAGGGTTAGGTTTAGGGTTGGGGTTTAGGTTAGGGTTAGGGTTAGGGTGAGGGTAAGGGTAAGGCTTAGGGTTAGGGTTAGGGTTAGGGTAAGGGTTAGGATTAGGGTTACGGTAAGGTTTAGGGTTACGGTTACGGTTAGGGTTAGTGTTATTGTGAAGGGTATGCGTTAGGGTTAGTGTTAGGGTTAGCGTTAGGGTTAGGGTTAGCGTTAGGTTAAGGGTAAGGGTTAGGGTTAGGGTTAGTGTTAAGGTAAGTGTAAGGGTTAGGGTTAGGGATAGGTTTAGGGTAAGGGTTAAGGTTAGGTTTAGGGTAAGGGTAAGGTTTAGGTTTAGGGTTAGGGTTAGGGTTAGGTTAAGGTTAAGGGTTAGAGTTAGGGTTAGGGTTAGGTATAGGGTTAGGGTAAGGGTAAGGGTTAGGGTTAGGTTTAGGGTAAGGGTTAGGGTTAGGGTTAGGGTTCGGGTAGGGTTTAAGGTAAGGGTAAGTGTGAGGGTTAGGGTTAGGGTTAGGGTTAGGGTTAGTGTTAGGTTTAGGGTTAGTGTTAGGGTAAGGGCAATTGTTAGGGTTAGGGTTACGGTTAAGGTTAGGGTTAGGGTTAGGGTTAGGGTTAGGTTAAGGTTTTGGGTTAGGGTTAGGGTTAAGGGAAGGTTTAGGGTTAGGTTTAGGGTTAAGGTTAGAGTAAGGGTTAGGGTTAGGTTTAGGGTTAGGGTTAGTGTTAGGTTTAGTGTTAGGGTTAGGTTAAGGGCAATTGTTAGGGTTAGAGTTAGGGTTAAGTTTAGGGTTAGGGTTACGGTTAGAGTTAGGGTAAGGGTAAGTTTTAGGGTCGGATTTAGGGTCAGGGTAAGTGTTAGGGTTAGGGTTAGGGTAGGGTTTAGGGTTGGGGTTAAGGTTAGGGTTAGGGTTAGGTTAAGGGTAAGGTTAGAGTTAGGTTTAGGGTAAGTGTTAGGGTTAGGGTTAGGGTTAGGTTTATGGTAAGTTTAAGGGTTAGAGTTAGTGATATTGTTATGTTTAGGGTAAGGGTTACGGTTAGTGTATGGGCAAGGTTTAGGGTTAGGTTTAGTGTTAGGGTTAGGGTGAGGGTAAGGGTTTGGCTTAGGGTTAGGGTTAGGATTAGGGTTAGGTTTAGGGTAAGGGTTAGGGTTAGGGTTAGGGTTAGGGTTAGGGTTAGGGTTAGGTTTAGGTTTAGGGTAAGGGTAAGGGTAAGGGTTAGGGTTAGGGTTAGGTTTAGGGTTGGGGTTGAGGTTAGAGTTAGGGTTAGGGTGAGGGTAAGTGTAAGGGTTAGGGTTAGGGAAAGGGTTAGGGTTAGGGTTCTGGTTACGGTTAGGTTTAGGGTTACGGTTATGGTTAGGGTTAGGGTTAGGGTAAGGGTTAGGGTTAGGGTAAGGGTAATTGTTAGGGTTAGGGTTAGCGTTAGAGTATGGTTAGGGTTAGGGTAAGTGTAAGGGTTAGGGTTAGGGTAAGGGTTAGGTTTAGGGTTGGGGTTAAGGTTAGGGTTACCGTTAGGGTAAGGGTAAGGGTTAGGGTTAGGGTTAGGTTTAGGGTTAGCGATAGGGTAAGGGTAAGGGTTAGGGTTAGGGTTAGGGTTCAGATAAGAGTAAGGGTTAGAGTTAGTGATAGTGTTAGGTTCAGGGTAAGGGTTACGGTTAGGGTATGGGCAAGGTTTAGGGTTAGGTTTAGTGTTAGGGTTAGGGTAAGTGTAAGGGTTTGGATTAGGGTTAGGGTTAGGATTAGGGTTAGGTTTAGGCTAAGGGTTAGGGTTAGGTTTAGGGTTAGGGTTTGGGTAAGGAAAAGGGTTAGGTTTAGGTTTAGGGTTAGGGTTAGGGTTAGGGTTGGGGTTGAGGTTAGATTTAGTGTTAGGGTGAGGGTAAGTGTAAGGGTTAGGGTTAGGGTTAGGGAAAGGGTTAGGGTTAGGGTTCTGGTTACGGTTAGGTTTAGGGTTATGGTTACGTTTAGGGTTAGGGTTAGGGTAAGGGTATGTGTTAGGGTTAGTGTTAGGGTTAGGGTTAGTTTTAGCGTTACGGTAAGGGTAAGGGTTAGGGTTCGGGTTAGGGTTAAGGTATGGATAAGTTTTAGGGTTAGGGTTAGGTTTAGGTTTAGGGTAAGGGTTAGGGTTAGGTTTAGGGTAAGTGTAAGGTTTAGGTTTAGGGTTAGGGTTAGGGTTAGTGTTAGGGTAAGGGTAAGGGTTAGGGTTAGGGTTAGGGTTAGGGTTAGGGTAAGGGTAAGGCTTAGGGTTAGGGTTACGGTAAGGGTTAGGGTTAGGTTTAGGGTTAGGTTAGTGGTTAGGGTAAGGGTAAGTGTTAGGGTTAGGGTTAGAATATGTGTAAGTGTTAGGGTTAGGTTTAGGGGTTAGGGTTAGGGTAGGGTTAGGGTTATGTTTAGGGTTAGGGTTAGGGTAACGGTTAGAGTTAGGGTTAGGGTTAGGGCTAGTGTTAGGTTTAGGGTTAGGGTTAGGGTAAGGGCAATTGTTAGGATTAGGGTTAGGGTTAAGTTCAGGGTTAGGGTTAGGGTTAGGTTTAGGTTTCAGGTTAGGGTTTGGGTAAGGGTAAGGGTTAGGGTTAGGTTTAGGGTTAAGGTTAGGGTTATGGTTAGGTTTAGGTTTAGGTTTAGGGTTAGGGTAAGGGTTAGGGTTAGGGTTAGGGTTAGGTTTAGGGTTAGGGTTAGGGTTAGTGTATAGGTTAGGGTTAGGGTTAGGTTTAGTGTAAGAGTAAGGGTTAGTGTTAGGGTTAGGGTTAGGGTTAGGGTAAATGTAAGGGTTAGGGTTGGGGTTAGGGTAAGTGTAAGGGTTAGGGTTAAGTTTAGGATTAGGGTTAGTTTTAGGATTAGGGTTAGGGTTAGGATAAGTGTAAGGGTTAGGTTTAGGATTAGTGTTAGGGTTAGGGTAAGGGTTGGGGTTAGGGTTAGGGTTAGGTTAAGTGTTAGGATTAGGGTAAGGGTTAGGGTTAGAATTAGGCTTTGAGTAAGGGTAAGGGATAGGGTTAGGGTTAGGGTTAGGTTAAGGTTTAGGGTAAGAGTTAGGGTTAGGGTAAGGGTAAGTGTTAGGGTTAGGGTTAGTGTTAGGGTTATGGTTAGGGTTAGAGTGACGGTAAGGGTTAGGGTTAGGGTTAGGAGTAGGTTTAGGTTTGGGGTTAAGGTTAGGGTTAAGGTTAGTGTAAGGGTAAGTGTAAGGGTTAGCGTTAGGGTTAGTGTTAGGGTAAAGGTTTGTGTTAGGTGTTTCGGTTAGTGTTAGGGTTAGGTTAAGAGTTAGGATTAGGGTAAGGGTTAGGATAAGGGTTAGGGTTAGGGTTAGGGTAAGTGTAAGTGTTAGGGTTTGGGTTAGGGTAAGGGTTAGGGCAAGGGTAGGTTTAGGGTTAGCGAAAGGTAAGGGTAAGGGTTAGGTTTAGGTTTAGGGTTAAGGTAAGAGTAATGGTTAGGGTTAGGGTTAGGATTAGGTTTAGGGTAAGGGTTAGGGTTAGGGTTCCACTTAGGGTTAGTGTTAGCGATAGGGTAAGGATAAGGGTTAGGGGTAGGGTTAGGGTTAAGATAAGAGTAAGGGTTAGGGATATGTTTAGGGTAAGGTTTAGGATTATGGTTAGGGCTAGGGTAGGGGTTAGTGTAAGTGTTAGGGTTAGGGTTAGCGGTTAGGGTTAGGGTTCGGGTTAGGGTTAGAGTGAGGGTAAGGGTAAGTTTTAGGGTCGGGTAGGGGTTAGTGTAAGTGTTAGGGTTAGGATTAGGGTTAAGGTTAGGGTTAGGGTTAGGGTTAGAGTTAGGGTAAGGGTAAGTTTTAGGGTCGGTGTTAGGGTTAGGGTAAGTGTTAGGGTTAGGGTTAGGGTAGGGTTTAGGGTTGGGGTTAAGGTTGGGGTTAGGGTTAGGGTGAGGGTAAGGGTTAGAGTTAGGTTTAGGGTAAGTGTTAGGGTTAGGGTTAGGGTTACGGTTATGGTAAGTTTAAGGGTTAGGGTTAGGGTTAGGTGTTAGGGTTAGGGTTAGGCTTAGGGTTAGGTTTTGGGTTAGGGTTAGGGTAAGGTTAAGTGTAAGGGTTAGGTTTAGGGTTCGGTTAGGTTTATAGTTAGGGTAAGGGTTAGGGTTAGGTTTAGGGTTAGGGTTAAGGTTAGGGTTAGGGTTAGGGTTAGGGTTAGGGTGAGGTTTAGGTTTAGGGTTAGGGTAAGGGTTAGGGTTAGGGTTAGGGAAAGGGTAAGGGTTAGCGTTAGGTTTAGGTTTAGGGTTAGGGTAAGGGTAAGGGTTAGGGTTAGGGTAAGGGTTAGTGTAAGGATTAGGGTTAGGGTTAGGGTTAGGGTTAGGGTTAGGGTTAGAGTTAGGTTTAGGGTTAGGGTAAGGTTTAGGGTTAGGTTTAGGGTTAGGGTTAGGGTTAGGTTAAGGCTAAGGGTTAGAGTTAGGGTTAGGGGAAGAGTAAGGTTTAGGGTTAGGGTTAGGTTTTGGTTTAGGGTTAGGGTTAGGGTTAGGGTAAGGGTAAGGGTTTGGGTTAGGGTTAGTGTTAGGTTTAAGGTTAGGGTTAGGTTTAGGGTTAGCGTAAGTTTTAGGGTTAGGGATAGGGTAAGGGTAAGGTTTAGGGTTAGGGTTAGGTTTTGGTTTACGGTTAGGTTTAGGGTAAGGTTAAGGGTTAGCGTTGGGGTTAGTGTTAGGATTAAGGTTAGGTTTAGGGTTAGGGTTAGGGTTAGGTTTAGGGTTAGGGTAAGGGTAAGTGTTAGGTTTAGGGTTAGGGTTAGCGAAAGGGTAAGGGTTAGGGTTAGGTTTAGGGTTAGGGTTAGGGTTAGGGTAAGGTTAGGGTTAGGGTTAGCATTAAGGTTATGGTTAGTGTTAGGGCAAGGGTAAGAGTTTGGGTTAGGGTTAGGGCCAGGGTTATTGTTAGGGTAATCGTTAGGGTTAGTGTTAGGGTTAGGTTTAGGTTTAGGGTTAGGGTTATGGTTAGGGTAAGGGTAATTTTTAGGGTTAAGTTTAGGGTTAGAGTTAGGATTATGGTTAGGGTTGGGGTCAGGGTAAGGGTTACGGTTAGGTTTAGGGTTAGGGTTAGGATAAGGGTAAGGGTAAGGGTTAGGTTTAGGGTTTGGGTTAGATTTAGTGTTAGTGTTATGGTTAGTGTTAGGGTAAGGATAAGGGTTGGGTTAAGGTTAGGATTAGGGTTAGGGTTAGGGTTAAGGTTTGGGTTAGGGTTAGGGTAAGGGTAAGAGTTAGGATTAGGTTTAGGGTTAGGGTTAGGGTAAGGGTAAGTTTAAGGGTTAGGGTTAGGGTTAGGTTTAGGGATAGGCTTAGGGTTAGGGTTAGGGTAAGGTTTAGGGTTAGGGTTAGGGTTAGGGTTAGGGAAAGGGTTAGGGTTAGGGTAAGGGTTAGGGTAAGGGTTAGGTTTAGGGTTATGTTTAGGGTTACTGTTAGGGTTAGGGTATGGGTTAGGGTAAGGGTATGTGTTAGGGTTAGGGTTATCTTTAGAGTTAGGGTAAGGGTAAGTGTTAGGGTTAGGGTTAGGTTTAGTGTTAGGATAAGGGTAAGGGTTATGGTTTGGTTTAGGGTTAGGGTTAGGGTTAGGGTTAGGTTTAGCATTAGGGTAAGGGTAAGGGTTCAGGTTAGGGTTAGAGTTAGGGTAAGGGTTAGGGTTAGGGTTAGCTTTAGAGTTAGGGTAAGGGTAAGTGTTAGGGTTAGGGTTAGGTTTAGTGTTAGGATAAGGGTAAGGGTTTGGGTTAGGGGATAGAGTTAGGGTAAGGGTTAGGGTTAGGGTTAGCTTTAGAGTTAGGGTAAGGGTAAGTGTTAGGGTTAGGGTTAGGTTTAGTGTTAGGATAAGGGTAAGGGTTATGGTTTGGTTTAGGGTTAGGGTTAGGGTTCGGGTTAGGTTTAGGGTTAGGGTTAGTGTTAGTTTTAGGGTTAGGGATGGGGTAAGGGTAAGGGTTAGGGATAGGGTTAGGGTTAGGGTTAAGTTTAGGGTTAGGGTTAGGGCTAGGGTTAGGGGAAGGGGAAGGGTAAGGGTTAGGGTTAGGTTTAGGGTTAAGGTTAGGGTTAGGGTTAGGGTTAGGTTTAGGTTTAGGGTAAGGGTAAGGGTTAGGTTTAGGTTTAGGGTTAGGGTTAGGTTTAGGGTTAGGGTTAGGGTAAGGGTAAGTGTTAGGTTTAGGGTTAGGGTTAGCGAAAGGGTAAGGGTTAGGGTTAGGTTTAGGGTTAGGGTTAGGGTTAGGGTAAGGTTAGGGTTAGGGTTAGCATTAAGGTTATGGTTAGGGTTAGGGTAAGGGTAAGAGTTTGGCTTAGAGTTTGGGTTTAGGTAAGGGTTAGGGTTAGGTTTAGTGTAAGTGTAAGGTTTAGGGTTAGGGTTAGGGCCAAGGTTATTGTTAGGGTAATGGATAGGGTTAGGGTTAGGGTTAGGTTTAGGTTTAGGGTTAGGGTTATGGTTAGGGTAAGGGTAATTGTTAGGGTTAAGGTTAGGGTTAGAGTTAGGATTATGGTTAGGGTTAGGGTCAGGGTAAGTGTTAGGGTTAGGTTTAGGGTTAGGGTTAGGGTAAGGGTAAGGGTTAGGTTTAGGGTTTGGATTAGGTTTAGGGTTAGTGTTATGGTTATGGTTAGGGTAAGGATAAGGGTTGGGTTAAGGTTAGGGTTAGGGTTAGGGTTAGGGTTAAGGTTTGGTTTAGGGTTAGGGTAAGGGTAAGGGTTAGGATTAGGTTTAGGGTTAGGGTTAGGGTAAGGGTAAGTTTAACGGTTAGGGTTAGGGTTAGGTTTAGGGTTAGGCTTAGGGTTAGGGTTAGGGTTATGTTTAGGGTTACGGTTAGGGTTAGGGTATGGGTTAGGGTAAGGGTATGTGTTAGGGTTAGGGTTAGGGTTAAGGTTAGGTTTAGGGTTAGGGTTTAGATAAGGGTAAGGTTTCGGGTTAGGTTAGGGTTATGGTTAGGGTAAGGTTTCGGGTTAGGTTTAGGGTAAGGGTAAGGTTTAGGGTTAGGGTTAGGGTTAAGGTTAGGGTTAGGTTTAGCATTAGGGTAAGGGTAAGGGTTCGGGTTAGGGTTAGGGTTATGGTAAGTGTTAGGGTTGGGGTTAGCTTTAGGGTTAGGGTAAGGGTAAGTGTTAGGGTTAGGGTTAGGTTTAGTGTTAGGATAAGGGTAAGGGTTAGGGTTAGGGTTAGGGTTATGGCTAGGGTTCGGGGTTAGGGTTAGTGTTAGTTTTAGGGTTGGGGGTAGGGTAAGGGTAAGGGTTAGGGATAGGGTTAGTGTTATGGTTAGGGTTAGGGTTAGGTTTAGGGGAAGGGTAAGGGTTAGGGTTAGGGTAAGGGTTAGGTTTAGGGTTAAGGTTAGGGTTAGGGCTGGGGTTATGGTTAGGGTAAGGTTTAGGTTTAGAGGTTAGGGTAAGGGTTTGGTTAGGGTAGGGTTAGGGTTAGAGTTAGGTTTAGGTTGGGGGTAAGTGTAAGGTTCAGGGTTAGAGTTAGGGTTAAGGATAGGGGTAGATTTAGCGTTAGTGTAAGGGTAAGGGTTAGGTTCAGGGTTAAGGTAAGGGTAAAGTTTAGGGTTACTGTTAGAGTTATGGTTAGGGTTAGGGTTAGGTGTAGGTTTAGTGTAAGGGTAAAGTTTAGGGTTAGGAAAGGGGTAAGGGTTAGGGTTAGGGTTAGGTAAGGGCAAGGTTTAGGGTTAGGGTTAGGGTTAGGATAAGGGTAAGGGTTAGGGTTAGGGTTAGGGTTAGGGTAAGGGTAAGTGTTAGGGTTAGGGTTAGGGTTAGGGTTAGGATAAGGGTAAGGGTTAGGGTTAGGTGTAGGGTAAGGGTTAGGGTTAGGTTTAGGGTAAGGGTAAGTTTTAGGGTTAGGGTTAGCGTTAGGTTTAGGGTAAGGGAAAGGGTTAGGGTTAGGGTTAGGTTTAGGGTAAGGGTAAGTGTTAGGGTTAGGGTTAGGGTTAGGGTTAGAGTAAGGGTTAGGGTTAGTGTTAGGGTTAGGGTAGGGGTTAGGGTAAGGGTAAGTGTTAGGGTTAGCTTTAGGGTTAGGATAAGTGTAAGGGTTAGGGTTAGGGTTAGGGTTAGGGTTAGGGTTAGGGTAAGGGTTAGGGTTAGGTTTGGTGTTAGGTTTACGTAAGGGTAAGGGTTTGGGTTAGGGTTAGGGTTAGTGTTAGGTTTAGGGTTGGGGTTAGGTTTACGTTTAGGGTTAGGGTTAGGGTAAGGGTAAGTTTAAGGGTTAGGGTTAGGGTTAGGTTTAGGGTTAGGCTTAGGGTTAGGGTTAGGGTAAGTTTTACGGTTAGGGTTAGGTTTAGGGTTAGGGTAAGGGTTAGGGTTAGGGTTAGGGTAAGGGTTAGGGTTAGGTTTAGGTTTAGGGTTATGTTTAGGGTTACTGTTAGGGTTAGGGTATGGGTTAGGTTAAGGGTAAGTGTTAGGGTTAGGGTTAGGGTTAAGGTTAGGTTTAGGGTTAGGGTTAAGATAAGGGTAAGTGTTAGGGTTAGGTTAGGGTTATGGTTGGGGTAAGGTTTAGGGTTAGGTTTAGGGTAAGGGTAAGGTTTAGGGTTAGGGTTATGGTTAGGGTTAGGTTTAGCATTAGGGTAAGGGTAAGGGTTTGGGTTAGGGGTAGGGTTAGGGTAAGGGTTAGGGTTAGGTTTAGCTTTAGGGTTAGGGTAAGGGTATGTGTTAGGGTTAGGGTTAGGTTTAGTGTTAGGATAAGGGCAAGGGTTAGGGTTTGGTTTAGGGGTAGGGTTAGGGTTCGGGGTTACGTTTAGGGTTAGGGTTAGTGTTAGTTTTAGGGTTAGGGTTAGGGTAAGGGTAAGGGTTAGGGATAGGGTTAGGGTTAGGGTTAAGTTTGGGGTTAGTGTTAGGGTTAGGGTTAGGGGAAGGGTAAGGGTTAGGCTTAGGGTTAGGTTTAGGGTTAAGGTTAGGGTTAGGGTTAGGGTTAGGTTTAGGTTTAGGGTAAGGGTAAGGGTTAGGGTTAGGTTTAGGGTTAGGGTGAGGGTTAGGGTTAGGGTTAGGGTAGGATTTAAGGTAAGAGTAAGTGTTAGGGTTAGGGTTAGGGTTAGGATAAGTGTAATGGTTAGGGTTAGGTTTAGGGTAAGGGGTTAGTGTTAGGGTTAGTGTTAGTGTTAGATATAGGGTTAGGGTTAGGGTAAGGGTTAGGGTTAGGTTTAGTTTTAGGTTTAGAGTTAGGGTTAGGGTTAGGTTTAGGGTTAGGTTTAGGGTAAGGGTAAGGTTTAGGGTTAGTGTTAGGTTTAAGGTTAGGGTTAGGTTTAGGGTTAGCGTTAGTTTTAGGGTTAGGGATAGGGTAAGGGTAAGGTTTAGGGTTAGGGTTAGGTTTGGTTTAGGGTTAGGTTTAGGGTAAGTTTAAGGGTTAGCGTTAGGGTTAGTGTTATGATTAAAGTTAGGTTTTTGGTTAGGGTTTGGGTTAGGTTTAGGGTTAGGGTTAGTGTAAGGGTAAGTTTTAGGTGTAGGGTTAGGGTTAGCGAAAGGGTAAGGGTTAGGGTTAGGTTTAGGTTTAGGGTTAGGGTTAGGGTAAAGTTAGGTTTAGGGTTAGCATTAAGGTTATGGTTAGGGTTAGGGTAAGGGTAAGAGTTTGGGTTAGAGTTTGGGTTTAGGTAAGGTTTAGGGTTAGGTTTAGGGTAAGGGTAAGCGTTAGGGTTAGGGCCAGGGTTATTGTTAGGGTAATGGTTAGGGTTAGGGTTAGGGTTGGGTTTAGGTTTAGGGCTAGGGTTACGGTTAGGGTAAGGGTAATTGTTAGGGTTAAGGTTAGGGTTAGAGTTAGGATTATGGTTAGGGTTAGGGTCAGGGTAAGGGTTACGGTTAGGTTTAGGGTTAGGGTTAGGGTAAGGGTAAGGGTTAGGTTTAGGGTTTGGATTAGGTTTAGGGTTAGTGTTATGGTTAGGGTTAGGGTAAGGATAAGGGTTGGGTTAAGGTTAGGGTTAGGGTTAGGGTTAGGGTTAGGGTTAAGGTTTGGGTTAGGGTTAGGGTAAGGGTAAGGGTTAGGATTAGGTTTAGGGTTAGGTTTAGGGTAAGGGTAAGTTTAACGGTTAGGGTTAGGGTTAGTTTTAGGGTTAGGGTTAGGGTTAGGGTTATGTTTAGGGTTACGGTTAGGGTTAGGGTATGGGTTAGGGTAAGGGTAAGTGTTAGGGTTAGGGTTAGGGTTAAGGTTAGGGTTAGGGTTAGGGTTTAGATAAGGGTAAGGGTTAGGGTTAGGTTAGGGTTATGGTTAGGGTAAGGTTTAGGGTTAGGTTTAGGGTAAGGGTAAGGTTTAGGGTTAGGGTTAGGGTTAGGTTTAGCATTAGGGTAAGGGTAAGGGTTCGGGTTCGGTTTAGGGTTAGGGTAAGGGTTAGGGTTAGGATTAGCTTTAGGGTTAGGGTAAGGGTAAGTGTTAGGGTTAGGGTTAGGTTTAGTGTTAGGATAAGGGTAAGGGTTAGGGTTAGGGTTAGGGTTAGGGTTATTGTTAGGGTTCGGGGTTAGGGTTAGTGTTACTTTTAGGGTTAGGGTTAGGGTTAAGTTTAGGGTTAGGGTTAGGGTTAGGGTTAGGGGAAGGGTAAGGGTTAGGGTTAGGGTTAGGGTTAGGATTAGGGTTAAGGTTAGGGTTAGGGTTAGGGTTAGGGTTAGGGTAAGGGTTAGGGTTAGAGGTTAGGGTAAGGGTTTGGTTAGGGTTAGGGTTAGGGTTAGAGTTAGGTTTAGGTTGAGGTTAAGTGTAAGGTTCAGGGTTAGAGTTAGGGTTAAGGTTAGGGGTAGAGTTAGCGTTATGGTAAGGGTAAGGGTTAGGTTCAGCATTAAGGTAAGGGTAAGGGTTAGTGTTACTGTTAGGGTTATAGTTAGGGTTAGGGTTAGGTTTAGGTTTAGTGTAAGGGTAAGGTTTAAGGGTTAGGAAAGGGGTAAGGGTTAGGGTTAGGGTTAGGGTAAGGGCAAGATTTAGGGTTAGGGCTATTGTTACGGTTAGGATTAGGGTAAGGGTTAGAGTTAGGTTTAGGGTAAAGGTAAGTGTTAGGGTTAGGGTTAGGGTTAGGATAAGGGTAAGGGTTAGGGTTAGGTGTAGGGTAAGGGTTAGGGTTAGGTTTAGGGTAAGGGTATGTTTTAGGGTTAGGGTTAGGGTTAGGTTTACGGTAAGGGAAAGGGTTAGGGTTAGGGTTAGGTTTAGGGTAAGGGTAAGTGTTAGGGTTAGGGTTAGGGTTAGGGTTAGGGTTAGAGTAAGTGTTAGGGTTAGTGTTAGGGTTAGGGTAGGGGTTAGGGTAAGGGTAAGTGTTAGGGTTAGGGTTAGGGTTAGGATAAGTGTAAGGGTTAGGGTTAGGGTTAGGGTTAGGGGTTAGGGTTAGGGTTAGGGTTAGGGTTAGGGTTAGGTTTGGTGTTAGGTTTACATAAGGGTAAGGGTTTGGGTTAGGGTTAGGGTTAGTGTTAGGTTTAGGGTTGGGATTAGGGTTAGGTTTAGGGTCAGGGTTACGGAAGGGTAAGTTTTAGGATTGGGGTAGGGTTAGGTTTAGGGTTAGGGTTAGGGTAAGGGTTAGAGTTCGTGTTAGGGTTAAGGATAGGCTTACAGTGAGGGTAAGAGTTTGGGTTAGAGTTTGAGATCAGGTAAGGGTTAGTGTTAGGGTTCGGGGTAACGTTAGCGTTAGGGTAAGGGTAAGGGTAAGGGTAAGGTTTAGGGTTAGGGCCAGGGTTATTGTTAGGGTAAAGTTTAGGGTTAGTGTTAGGGTTAGGGTTAGGTTTAGGGTTAGGGTTAGGGTTAGGGTAAGGGTTATTGTTAAGGTTAGGGTTAGAGTTAGGATTATGGTTAGGGTTAGGGTCATGGTAAGGGTTACGGTTAGGTTTAGGTTTAGGGTTAGGGTAAGGGTCAGGGTTAGGTTTAGTTTAGTTTTAGGTTTAGGGTTAGGGTTATGGTTAGGGTTAGGGTAAGTATAAGGGTTAGGGTTAAGGTTAGAGTTAGGGTGAGGGTTAGGGTTAAGGTTAGGGTTAGGGTTATGGTTAGGGTTAGGGTTAGGGTTATGGTTTGGGTAAGGTTTAGGGTTAGGTTTAGGGTAAGGGTAAGGTTTATGATTAGGGTTAGGGTTAGGGTTAGGGTTATGGTTATGTAATGGTAAGGGTTAGGGTTAGGTTTAGGGTTAGGATTAGGGTAAGGTTAATGTTTAGGGTTAGGGTTAGGGTTAGGGTTAAGTTTAATGTTACGGTTAGGTTTGGGTAAGGTTTAGGGTTAGGGTTGGGGGAAGGGTTAGGGTTAGGGTTAGGCTTAGGGTTAGAGTTAGGGTTAGGTTTAGGGTAAGGGTAAGGGGTAGGGTTAATGTTAGGGTTAAGATTAGGGTTAGGGTTAGCGTTAGGGTAAGGGTAAGGATTAGGGTTAGGGTTAAGGCAAGGGTAAGGGTTAGGTTAGTGTTAGGGTTATGGTTAGGGTAAGGGTTAGGGTTAGGTTTAGTGTAAGGGTAAGCTTTAGGGTTAGGTTTGGTGTTAGGGTAATGGTAAGGGTTACGGTAAGGGTTAGGGTTAGGGTTAGGGTTATGTTTAGGATTAGGGTAAGGGTAAGTATTAGGGTTAGGGTTAGGGTTAGGGGTAGGTTTTGTGTTAGGGTTAGGGTGAGGTTAAGTGTTAGGGATAGGGTTAGGGTAAAGGTTAGGGTTAGGGTTAGGATTAGGGTTAGGTTTACGTTTATGGTTAGGGTAAGCGTAAGAGTTAGGGTTAGGGTTAGGGTTAGCGTTAGGGTTAAGGTTAGGGTTAGGGTTAGGGTTACGGTTAGTGTAAGGGTTAGGTTAGGGTTAGGGTAAGGGTTTGGTTTAGGGTTCGGGTTAGGTTTAGACTTAGGTTAGGGTAAGAGTAAGGGGTAGGGATAGGGTTACGTTAGGGTTAGGTTAAGGGTTAGGGTTAGGGGTTAGGGTTAGGGTTAGTGTTAGGTTTAGGTTTAGGGTTAGGGTTAGGGTTAGGGTTAGTGTTAGCGTTAGGGTAAGGGTAAGTGTTAGTGTTAGGGTTATTGTTAAGGTAAAAGTAAGTGTAGGGTTAGGGTTAAGGTTAAGTGTAGTGTAAGGGTTAGGATTAGGGTTAGGGTAAGGGTAAGGTTTAGGGTTAGGGTTAGGTTTTGGGTAAGGGTAAGGGTTAGGTTTAGGGTTAGGATTAAGTTTAGGGTTAGCGTAAGGGTAGGGGTTAGGGTTAGGGTTAGGGTTAGGGTAAGGGTTAAGGTTAGGGTTCGGGTTAGGGTAGGGCTTAGGGTAAGTGTTAGGGTTAGGGTTAGGGTTAGGTTTAGGGTTAGGGTTAGAGTAAGGGTTAGTGTAAGGGTTAGGGTTAGGGTAAGAGTTAGGGTTAGGGTTAGGATTAGGGTAGGGGTTAGGGTAAGTGTTAGGGTTAGGGTTAGGGTTAGGAAAAGGGTAAGGTTTAGGGTTAGGGTTAGGGTTAGGAGTTAGGGTTAGGGTTAGGGTTAGGGGTTAGGGTTAGTGTTAGTGTTAGGGTTAGGGTAATGGTTAGGGTTAGGGGTTAGGGTTAGTGTTAGGGTTAGGTTAAGTGTTAGGGTTAGGGTTAGGGTTAGGGTTAGAATAAGGGTTAGCGTTAGGGATAGGGTTAGAGTTAGGGTAAAGGTCAGTTTTAGTGTTAGTGTTAGGGTTAGGGTTAGGGTAATTTTTAGGGTTAGGTTTAGCGTTGGGGTTAAGGTTAGGGTTAGGATTAGGGTAAGGTTAAGGGTTATTGTTAGGGTTAGGGTTTGGGTAAGCGTTAGGGTTAGGGTTAGGGTTAGGGTTAGGGTTAGGTTTAGGGTAAGGGTAAGGTTTAGGGTTAGGGTTTGGGTTAGGTGTTAGGGTTAGGGTTAAGGTGGGGTTAGGGCCAGGATTATTTTTAGGGTAAGGTTTAGGGTTAGTGTTAGAGTTAGGGTTATGTTTAGGGTTAGGGTTAGTTTAAGTGTAAGGGTAAGGGTTAGGGTTAAGTTCAGGTTTAGGGTTAGGGTTAGTGTTACGGTTAGGGTTAGGGTAAGGGTAAGGGTTAGGGTTAGGATTAGGGTAAGGTTTTGGGTTAGGGTTAGGGTTGGGTTTAGGGTTATGTTTAGGGTTACGGTTAGGGTTAGATTTAGGGTTAGGGTAAGGGTAAGGGTAAGGGTTATGGCTGAGTTTAGGTTTAGGTTTAGGGTTAGTGTTAGGGTTAGGGTTAGGGTAAGGGTTAGGTTTATGGTTAGGGTTAGCATTAGGGTAAGGGTAAGTGTTAGTGTTAGGGTTAGGGTTATGGTTAGCATAAGAGTAAGGGTTAGGGTTAGGGTTATGGTTAGCATAAGAGTAAGGGTTTAGGGTAAGGGTTAGGTTTAGGTTTATGGTTAAGTTTAGCGTTAGGGTAAGGGTAAGTGTTAGGGTTAGGTTTAGGGTTAGGGTTAGGATAAGGGTAAGGGTTAGGGTTAGGGTTAGGTTTAGGGTAAGGGTTAGGGTTAGGTTTAGGGTAAGGGTAAGTTTTAGGGTTAGGGTTTGGGTTAGGGTTAGGTTTAGGGTAAGGGAAAGCGTTAGGGTTAGGTTTAGGGTTATGTTTAGGTTTAGGGTAAGAGTAAGGGTTAGGGTTAGGGTTAGTGTTAAGGTAAGGGTTAGGGTTAGGGTTAGGGTAGGTGTTAAGGTTAGGTTTAGGGTTAGGGTTAGGTTTAGGGTTAGGGTTATGGTAAGGGTAAGGGTTAGGGTTAGGGTTAGGGTTAGTGTTAGGTTTAGGGTTAGGGTTAGGGTTACGTTTAGGGTTAGGGTTAGGGCAAGGGTAAGGTTTAGGGTTATAGTTAGGGTTTGTTTTAGGGTTAGGGTTAGGGTAAGGGTAAGGGTTAGGGTTAGGGTTAGTGTTAGTGTTAAGTTTAGGGTTAGGGTTAGGGTTAGTGTTTGGGTTAGGGTTACGTTTAGGGTTAGGGTTAGGGTAAGGGTATGTGTTAGGGTTAGGGTTAGGGTTAGCGAAAGGGTAAGGGTTAGGGTTAGGTTTAGGGTTAGGGTAAGGATTAGGGTTAGCGTTAGGGTAAGGTTAGGGTTAGGGTTAGCATTAAGGTTAGGGTTAGGGTTAGGGTAAGGGAAAGGGTAAGAGTTTGGGTTAGAGTTTGAGTTTGGGTAAGGGTTAGGGTTAGGGTTAGGGGTAAGGTTAGGGTTATGGTTAGGGGAAGGGTAAGGGTTAGGGTTATGATTAGGGCCAGGGTTATTGTAAGAGTAAGGGTTAGGGGTAGTGTTAGTGTTAGGTTTAGGGTTAGGGTTAGGGTGAGGGTTAGGGTAAGGGTAAGGGTTAGGGTTAAGGTGAGGGTTAGAGTTAGGATTATGGTTAGGGTTAGGGTCAGGGTAAGGGTTGCGGTTAGATTTAGGGTTAGGGTAAGGGTAAGGGAAAGGTTTAGGTTTAGGGTTTGGGTTAGGTTTAGGGTTTGGTTATGTTTAGGGTTAGGGTAAGGATAAGGATTAGGGTTAAGGTTAGGGTTAGGGTTAGGGTTAGGGTTAAGGTTTGGGTTAGGATTAGGGTAAGGGTAAGTTAAGGTTAGATTTAGGGTTGGGGTTAGAGTAAGGGCATGGGTGAGGGTTAGGGTTAGGGTTAGGTTTAGTGTTAGGCTTAGGGTTAGGGTTAAGTTTGGGTAAGGGTTAGGGTTAGGGTTAGGGTTAGGTTTAGGGTTAAGGTTAAAATAAGGGTAGGGGTTAGGGTTAGGGTTAGTGTTATGTTTAGGGTAAGGTTTAGGGTTAGGTTTAGGGTAAGGGTAAGGGTTAGGGTTAGGGTTAGGGTTAGGGTTAGGGTTAGGGTTAGGTTTAGGGTTAGGGTTAGGTTTAGGTTTAGAGTAAGGGTAAGGGTTAGGGTTATGGTTAGGGTTAGGGTAATGGTTAGGGTTAGGGTTAGATTTAGGCTTAGGGTAAGGGTAAGTGTTAGGGTTAGGGTTAGGGTTACTGTTAGGGTTAGGGTAATTGTAAGGGTTAGGTTTAAGGTAGGGTTAGGGTTAGTGTTAGGGTTAGGATAAGGGTAAGGTTTAGGGTTAGGTTTAGGGTTAGGGTTAGGGTTACGGGTTAGGGGTAGGGTTAGGGTTAGTGATAGGTTTAGGGTTAGGGTAAAGGTAATGGTTAGGGTTAGGGTTAGGGTTAGTGTTAGGTTTAGGGTTAGGGGTAGGGCATGGTTAAGGGTTAGGGATAGGGTTAGGGTTAAGGATAGGGTTAGGGTTAGTGTTATGGTTAAAGTTAGCGTTAGGTTTAAGGTTAGGGTAAGGGTTAGGGTTACGGTTAGGGTAAGGGTTAGCTTAGGGTTAGGGTAAGGGTTTGGGTTACGGTTCAGTTTAGGTTTAGATTTAGGTTAGGGTAAGGGAAAGGGTTAGGTTTAGGTAAGGTTTAGGGTTACGGTTAGGGTTCGGGTTAGGGTAAGGGTAAGGGTAAGGGTTAGAGTTAAGGTTAGGTTTAGGGTTAGGGTTAGTGTTAGGGTTAGGGTTAGGGTAAGGGTTAGGGTTATGGTTAGGGTTAGTGTCAGGGTAAGGGTAAGTGTTAGGGTTAAGGTTAGGGTTAGGGTTAGGATAAGGGTAATGATTAAAGTTAGGGATAGTTTTAGGGTAAGGGTTAGGGTTAGGTTTAGGGTAAGGGTAAGTTTTAGGTTTAGGGTTAGGGTTAGGGTTACGTTTAGGGAAAGGGAAAGGGTTAGAGTTAGGTTTAGCGTAAGATTTAGGTTTAGGGTTAGGGTAATTGTTAGGGTTAGGGTTAGTGTTAAGGTAAGGGTTAGGGTTAGGGTTAGGGCATGGGTGAGGGTAAGATTAAGTGTTATGGTTAGGGTTAGGGTTAGGATAAGTGTAATGGTTAGGATTAGGGTTAGGGGTTAGGGTTAGGGTTAGCTTTAGTTTTAGGGTTATGGTTAGGGTAAGGGTAAGGGTTAGGGTTAGGGTTAGGGTTAGTGTTAGGTTAATTTTAGGTTTAGAGTTAGGCTTAGGGTAAGGGTAAAGTTTAGGGTTAGGGTTAGGGTTAGGGTTTGGTTTAGGGTTAGGGTTAGGGTAAGGGTAAGGTTTAGGGTTAGGGTTAGTGTTAGGGTTAAGGTTAGGATTAGGGTTAGGGTTAGGGTTTGGGTTAGGGTTAGGTTTAGGGTTAGGGTTAGGGTAAGGGTTAGTGTTAGGGATAGGGTTAGGGTTAGCGAAAGCGTAAGGGTTAGGGTTAGGTTTAGGGTTATGGTAAGGATTAGGGTTAGGGTTAGGGTAAGTTTAGGGTTAGGGTTAGCATTAAGGTTAGGGTTAAGTTTAGGGTAAGGGTAAGGGTAAGAGTTTGGGTTGGAGTTTGGGTTTGGGTTAGGGTCAGGGTAAGGGTTAGGGGTAAGGTTAGGGTTATGGTTAGGGTAAGGGTAAGGGTTAGGGTTAGGGTTAGGGCCAGGGGTATTGTTAGGGTAATGGTTAGGGTTAGTGTTAGGGTTAGGTTTAGGGTTAGGGTTAGGGTTACGGTTAGGGTAAGGGTAAGGGTTACATTTAAGGTTGGGGTTAGAGTTAGGTTTATGGTTAGGGTTAGGGTCAGGGTAAGGGTTACGGTTAGGTTTAGGGTTAGGGTTAGGGTAAGGGTAAGGGTTAGGTTTATGATTTGGTTTAGGGTTAGGGTTAGGTTTATGGTTACGGTTAGGGTAAGGATAAGGGTTAGGGTTAATGTTTGGTTTAGGGTTAGGGTAAGGGTAAGGGTTAGGTTTAGGGTTAGGGTTAGGGTAAGCGTTAGGTTTAGGGTTAGGGTTAGGTTTAGGGTTAGGGTTAGGGTTAGGGTAAATATTAGGGTTAGTGTTAGGTTTAGGTTTAGGGTTGGGGTTAAGGTTATCGTTAGGGTTAAGTTAAGTGTACTGGTTAGGTTTAGGGTTAGGGTTAGTGTAAAGTTTAGGTTTAGGGTTAGGGTTATGTTTAGGGTTACGGTTTGGGTTAGGGTTTGGGTTAGGGTAAGGGTATGTGTTAGGGTTAGGGTTAAGGTTAGGGCTAGACTTAGCGTTAGGGTAAATGTAAGGGTTACGGTTAGGGGTAGGGTTAAGACAAGGGTAAGGGTTAGGGTTAGGGTTATGGTTAGAGTAAGGATTAGGGTTAGGTTTAGGCTAAGGGTAAGGTTTAGGGTTAGGGTTAGGTTTAGGGTAAGGGTAAGGGTTAGGGTTAGGTTTAGGGTTAGGTTTAGGAGTAGGGTAATGGTAAGAGTTATGGTTAGGGTTAGGGTTAGGGTTAGGGTAAGGGTTAGGGTTAGGGTTAGGGTAAGTGTTATGGTTAGGGTTAGGATAAGGGTGAGGGTTAGGGTTAGGGTTAGGATTAGGGTTAGGTTTCGGGTTAGGGTTAGGGTTAGTATTAGGTTTAGGGTTAGGGTTAGAGTAAGGGTAAGGGTTAGGGATAGGGTTAGGGTTAGGGTTAAGTTTAGGGTTATTGTTAGGGTTAGATTTAGGTTTACGGTTAGGGTTAGAGTAAGGGAAAGGATTAGGTTTAGGGTTAGGGTTAGGGTTAAGGTTAGGGTTAGGGTTAGGGTAAGGGTTGGGTTAGGGTTAGGGAAAGTTTTAGATTAGGGTTAGGGTTAGGGTTAGAGTTAGGGTTAGGTTTACGGTAAGGGTAAGGGTTAGGGTTAGTGTTACGGTTAAGGTTAGGGTTAGGGTTAGGGTTAGGGTAAGGTTAAGGGTTAGGGTTAGGGTTAGGGTTAAGGTAAGGGTAAGGGTTAGGGTTAGTGTTAGGATTATGGTTAGGGTTAGGGTTAGGGTTAGGTTTAGCGTAAGGGTAAGGTTTAGGTTAGGATTGTGGTTAGGGTTAGGGTTAGGGTTAGGGTTAGGGTAAGGGTAAGGTTTAGGGTTAGGGTTAGGGTTAGGATAAGGGTAAGGGTAAGGGTTAGGGTTAGGGTTAGGTTAGGGTTAGGGTTAGGGTTAGGTTAAAATAAGGGTAAGGGTTAGGGTTAGGGTTAGGGTTATGTTTAGGGTAAGTTTTAGGGTTAGGGTTAGGGTTAGGGTTAGTATTAGGGTTAGGTTAGGGTTAGGGTTAGGGTTAGGTTTAGGGTAAGAGTAAGGTTTAGGGTTAAGGTTAGTGTTAGGGTTAGGTTTAGGGTTAGGGTAAGGGTGAGGTTTAGGGTTTGGTTTAGGGCTAGGGTTAGTCTAAGTGTAAGGGTTACGTTTAGGCTTAGGGTTAGATTTAGGTTTAGGGTTAATGTAAGGATAAGGGTTAGAGTTCAGGATAGGGTTAGGTTTAAGGTTAAGGTTAGGGTTAGGGTTAGGGTTAGGGTTAGGATTAGGGTTAGGGTTAGGGTAAGGGTTAGGGTTAGGGTTAGGGTCAGGGTTTGACTTAGTGTTCGGCTAAGTGTAATGGTTAGGCTTAGGGTTAGGGTTAGGGTTAAGGTTGAGGTTAGGATTAGGTTTAGGGTTAGGGTAAGGTTTAGGGTTAGGGTAAGGGTTAGGGTTAGGGTAACGGTAAGGGTTAGGGCTAGTGTTAGGTTTAGGGTTATGTTTGAGGTTAGGGTTAGATTTAGAGGAAGGGTTAGGGTTAGGGTTAGGGTAAGGTTTATGGTTAGGGTTAGGGTTAGAGTTTGGGTTAGGGTTAGAGTAAGGGTAAGGGTTAGGGTTAGCGTTAGGGATACGGTTAGAGTTATGGGTTAGGGTAAGTGTTAGGTTTAGGGTTAGGTTTAGGGTAATGATAAGAGTTAGGTGTAGGGATAGGGTTAGGGTTCGGGTTAGGTTAAGGGTTAGATTTAGGGTAAGGGGTAGGGTTAGGGTTATGTTTATGGTTAAGGTTAAGGTTAGGGTTAGGGTTAGGGTAAGGGTAAGGGTTAGGGTTAGGATTAGGGTTATGGTAAGTGTTAGAGTTAGGGTTAGGGTTAGGTTTAGGGTAAGAGTAAGGTTTAGGGTTAAGGTTAGTGTTAGGTTTAGGTTTAGGGTTAGGGTAAGGGTGAAGTTTAGGGTTAGGTTTAGGGCTAGGGTTAGTCTAAGGGTAAGGGTTACGTTTAGGGTTAGGGTTAGATTTAGGGGTAGGGTTAGGGTAAGGATAAGGGTTAGAGTTCAGAATAGGGTTAGGTTTAAGGTTAAGGTTAGGGTTAGGGTTATGGTTAGGGTTAGGGTTAGGATTAGGGTTGGGGTTAAGGTTAGGGTTAGTGTTAGCGTAAGGGTAAATGTAAGGGTAAGGGTTAGGGTTAGGCTCTGAGTTAAGGTTGAGGTTAGGGTTAAGGTTAGGGATAGGGTAAGGGTTAGGGTTAGGGTTAGGGTAAGGGTTAGGGTAAGGGTGAGGGTTGGGGTTAGGGTTAGGGTTAGGGTTAAGATTGAGGTTAGGGTTATGGTTAGAGTAAGGGTTAGACTTAGGGTTAGGGTAAGGGTTATTGTTAGGGTTATGGTTAGGTTTAGAGTTAGGGGTAATGTTAGGGTAAGGGTAAGGGTTAGGTTTAGATTTAGGGTTAGGGTAAGGTGTAGGGTTAGGGGTTAGGGTTAGGGTTAGCGTTAGGGGTAGGGTTAGGGTTAGGGTTAGGGTTAGGGTTAGAGTTGGTTTAGAGGTAGGTTTAGGATTAGGGGTAGGGTAGGGTAAGGGTTAGGGTTAGGCTTCTTGTTAGGGCTAAGGCTAGCGTTAGGGTTAGGCTTAGGGGTAGGGGTAGGGGTAGGTTTAGGGTTAGAGTTAGGGTTAGGTTAGGGTAAGGGTTAGGGTTAGGTTTAGGGTTGGGATTAAGGTTAGAGTTAGGGTTAGGGTAAGGGTAAGGATTAGGTTAGGGTTAGAGTTAGGGTTGGGATTAAGTTTAGGGTTAGGGTTAGGTTTAGGGTTAGGATGAGGGTTAGGGTTAGGGGAAGGGTTAGGGTTAGGCTTAGGATTAGGGTTAGGCTTAGTGTTAACGTAAGGATAAGGGTTATGGTTAGGGTTAGGGTTAGGGTTAAGCTTAGTGTTAGAGTAAGGGTAAGGGTTAGGGTTAGGGTTAGGGTTAGGGTAAGGTTTAGGGTTTGGTTTAGTGTTAGGTTTAGGGTTGCGGTTAAGGTTAGGGTTAGGGTTAGGGTAAGGGTAAGTGCTAGGGTTAGGGTTAGGGTTAGGGTAAGTGTTAGGGTTAGGGTTAGGGTTAGGGTTAGGGTTAGGGTTAATGTTGAGGTTAGGGTTAGGGTTAGGGTAAGGGTTAGCGTTAGGGTTAACGTAAGGGTTAGGGTAAGGGTGAGGGTTAGGGTTAGGTTTAGGGTTAAGATTGAGTTTAGGGTTAGGGTTAGAGTAAGGGTTAGGTTTAGGGTTAGGGTAAGGGTTAGGATTAGGTTTATGGTTAGGGTAAGGGTTAGAGTCAGGGTTAGGGTTAGGTGTTAGGGTTAGGGTTAGGGTTAGGGTAAGGGCAAGCGTTAGGTTTAGGGTTAGGTTTAAGATTGAGGTTAGGGTTATCGTTATAGTAAGGTTTAGGGTTAGTTTTAGGGTAAGGGTTAGGGTTAGGGTTAGGGTTAGAGTTAGGGTTAGGGTTAGGGTAAGGGTAAGGGTTAGATTTAGGGTTAGGGTTAGGTTCAGGGTTAGGGTTAGGGTTAGGATTAGGGTAAGGGTAAGTGTTAGGGTTAGGGGTAGGGCTAGGGTTAGGGTAATGGTTAGGGTTAGGGTTAGGATTAGGTTTAAGTGTTAGTTTTAGAGTTAGGGTTAGGGTTAGGGTTAGGGTTAGGGTTAGGGTTAGGTTTAGGTTTAGGGTAAGGGTAAGGGTTAGGGTTAGGATTGGGTTAGGGATAGGTTTAGGGTTAGGGTTAGGGTAAGGGTAAGGGTTAGGTTTAGGGTTAGGGTTAGGTTTAGGGTTTGGGGTAGGGGAAGGGGAAGGGTTAGGGTTAGGGTTAGGGTTAAGGTTAGGGTTAGGGTGAGCGTTAGGGTAAAGGTAAGGGTTACGATTAGGGTTAGGGTAAACACAAGGGTAAGGGTTAGGGTTAGGGTTATGGTTAGGGTAAGGATTAGGGTTAGGTTTAGGCTAAGGGTAAGGTTTAGGGTTAAGGTTAGGGTTAGGGTTAGGGTAAGGGTAAGGGTTAGGGTTAGGTTTAGGGTTAGGTTTAGGAGTAGGTTAAGGGTAAGAGTTAGGGTTAGGGTAGGGTAAGGGTAAGGGTTGAGGTTAGGGTTAGGTTTAGCGTAGGGTAAGGGTAAGGGTTAGGGTTAGGGTTAAGGTAAGGGTAAGGGTTAGGGTTAGTGTTAAGGTTATGGTTAGGGTAAGGGTTAGGGTTAGGTTTAGTGTAAGGGTAAAGTTTATGGTTAGGGGTGGGGTTAGGGTTAGGTTTAGGGTTAGGGTTAGTGTATAGGTTAGGGTTAGTTTTAGGGTTAGGGTTAGGGTTAAGGTAAGGGTAAGGGTAAGGGTTAGGGTTAGTGTTAAGGTTATGGTTAGGGTAAGGGTTAGGGTTAGGTTTAGTGTAACCGTAAGGTTTATGGTTAGGGTTGGGTAGGGTTAGGGTTAGGGTTAGGGTTAGGGTTATGGTTAGTGTATAAGTTACGGTTAGTTTTAGGGTTAGGGTTAGGGTAAGGTTAAGGGTTAGGGTTAGAGTTAGGGTTAAGGTAAGGGTTACGTTAGGTTTAGGGTTAGGGTTAGGGTTAGGTTTAGGGTTAGGGTTAGGGTAAGGGTAAGGTTTAGGGATAGGATTAGGGTTAGGGTTAAGGTAAGGGTTAGGGTTAGGGTTAGGTTTAGCGTTAAGATTAGGGTTTGGATTAGGATAAGGGTAAGGGTTAGGGTTAGGGTTAGGGTTACGGTTAGAGTTATGGGTTAGGGTAAGTGTTAGGTTTAGAGTTAGGGTTAGAGTAATGATAAGAGTTAGGTGTAGGGATAGGGTTAGGGTTCGGGTTAGGTTTAGGGTTAGAGTTAGGGTAAGGGGTAGGGTTAGGGTTATGTTTATGGTTAAGGTTAAGGTTAGGGTTAGGGTTAGGGTAAGGGTAATGGTTAGGGTTAGGATTAGGGTTAGGGTAATTGTTAGAGTTAGGGTTAGGGTTAGGTTTAGGGTAAGAGTAAGGTTTAGGGTTAAGGTTAGTGCTAGGGTTAGGTTTAGGGTTAGGGTAAGGGTGAGGTTTAGGGTTTGGTTTAGGGCTAGGGTTAGTCTAAGGGTAAGGGTTACGTTTAGGGTTAGGGTTAGATTTCGGGTTAGGGTTAGGGTAAGGATAAGGGTTAGAGTTCAGGATAGGGTTAGGTTTAAGGTTAAGGTTAGGGTTAGGGTTAGGGTTAGGGTTAGGGTTAGGATTAGGGTTAGGGTTAGGGTAAGGTTTAGGGTTAGGGTTAGGGTTAGGGTTAGGGTCAGGGTGACTTAGTGTTAGGCTAAGGGTAATGGTTAGGGTTAAGTTTGAGGTTAGGATTAGGTTTAGGGTTAGGGTAAGTGTTAGGGTTAGGGTAAGGGTTAGGGTTAGGGTAACGGTAAGGGTTAGGGTTAGTGTTAGGTTTAGGATTATGGTTGAGGTTAGGGTTAGATTTAGAGGAAGTGTTAGGGTTAGGGTTAGGGTAAGGGTTAGGGTTAGGGTTAGGGTTAGAGTTTGGGTTAGGGTTAGAGTAAGGGTAAGGGTTAGGGGTAGGGTTAGGGTTACGGTTAGAGTTATGGGTTAGGGTAAGTGTTTGGTTTAGTGTTAGGGTTAGGGTACTGATAAGAGTTAGGTGTAGGGATAGGGTTAGGGTTCGGGTTAGGTTAAGGGTTAGATTTATGGTAAGGGGTAGGGTTAGGGTTATGTTTATGGTTAAGGTTAGGGTTAGGGTTAGGGTTAGGGTAAGGGTTAGGTTTAGGATTAGGGTTTGGGTAAGTGTTAGAGTTAGGGTTAGGGTTAGGTTTAGGGTAAGAGTAAGGTTTAGGTTTAAGGTTAGGTTTAGGGTTAGGGTAAGGGTGAGGTTTAGGGTTAGCTTTAGGGCTAGGGTTAGTCTAAGGGTAAGGGTTACGTATAGGGTTAGGGTTAGATTTAGGGTTAGGGTTAGGGTAAGGATATGGGTTAGAGTTCAGGATAGGGTTAGGTTTAAGGTTAAGGTTAGGGTTAGGGTTATGGTTAGGGTTAGGGTTAGGTTTAGGGTTGGGGTTAAGGTTAGGGTTAGTGTTAGGGTAAGGGTAAATGTAAGGGTAAGGGTTAGGGTTAGGGTTAGGCTCTGAGTTAAGGTTGAGGTTAGGGTTAAGGATAGGGATAGGGTAAGGGTTAGGGTTAGGGTTAGGGTAAGGTTTAGGGTAAGGGTGAGGGTTAGGGTTAGGGTTAGGGTTAGGGTTAAGATTGAGGTTAGGGTTATGGTTAGAGTAAGGGTTAGACTTAGGGTTAGGGTAAGGGTTATTTTTAGGGTTAGGGTTAGGGTTAGAGTTAGGGTTAGGGTTAGGGTAAGGGTAAGGGTTAGGTTTAGATTTAGGGTTAGGGTAAGGTGTAGGGTTAGGGGTTAGGGTTAGGGTTAGCGTTATGGGTAGGGTTAGGGTTAGGGTAATTTTTACGGTTAGGAGTAGGGTTAGGATTAGTGTTAGGGTTAGGGTTAGAGTTAGGTTTAGAGGTAGGTTTAGGATTAGTGGTAGGGTAGGGTTAGGGTTAGGGTTAGGGTTCTTGTTAGGGCTAAGGCTAGCTTTAGGGTTAGGGTTAGGGGTAGGGGTAGGGGTAGGTTTAGGGTTAGAGTTAGGGTTAGGTTAGGGTAAGGGTTAGGGTTAGGGTTAGGTTTAGGGTTGGGATTAAGGTTAGGGGTAGGGTTAGGGTAAGGGTAAGGATTAGGTTAGGGTTATAGTTAGGGTTGGGATTAAGGTTAGGGTTAGGGTTAGGTTTAGGGTTAGGATGAGGGTTAGGGTTAGGGGAAGGGTTAGGTTTAGGGTTAGGATTAGGGTTAGGCTTAGTGTTAACGTAAGGATAAGGGTTATGGTTAGGGTTAGGGTTAAGCTTAGTGTTAGAGTAAGGGTAAGGTTAAGGTTGGGGTTAGGGTTAGGGTAAGGTTTAGGGTTTGGTTTAGTGTTAGGTTTAGGGTTGCGGTTAAGGTTAGGGTTAGGGTTAGGGTAAGGGTAAGGGTTAGGGTTAGGGTTAGGGTAAGTGTTAGGGTTAGGGTTAGGGTTAGGGTTAGGGTTAGCGTAAGGGTAAGGGTAAGGTAAGGGTTAGGGTTAGGGTTAGGGTTAATGTTGAGGTTAGGGTTAGGGTTAGGGTAAGGGTTAGCGTTAGGGTTAATGTAAGGGTTAGGGTAAGGTGAGGGTTAGGGTTAGGGTTAGGGTAAGGGTATGGTTTAGGGTTAGGTTTAGGGTTAAGATTGAGTTTAGGTTTAGGGTTAGAGTAAAGGTTAGCGTTAGGGTTAGGGTTAGGGTAAGGGTTAGAGTTAGGGTTAGGGTTAGGTGTTAGGGTTAGTGTTAGGGTTAGGGTTAAGGCAAGGGTAAGTGTTAGGGTTAGGGTTAGGTTTAGTTTTAGGGTTAGCGTTAGGGTAAGTTTAAGGGTTAGTGTTAGAGTTAGGGTTAAGGTTAGGGTTAGTTTTAGGGTTACGGTTAGGTTTAGGGTTAGGGTTAGCGTTAGGGTTAGGGTAAGGGTAAGATTTGGGTTAGGGTTAAGGTTAGGGTTAGGGTTAGGGTTAGGGTTAGCGTTAGGATTAGTGTTAGGGTTAGGGTAAGGGTTAGGGTTAGGGTTAGGTTTAGGTTTAGGGTTGGGTTACGGTTAGAGTTAGGGGTAGGGTTAGGGTAAGGGTTAGGGTTAGGCTTATGGTTAGCGTTAAGATTAGGGTTAGGATTAGGGTAAGGGTAAGGGTTAGGGTTAGGGTTAGGGTTAGGTTTACGGTTAGATTTATGGGTTAGAGTAAGTGTTAGGTTTTGTGTTAGGGTTAGGGTAAGGATAAGAGTTAGGTGTAGGGATAATGTTAGAGTTCGGGTTAGGTTTAGGGTTAGAGTTAGGGAACGGGGTAGGATTAGGGTTATGGTTATGGTTAGGGTTAGGGTTAGGGTTAGGGTAAGGGTAAGGGTTAGGGTTAGGATTAGGGTTAGGGTAAGTGTTAGAGTTAGGGTTAGGGTTAGGTTTGGGTTAAGGGTAAGGTTTAGGGGTAAGGTTAGTGTTAGGGTTAGGTTTAGGGTAAGGGTAAGGTTTAGGGTTATGTTTAGGGCTAGGGTTAGTCTAAGGGTAAGGGTTACGTTTAGGGTTAGGGTTAGATTTAGGGTTAGGTTTAGGTTAAGGATAAGTGTTAGAGTTCAGGTTAGGGTTAGGTTTAGGGTTAAGGTTAGGGTGAGGGTAAGGGTAAGGGTTAGGCTTAGGTTTAGGGTTAGTGTTAGGGTAAAGGTAAGGGTTAGGGTTAGGGTTACGGTTATAATTAGGGTTAGGGTTAGGGTAAGGGTTAGGGTTAGTGTTAGGGTTAGGGTCAGGTTTAGAGTTAGTGTTAGGGTAAGGTTAAGGGTTAGGTTTAGGGTTAGGGTTAGGGTTAAGGTTGAGGTTAGGATTAGGTTTAGGGTTAGGGTAACAGTTAAGGTTAGGGTAAGGGTTAGGGTTAGGGTAACGGTAAGGGTTAGGGTTAGGGTTGAGGTTAGTGTTAGAGTTAGAGGAAGGGTTAGGGTTAGGGTTAGGGTAAGGTTAGGGTTAGGGTTAGGGTTAGGGTTAGAGTTTGGGTTAGGGTTAGAGTAAAGGTAAGGTTTAGGGTTAGGGTTAGGGTTAGGGTAAGGGTTAGGGTTAGGGTTAGGGTTAGAGTTAGGATTATGATTAGGGTTAGGGTCACGGTAAGGTTTACGGATATGTTTAGGGTTAGGGTTAGGGTAAGAGTATGGTTTATGTTAAGGGTCATGGTTAGGTTTAGGGTTAGGATTATGGTTAGGGTTAGGGTAAGGATAAGGTTTAGGGTTAAGGTTAGGGTTAGGGTTATGGTTAGGGTTAGGGTTAAGGTTAGGTTTAGGATTAGGGTAAGGGTAAGGGTAAGGGTTAGGGTTAGGTTTAGGTTTAGGGTTAGGGTTAGGGTAAGGGTAAGTGTTAGGTTTAGGATTAGGGTTAGGTTTAGGGTAAGGGTTAGGGTTAGGGTTAGGTTTAGGGTTAGGTTTAGGGTAAGGGTTAGGGTTAAGGTAAGGGTAAGGGTTAGGGTTAGTGTTAGGGTTAGGGTACGGGTTAGGGTTATGGTTAGAGTAAGGGTTATGTTTAGGGTTACGGTTAGGGTTAGTGTTAGGTTTAGGGTAACATCATGTGGTAGGGTTTGGTTTAGGGTTAAGGTCAGGGTTAGGGTTAGCGTTAGGGTAAGTATAAGGGTTAGGTTTAGGGTTAGGGTTAAGGTAAGGGTAAGGGTTAGGGTTAGGGGTAGGGTTATGGTTAGGGTAAGGTATAGGGTTAGGTTTACGGTAAGGGTAAGGTTTAGGTTTAGGGTTAGGTTTACGGTTAGGGTAAGGGTAAGGTAAGGGTTAGGGTTAGCGTTAGGGTTAAAGTTGGTGATAGGATTAGGGTTAGGATTAGGGTAAGGTTCGGGTTAGGTTAGGGTTAGGGTTAAGATTAGGGTTAGGGTTAGAGATAGGGTTAGGGTTAGGGTTAGGGTTAGGGTAAGGGTAAGGGTTAGGGTTAGGGTTAGGGTTAAGGTTATGGTTATGGTTAGGGTTAGGGTTAGGGTTAGGGATAGGTTTTGGTTTAGGGTACGGTTAGGGTTAGGGTTAAGGTTAGGGTAGGGGTTAGGGTTAGGGTTAGGGTTAGGGTTAGGGTTATGGTTAGGGTTAGGGTTAAGGTTAGGTTTAGGATTAGGGTAAGGGTAAGGGTAAGGGTTAGGGTTAGGTTTAGGTTTAGGGTTAGGGTTAGGGTAAGGGTAAGTGTTAGGTTTAGGATTAGGGTTAGGTTTAGGGTAAGGGTTAGGGTTAGGGTTAGGTTTAGGGTTAGGTTTAGGGTAAGGGTTAGGGTTAAGGTAAGGGTAAGGGTTAGGGTTAGGGTTAGGGTTAGGGTACGGGTTAGGGTTATGGTTAGAGTAAGGGTTATGTTTAGGGTTACGGTTAGGGTTAGTGTTAGGTTTAGGGTAACATCATGTGGTAGGGTTTGGGTTAGGGTTAAGGTCAGGGTTAGGGTTAGCGTTAGGGTAAGTATAAGGGTTAGGTTTAGGGTTAGGGTTAAGGTAAGGGTAAGGGTTAGGGTTAGGGGTAGGGTTATGGTTAGGGTAAGGTATAGGGTTAGGTTTACGGTAAGGGTAAGGTTTAGGTTTAGGGTTAGGTTTACGGTTAGGGTTAGGGTAAGGTAAGGGTTAGGGTTAGCGTTAGGGTTAAAGTTGGTGATAGGTTTAGGGTTAGGATTAGGGTAAGGTTCGGGTTAGGTTAGGGTTAGGGTTAAGATTAGGGTTAGGGTTAGAGATAGGATTAGGGTTAGGGTTAGGGTTAGGGTAAGGGTAAGGGTTAGGGTTAGGGTTAGGGTTAAGGTTATGGTTATGGTTAGGGTTAGGGTTAGGGTTAGGGATAGGTTTTGGTTTAGGGTACGGTTAGGGTTAGGGTTAAGGTTAGGGTAGGGGTTAGGATTAGGGTTAGGGTAGGGGTTAGGGTAAGGGTAAGTGTTAGGGTTAGGGTTAGGGGAAGGGTAAGGGTTAGGGTTAGTGTGAGGGTTAGGGGTAGGTTAAGGTTTAAGGTTAGGGGTTAAGGTTAGGGTTAGGGTTAGAGTTAGGGTAAGGTTTAGGTTTAGGGCTAGGGTAAGTGTTAGGATTAGGGTTAGGGTTAGGTTTAGGGTTAGGGTTAGGGTAAGGGTTAGGGTCATGGTTAGGGTAAGGGAAAGTGTTAGGGTTAGGGTTAGGGTTAGGGTTAGGGTAAGTGTTAGGGTTAAGGTTAGGGTTAGGGTTAGGGTTATGGTTTGGGTAGGGTTAGGTTTAGGATTAGGGTTAGGGTAATGGTAAGTGTTATTTTTAGGGTTAGGTTTAGCGAAAGGTTAAGGGTAAGTGTTAGGATTAGGGTTAGGATTAGGTTTAGGGTTGGGGTTATGGTAAGGGTTAGGGTTAGGGTAAGGGAAAGTGTTAGGGTTAGGGTTAGGGTTAGGGTTAGGGTTATGGTTTGGGTTAGGGTTAGATTTAGGGTTAGGGTTAGGGTAATTGTAAGTGTTATTTTTAGGGTTAGGGTTAGCGAAAGGTTAAGGATTAGGGTTAGGGTTAGAGTTAGGGTTAGGTTAAGGATTAGGGTTAGGGTTAGGGTTAGGGTGAGTGTAAGGGTTTGGGTTAGAATTTGGGTTAGGGTATGGGTAAGGGTTAGGGTTATGGTTAGGGGTGAGGTTAGTGTTAGGGTTAGGGTAATGGTAAGGGTTAGGGTTAAGGTTAGGGCCAGGGTTATTGTTAGGTTAAGGGTTAGGGTTAGGTTTGGTTTAGGTTTAGGTTTAGGATTAGGGTTAGGGTTAGGGTAAGGGTAAAGGTTAGTGTTAAGGTTAGGGTTAGAGTTAGGATTATGGTTAGGGTTAGGGTCACGGTAAGGTTTACGAATAGGTTTGGGGTTAGGTTTAGGTAAGGGTAAGGTTTATGTTTAGGGTTAGGGTTAGGTTTAGGGTTAGGGTTATGGTTAGGATTAGGGCAAGGATAAGGATAAGCGTTAAGGTTAGGGTTAGGGTTAGGGTTAGGGTTAGAGTTAAGGCTAGGATTAGGGTTAGGGTAAGGGGAAGGGTTAGGGTTAGGTTTAGGGTTAGGTTTAGGGTAATGGTAAGTGTAAGGGTTAGGGTTAGGTTTAGGTTTAGTGTTAGGGTTAGGGATAGGGTAAGTGTAAGGGTTAGGTTTAGGATTTGCGTTAGGGTTAGGGTAAGGGTTAGGGTTAGGGTTAGGGTTAGGGTTAGGGTAAGGGTTAGGGTTAGGGGTAGGGTTAGGGTTAGGGAAAGGGTAAGGGTTAGGGTTAGGGTTAGGGTTAGGGCTAGTTTTAGGGTTAGGGTTAGAGTAAGGGTAAGGGTTAGGGATAGGGTTAGGGTTAGGGTTAAGATTAGTGTTAGTGTTAGGTTTAAGGTTAGGTTTACGGTTAGGGTTAGGGTAAGGGAAAGGATTAGGGTTAGGGTTAGGGTTAGGGTTAAGGTTAGGGTTAGGGTTAGGGTAAGGGTTAGGGTTAGGGTTAGGGAAAGGTTTAGATTAGGGTTAGGGTTAGGGTTAGAGTTAGGGTTAGGTTTACGGTAAGGGTAAGGGTTAGGGTAAGAGTTATGGTTAAGGTTAGGGTAAGTTTTAGGGTTAGAATTAGGGTTAGGGTTAGGGTAATTGAAAGGGGTAGGGTTAGGTTTAGGTTTAGGGTAAGGGTAAGGGTTAGGTTTAGGGTTAGGTTTAGGGTTAGGGTAAGGGTTAGGGTTAGGGTTATGGTTAGGGTAGGGGTTAGGGTAAGGGTAAGTGTTAAGGTTATGGTTAGGGTTAGGATAAGTGTAAGGGTTAGGGTTAGTGTAGGGTTAGTGTTAGGGGTTAGGGTTAGGGTTAGGTTTGGGGATAGGGTTAAGTAAGGGTAAGGGTTAGGGATAGGGTTAGTGTTAGGTGTAGGGTTTGGGTTAGAGTTAGGTTTAGGGTTAGGGTTAGGGTAAGGGTAAGGTTTAGGGTAAGGTTAGGGTTAGGTTTTGGGTTAGGGATAAGGTAAGGTAAGGCTTAGGGTTAGGTTTAGTGTTAGGGTTAAGGTTAGGGTTAGGGTAAGGGTAAGAGTTTGAGTTAGAGTTTGGGTTTGGGTAAGGGTTAGGGTTAGGTTTAGGGGTAAGGTTAGGGGTAGGGTTAGGGTAAGGGTAAGGGTTAGGGTAAGGGTAAGGGTTAGGGTTAGGAAGAGGTTTATTGTCAGGGTAAGGGTTAGGGTTAGGGGTAGGGTTAGGTTTAGGGTTAGGGTTAGGGTTAGGATAAGGGTTAGGGTTAAGGTTAGGGTTACATTTAGGATTATGGTTAGAGTTAGGGTCAGGGTAAGGGTTACAGTTAGATTTATGTTTACTGTTAGGGTAAGGGTAAGGGTTAGGTTTAGGGTTAGGGTTAGGTTTAGGTTAGGGCTATGGTTAGGGTTAGGGTAAGGATAAGTTTTACGGTTAAGATTCGGGTTATTGTTAGGGTTATGGTTAGGGTTAAGGTTAGGTTTATGGTTAGGGTAAGGGTAAGGGTTAGGGTTAGGTTTAGGGTTACAGTTAGGGTAAGGGTAAGGGTTACGGTTAAGGTTAGGTTTAGGGTTAGGGTTAGGGTAAGGGTAAGGGTAAGGGTTACGGTTAGGTTTAGGGTTAAGTTTAGGGTTAGGGTTAGGGTTAGGGTTAGGGTTAAGGTAAAGGTAAGGGTAAGGGTAAGGGTAAGGGTTAGGGTTAGTGTTAAGGTTATGGTTAGGGTAAGGGTTAGGGTTAGGTTTAGTGTAAGGGTAAGGTTTATGGTTAGGGGTGGGGTTAGGGTTAGGTTTAGGGTTAGGGTTAGTGTATAGGTTAGGGTTAGTTTTAGGGTTAGGGTTAGGGTTAAGGTAAGGGTAAAGGTAAGGGTTAGGGTTAGTGTTAAGTTTATGGTTAGGGTTAGGGTTAAGTTTAGGGTTAGGGTTAGGGTTAGGGTTAGGGATAGGTTTAGGGTTAGGGTTAGGGTAAGGGAAAGGGTTAGGGTTAGGATTAGTGTTAGGGTTAACTTTAGGGTTAGGGTTAGGGTAAGGCTTAGGGTTAGGGTTAGGGTAACGGTTAGGGTTAGGGTTAGGGTTAGAGTTAGGGTTAGGTTTAGGGTAAGGGTAAGGGGTAGGGTTAGTGTTAGGGTTGAGGTTATGGTTAGGGTTAGCGTTAGGGTAAGGGTAAGGGTTAGGGTTAGGGTTAAGGTAAGGGTAAGGGTAAGGGTAAGGGTTAGGGTTAGTGTTAAGGTTATGGTTAGGGTAAGGGTTAGGGTTAGGTTTAGTGTAAGGGTAAGGTTTATGGTTAGGCTTGGGGTTAGGGTTAGGGTAAGTGTTAGGGTAAGGGTTAGTGTTAGGTTTGGGTTAGGGTTAGGGTTACGGTAACGTTAAGTGTTAGGGTTAGTGTTAGGGTAAGTGTTAGGGTTAGGGTCAAGGTTACGGTTAGGGTTAGGGTAAGGGTAAGGTTTAGGTTTAGGGTAGGGTTAAGCGTTAGTGTTAGGGTTAGGGTTAGGGTTAGGGGTTAGGATTAGGGCAAGGGTAAGGGTTAGGTTTAGGGTTATGGTTAGGTTTAGGGTTAGGGTTAGGTTTAGGGTTAGTTTTAGCATAAGGGTAAGGGTAAGAGTTAGGGTTAAGGTTAGGGTTAGGGTTAGGTTTACGGTAAGGTAAGGGTTAGGGTTTGGTTTAGGATAAAGGTAAGGTTTAGGGTTAGGGTTAGGGTTAGGGTAATGGTAAGGGTTAGGGTTCGGTTAGAGTAAGGGTTAGGTTTAGGATTATGATAAGGGTAAGGGTTAGGGTTAGGGTTATGGTTACGGTTAGGGTATAGGTGAAGGTTAGGGTTAGGGTTAGGTTTAGGGTAAGGGTAAGTGTTAGTGTTAGGGTTAGTTTAGGGTTAGTGTTAGGATAAGGGTAAGGGTTAGTGTTAAGGTTAAGGTTAGGGTTAGGGTTCAGGGTTAGGTTAGGGTTAGGGTTAGAGTTAGAGTTAGGTTTAGGGTTAGGGTTAGGGCAGGGTAAGGGTTAGGTTTAGGGTTACAGTTAGTGTGAGGTTTAGGTTTAGGTTTAGGGTGAGGGTAAGGGTTAGGGATAGGGTTAGGTTTAGGTTTAAGGTTAGGGGTAGGTTTAGGTTGGGTTAGGGTAAGGGTAAGGGTTAGGGTTAGGTTAGGGTTAAAGTTAGGGTTAGGGTTAGGGTTAGGGTTAGGGTAAGGGTTAGGGTTAGGGTTAGAGTAAGGGTTAAGGTTAGGGTTAGGGTTAGAGTAAGGGTTAGGGTTATGGTTAGGGTTAAGGTTTGGGTTAGGGTTAGTGTTTGGGTAAGTTTGAGGGTTAGGGTTAGGGTTAAGGTATGGGAAATGTTAGGGTTAGTGTTAGGGTTATGGTTAGGGCAAGGGTTAGGGTTAGGTTTAGTGTAAGGGTAAGGTTTAGGTTTAGGTTTGGGATTAGGGTTAGGGTTAGGGTTAGGGTAAGGGTAAGGTTTAGTGTTAGGGTTAGGGTTATATTTAGTATTAGGTTAAGGGTAAGGGTTAGGGTTAGAGTTAGGGTTAGGGTAAGTTTTAGGGTTATGGTAAGGGTAGGTGTTAGGGTTAGGTTTGGGTTATGGTTAGGATAAGGGTAAGGGTTAGGGTTAGGGTTAGGTTTAGGGAAAGGGTTAGGGTTAGGTTTAGGGAAAGGGTTAGGGTTAGGTTTAGGGTAAGGGTAAGTTTTAGGGTTAGGGTTAGGGTTAGGGTTATGTTTAGGGTAAGGGAAAGGGTTAGGGTTAGGGTTAGGGTTAGGTTTAGGTTTAGGGTAAGGGTAAGGGTTAGGGTTAGGGTTAGGGTTAGGGTAAGGGTTAGGGTTAGGCTTAGGGTAGGGGTTAGGGTAAGAGTAAGTGTTAGGGTTATGGTTAGGGTTAGGATAAGTGTAATGGTAGGGGTTAGGGTTAGGGTTAGGGGTTAGTGTTAGGTTTAGGGTTAGGGTTAGGGTAAGGGTAAGGGTTAGGGTTAGGTTTTGGTTTAGGGTTAGGTTAGGGTAAGGTAAGGGTTAGGGTTAGGTTTAGTGCTTGGGTTAAGGTTAGGGTTAGGGTTAGGGTTAGGGTTTGGGTTAGGGTTAGGTTTAGGGTTAAGGTTAGGGTAAGGGTAAGTGTTAGGTTTAGGGTTAGGTTAAGCGAAAGGGTAAGGGTTAGGGTTAGGCTTAGGGTTAGATTAAGGATTAGGGTTAGGGTTAGGGAAATGTTAGGTTTAGGGTTAGCATTAAAGTTACAGTTAGGGTTAGGGTAAGGGTAAGAGTTTTGGTTAGAGTTTGGGTTTGGGTAAGGTTTAGTGTTAGGGTTAGGGGTAAGGTTAGGGTTAGGTTTAGGGTAAGAGTAAGGGTTAGGGTTAGGGTTCGGGCCAGGGTTATTGTTAGGGTAAGTGTAAGGGTTAGGGTACGGTTAATGGTAAGGGTTAGGGCTAGCGTAGGTTTAGGGTTAGGGTTAGGGTTAGGGTTAGGGTAAGGGTTAGGGTTAAGTTAGCGTTAGGGTTAGGGTGAGAGTTAGGGTTAGGGTAGGTTTAGGGTTAGGGTTAGGGTTAGGGTTAGGGTTATGGTAAGGTAAGGGTTAGGGTTAGGGTTAGGATTAGGGTAAGGGTAAGGGTTAAGTTTAGGGTTAGGGTTAGGGTAAGGGTTAGGGTTAGTTTTAGGGTTAGTTTTAGGGTAAGGGTAAGTGTTAGGGTTAGGTTTAGGGTTAGTGTTAGGATAAGGGTAAGGGTTAGGCTTAAGGTTAGGGTTAGGGTTATGGTTAGGGTAAGGGTTAGGGTTAGTGTTAGGGTAAGGGTTAGGTTAGAGTTAGGGTTAGGTTTAGAGTTAGGGTTAGATTTAGGGTAAGGCTAAGGGTTAGTGTTAGAGTTAGGGTTAAGGTTAGGGTTAGGGTTAGCGTTAGGGTAAGGGTAAGGTTTAGGGTCAGGGTTAAGTTAAGGGTAAGGGTTAGGGTTAGGTTTATGGTTAGGGTTAGGGTTAGGGTTAGGTTTAGTGTAAGGGTAAGGTTTAGGGTTAGTTTGGGGGTAAGGGTTTGGTTTAGGGTTAGGGTAAGCGTAAGGTTTAGGGTTAGGGTTATTGTTAGGTTTAGGATTAGGGTAAGGGTTAGATTTAGGCTTAGGTTAAGGGTTAGGGTTATGGTTATGGTTAGGGTTAGGGTAAGGGTAAGTGTTAGATTTAGGGTTAGGGTTAGGGTTAGGATAAGGATAACTTTTTGGGTTAGGGTTAGGGTAAGGGTTAGGGTTATGTTTAGGGTAAGGGTAAGTTTTAGGGTTAGGGTTAGGGTAAGGGTTAGGTTTAGGGTAAGGGAAAGGGTTACGGTTAGGGTTAGTGTTAGTGTTTGGATAAGGGTAAGGTTAGGGTTAGAGTTAGGGTTAGGGTGAAGGTTAGGCTTAGGGATAGGGTTAGGGTTAGGGTAAGGGTAAGGGTTAGGATTAGGGTTAATGTTAGGGTTAAGGTTAGGGTTAGGGTTATGGTTAGGGTAAGGTTTAGGGTTAGTGTTAGGGTAAGGGCTAGGTTAGGGTTAGGGTTAGGGTTAGAGTTTGGGTTAGATTTAGGGTTAGGGTTAGGGTTAGGATAAGGGTAAGGGTTAGGGTTAGGTTTAGGGTAAGGGTAAGTTTTAGGGTTAGGGTTAGGGTAAGCGTTAGGTTTAGGGTAAGGGAAAGGGTTACGGTTAGGGTTAGGGTTAGGTTTAGGTTTAGGGTAAGGGTAAGTGTTAGGGATTAGGTTAGGGTTAGGGTAAGGGTTAGGGTTAGGGTTATGGTAGGGGTTAGGGGAAGAATAAGTGTTAGGGTTAGGGTTAGGGTTAGGATAAGTGTAAGGGTTAGGGTTAGGGTTAGGATTAGGGGTTAGGGTTAGGGTTAGGTTTAGGGTTAGGTTTGGGGTTAGGGTTACGTAAGGGTAAGGGTTAAGGTTAGGGTTAGGGTTAGTGTTAGGTTTAGGGTTGGGGATAGGGTTAGGTTTAGGGTTAGGGTTAGGGTAAGGGTAAGGTTTAGGGTTAGGGTTAGGGTTAGGTTTAGGGTTAGGGTTGGGGTAAGGGTTAGGGTTAGGGTTAGTGTTAGGGTTATGGTTAGGGTTAGGGTTAGGGTTAGGGTAAGAGTTTGGGTTAGAGTTCGGGTTTGGGTAAGGGTTATGGTTAGGGTTAGGGTAAGGTTTAGGGTTAGGGTTAGGGTTATGTTTAAGGTTACATTTAGGGTTAGGGTTTGGGTTAGGGTAAGGGTATGTGTTAGGATTAGGGTTAGGGTTAAGTTTAGGGTTAGGGTTAGCGTTAGGGTAAAGGTAAGGGTTACGGTTAGGGTTAGGGTTAAGATAAGGGTAAGGGTTAGGGTTAGGGTTTTGGTTATGGTAAGGATTAGGGTTAGGTTTAGGCTAAGGGTAAGGTTTAGGGTTAAGGTTAGGGTTAGGGTTAGGTTAAGGGTAAGGGTTAGGGTTAGGTTTAGGGTTAGGTTTAGGAGTAGGGTAAGGGTAAGAGTTCGGGTTAGGCTTAGGGTTAGGGTTAGGGTAAGGGTTAGGGTTAGGGTTAGGGTAAGTGTTAGGGTTAGGGTTAGGGTTAGGGTTAGTGTTAGGATAAGGGTGACGGTTAGGGTTAGGGTTAGGATTAGGTTTAGGGTTCAGGTTAGGGTTAGTGTTAGTGTTAGGTTTTGGGTTAGGGTTAGAGTAAGGTAAGGGTTAGGGATAGGGTTAGGGTTAAGGTTAGGGTTAGTGTTAGGGTTAGGGTTAGGTTTAGGGTAAGGGTTAGGGTAAGGGAAAGGATTAGGGTTAGGGTTAGGGTTAGGGTTAAGGTTACGGTTAGGGTTATGGTTAGGGAAAGGTTTACATTAGGGTTAGGGTTAGGGTTAGAGTTAGGGTTAGGTTTAGTGTAAGGGTAAGGGTTAGGGTTAGAGTTTCGGTTAAGGTTAGGGTTAGGATTAGCGTTAGGGTAAGGGTAAGGATTAGGGTTAGGGTTAATATAAGGGTAAGGTTAGGGTTAGTGTTAGGATTATGGTTAGGGTTAGGGTTAGGGTTAGGTTTAGCGTAAGGGTAAGGTTTAGGTTAGGATTCTGGTTAGGCTTAGGGATAGGGTTATGGTAAGGGTAAGGTTTAGGGTTAGGGTTAGGGTTAGGATAAGGGTAAGGGTTAGGGTTAGGGTTAGGGTTAGGTTTAGGATAAGGGTAAGTTTTAGGGTTAGGGTTAGGGTTAGGGTTAGGGTAAGGGAAACGGTTAGGGTTAGGGTTAGGGTTAGGGTTAGGTTTAGGGTAAGTGTAAGGGTTAGGGTTAGGGTTAGGGTTAGGGTTAGGGTAAGGGTTAGGGTTAGGGTTATGGTTAGGGTAGGGGTTAGGGTAAGGGTAAGTTTTAGGGTTAGGGTTAGGGTTAGGAAAACTGTAAGGGTTAGGGTTAGAGTAGGGTTAGTGTTAGGGGTTAGGGTTAGGGTTAGGGTTAGAGTTAGGTTTGGGGTTAGGGTTACGTAAGGGTTAGGGTTAGGGTTAGTGTTAGGTGTAGGGTTTGGGTTAGAGTTAGGTTTAAGGTTAGGGTTAGGGTAAGGGTAAGGTTTAGGGTTAGGGTTAGGGTTAGGTTTAGGATTAGGTTAGGGTAAGGGTAAGGCTTAGGGTTAGGTTTAGTGTTAGGTTTAAGGTTAGGGTTAGGGTAAGGGTAAGTGTTTGGGTTAGAGTTTGGGTTTGGGTAAGGGTTAAGGTTAGGGTTAGGGTTAAGGTTAGGGGTAGGGTTAGGGTAAGGGTAAGGGTTAGGGTTAGGAAGAGGGTTATTGTTAGGGTAATGGTTAGGTTTAGTGTTAGGGTTAGGTTTAGGTTTAGGGTTAGGGTTATTGTTAGGGTTAGGTTAAGGGTAAGGGTTAGGGTTAAGGTTAGGATTACATTTACGATTATGGTTAGAGTTAGGGTCAGGGTAAGGGATACGGTTAGATTTAGGTTTAGGGTTAGGGTAAGGGTAAGGGTTAGGTTTAGGGTTAGGGTTAGGTTTAGGTTAGGGTTATGGTTAGGGTTAGGGTAAGGATAAGTTTTACGGTTAAGGTTCGGGTTAGGGCTAGGGTTATGGTTAGGATAGGGGTAAGGGTTAGGGTTAAGGTTAGGTTTAGGGATAGGGTTTGGGAAAGGGTAAGGGTTAGGGATAGAGTTAGGATAGGGATAAGGGTTAGGGTTAAGGTTAGGTTTAGGGTTAGGGTTAGGATAAGGGTAAGGGTTAGGGATAGGGTTAGGGTTAGGATTAAGGTTAGGGTTAGGGTTAGGGTTAGGGTAAGAGAAAGGGTTAGGGTTAGGGTTAGGGTTAGGGTTAAGTTTAGGGTTAGGGTTAGGGTTAGGGTAAGGGTTAGGTTTAGGGTTAGGGTAACGGTTACGGTTAGGGTTAGGGTTAGAATTAGGGTTAGATTTAGTGTAAGTGTAAGGGGTAGGGTTAGTGTTAGGGTTGAGGTTAGGTTTAGGGTTAGCGTTAGGGTAAGGGTAAGGGTTAGGTTTAGGGTTAAGTTAAGGGTAAGGGTAAGGGTAAGGGTAAGGTTTAGGGTTAGTGTTAAGTTTATGTTTAGGGTAAGAGTTAGGGTTAGGTTTAGTGTAAGGGTAAGGTTTATGTTTAGGGTTGGGGTTAGGGTTAGGGTTTGGGTTCGGTTAAGGGTAAGTGTTATGGTTAGGGTTAGGGTTATGCTTAGGATTAGGGTAAGGGTAAGGGTGAGGGTTAGGTTTAGAGTTAGGATTAGGGCAATGTTTATGGTTGTAGTTACGGGTAGGGTTAGGGTAAGGTTAAGTGTTAGGGTTAGGGTTAGGGTTAGGGTTAGGATAAGGGTAAGGGTTAGGGTTAGGGTTAGGGTTAGGTTTCGGGTTACAGGTTAGGTTTAGCGTTACGGTTAGGGTTACGTTTAGGGTTAGGGAAAAGGTAATGGTTAGGTTTGGGGTTAGGGTTAGTGTTAGCTTTAGGGTTAGGGTTAGGGTAAGGGTAAGGGTTAGGGATAGGGTTAAGGTTAGTGTTAGGGTTTAGGGTTAGGTTTAGGGTTAGGGTTAGGGTAAGGGTAAGGGTTAGTGTTAGGGTTAGGGTTAGTCTTAGGGTTAAGTTTAGGGTTAGTGTTAGAATTAGGTTAGTGTAAGGGTTAGGTTTGGGTTAGGGTAAGGGTTAGGGTTAGGGTTCGGGTTATGTTAAGGGTTAGGGTTAGGGGTTAGGTTAGGGTTAGGGTTAGGTTTAGGGTTTGGGTTAGGGTAAGGGCAAGGGTTAGGGTTAAGTTTAGGATTAGGGTTAGGGTTAGGGGAAGGGTAAGGGTTAGGTTTAGGGTTAGGGTTATGGTTAGGCTTAGGGTTTGGGTCAGGGTAAGGGCAAGGGTTAGGGTTATGGTTAAGGTTAGGGTTAGGTTTAGGGTTAGGGTTAGGTTTAGGTTTAGGGTTAGGTTTAGGTTTATGGTTTGGGTAAGGGCAAGGGTTAGCATTACGGTTAGGGTTACGGTTAAGGTTAGGGTTAGGGTCAGGGTTAGGCTTAGGGTAAGGGTTAGGGTTAGGTTATGGTAAGGGTTGGGGTTAGGTTTAGGGTTAGGTTAGGGTTAAGGGTAGGGTTAGCGTTAGGGTTAGATTTAGGGTTAGGGTTAGAGTTATTGTTAAGGCTAAGAGTAGCGTTACGGTTAGGGTTAGGGTTATGGTTAGGGTTAGGGTTAGGGTTAGGCTAGGGGTAGGGGTAGCGGTAGGGTTAGGGTTAGAGTTAGGGTTAGGGTTACGTTTAGGGGTAGTGTTAGTTTTAGGGTTAGGGTTAGGTTTAGGGGAAGGGTTAGGGTTAGGTTTAGGGTTAGGGTTAAGGTTACGGTTAGGGGTAGGTTTAGGGTTAGGGTAGGGTTAGGGTTAGGGTTAGGGTTAGGGGTAGGGGAAGGGTTAGGGATAGGGTTATGGTTAGCGTTAGGGGTAGGGGTAGGGTTAGGGTTATTTTTACGGTTAGGGGTAGGATTAGGGTTACTGTAAGTGTTAGGGTTAGAGTTAGGTTTAGAGGTAGCTTTAGGATTAGGAGTAGGGTAGGGTTAGGGTTAGGGGTAGCGTTTTGTGTAGGGTTAGAGTTAGGGTTAGGTTTAGGGTTAGGGTTAGGGTTCTTGTTAGGGCTAAGGCTAGCGTTAGGGTTAGGGGTAGGGGTAGGGGTAGGGGTAGGGGTAAGTTTAGGGTTAGAGTTAGGGTTAGGTTAGGGTAAGGGTTAGGGTTAGGGTTAGGTTTAGGGTTGGGATTTTGGTAAGGGTAAGGGTTAGGTTAGGGTTAGAGTTAGGGTTAGGGTTAAGGTTAGGGTTAGGGTTAGGTTCAGGGATAGGATTAGGGTTAGGGTAAGGGTTAGGGTTAGGGTTAGGGTTAGGCTTAGGCTTAGTGTTAGAGTAAGGGTAAGGGTTAGGGTTAGGGTTAGGGTTAGGGTAAGGTTTAGGGTTAAGGTTAGTGTTAGATTTAAGGTTGTGGTTAAGGTTAGGGTTAGGGTTAAGGTAAGGGTAAGTGTTAGGGTTAGGGTTAGGGTTAGGGTTAGGGTAAGGGTAAGGGTAAGGGTAAGGGTTAGGGTTTCGGATAGGCTTACGGTTAAGGTTGAGGTTTGGGTTAGGGTTAGGGTTAGGATAAGGGTTAGGGTTAGGGTTAGGATAAGGGTTAGGGTTAGGGTAAGGGTATGGGTTAGGGTTAGGTTTAGGGTAAGGGTTAGGGTTAGGGTTAGGATAAGGGTTAGGGTTAGGGTAAGGGTATGGGTTAGGGTTAGGTTTAGGGTTAAGATTGAGTTTAGGGTTAGGGTTAGAGTAAAGCTTACTGTTAGTGTTAGGGTAAGGGTTAGGGTTAGGGTTATGGTTAGAGTAAGGGTTGGAGTTAGGGTTAGGTTAAGGGTTAGGGTTAGGGTTAGGGTTAGAGTTAGGGTTAGGGTTAGGGTAACGGTAAGGGTTAGGTTTAGATTTAGGGTTAGGGTAAGGTGTAGGGTTAGGGGTTAGGGTTAGGTTCAGGGTTAGGGTTAGGGTTAGGGTTAGGTTAGGGTTAGGATAAGGGTTAGGGTTAGGGTAAGGGTAAGTGTTAGCGTTAGGGTTAGGGCTAGGGTTAGGGTAAGGGTTAGGGTTAGGGTTAGGGTTAGGTTTAGGTGTGAGTGTTAGGGTTAGGGTTAGGGTTAGGGTTAGGTTTAGGGTTAGGGTAAGGTAAGGGTTAGGGTTAGGTTTGGGTTAGGGATAGGTTTAGGGTTAGGGTTAGGGTAAGGGTAAGGGTTAGGGTTAGGGTTAGTGATAGGGTTAGGTTTAAGGTTTGGGTTAGGGTAAGGGCAAGGGTTAGGGTTAGGGTTAATGTTAGGTTTAGGCTTAGGGTTAGGGTTAGGTTAAGGGTTAGGGGTAGGGGTAGGGGTAGGGGTAGGGATAGGGTTAGGGTTAGCGTTAGGGGTAGGGTTAGGGTTAGGGTAATTTTTACGGTTAGGGGTAGGGTTAGGATTAGGGTTAGGGTTAGGTTTAGAGTTAGGTTTAGAGGTAGGTTTAGGATTAGGGGTAGGGTTGGGTTAGGGTTAGGGGTAGCATTTTGGGTAGGGTTAGGGTTAGGGTTAGGGTTAGGGTTCTTGTTAGGGCTAAGGCTAGCGTTAGGGTTAGGTTTAGTGGTAGGGGTAGGGGTAGGTTTATGGTTAGAGTTAGGGTTAGGTTAGGGTTAGGGTTTGGTTTAGGTTTAGGGTTAGGTTTATGGTTAGGGTTAGGGTAAGCGTTAGGGTTAGGGTTAGGGTTAGGGTAAGGGAAAGGGTTAGGGCTAGGGTTAGAATTAGGTTTAGGGTTCGGGTTAGGGTTAGGGTTATGTTTAGGGTTACGGTTAGGGTTAGGGTTTGGGTTAGGGTAAGGGTATGTGTTAGGGTTAGGGTTAGGGTTAAGATTAGGGTTAGGTTTATGGTTAGGGTAAGGATTAGGGTTAGGTTTAGGCTAAGGGTAAGGTTTAGGGATAGGGTTAGGGTTAAGGTTAGGGTAAGGGTAAGGGTTAGGTTTAGGGTTAGGTTTAGGAGTAGGGTAAGGGTAAGAGTTAGGGTTAGGTTTAGGGTTAGGGTAAGGGTTAGGGTTAGAGTTAGGGTAAGTGTTAGAGTTAGGGTTAGGGTTAGGATAAGGGTAAGGGTTAGGGCTAGGGTTAGAATTAGGGTTAGGGTTCGGGTTAGGGTTAGGGTTAGTGTTAGGTTTAGGGTTAGGTTTAGAGTAAGGGTAAGGGTTAGGGATAGGGTTAGGGTTAAGATTTGGTTAGTGTTAGGGTTAGGGTTAGGTTTAGGGTTAGGGTTAGGGTAAGGGAAAAGATTAGGGTTAGGGTTAGGGTTAAGGTTAGGGTTAGGGTTATGTTAAAGGTTAGGGATAGGTTTAGGGAAAGGTTTAGATTAGGGTTAGGGTTAGGGTTAGAGTTAGGTTTAGGTTTACAGTAAGGGTAAGGGTTAGGGTTAGAGTTACGGTTAAGGTTAGGGTGAGGGTTAGCGTTAGGGTAAGGGTAAGGGTTAGGGTTATGGTTAAGGTAAGGGTAACGGTTAGGGTTAGTGTTAGGATTATGGTTAGGGTTAGGTTTAGGGTTAGGTTTAGCGTAGGGTAAGGTTTAGGTGAGGATTGTGGTTAGGGTTAGGGTTAGGGTTAGGGTTAGGTTTAGGGTAAGGGTTAGGGTTAGGTTTAGGATAAGGGTAAGTTTTAGGGTTAGGGTTAGGGTTAGGGTTAGGGTTAGGGTAAGGGAAAGGGTTAGGGTTAGGGTTAGGTTTAGGTTTAGGGTAAATGTAAGGATTAGGGTTAGGGTTAGGGTTAGGGTAAGGGTTAGGGTTAGGGTTATGGTTAGGGTAAAGGTTAGCGTAAGGGTAAGTGTTAGGGTTAGGGTTAGGGTTAGGAAAAGTGTAAGGGTTAGGGTTAGGGTAGGGTTAGAGTTAGGGGTTAGGGTTAGGGTTAGGGTTAGAGTTAGGTTTGGGGTAAGGGTTACGTGAGTGTAAGGATTAGGGTTAGGGTTAGTGTTAGGTGTAGGGTTTGGGTTAGAGTTAGGTTTAGGGTTAGTGTTAGGGTAAGGTTAAGGTTTAGGGTTAGGGTTAGGGATAGGTTTAGGGTTAGGGTTAGGGTAAGGGTAAGGGTTAGGGTTAGGTTTAGTGTTAGGGTTAAGGTTAGGGATAGGGTAAGGGTAAGAGTTTGGGTTAGAGTTTGGGTTTGGGTAAGGGTAAGGATTAGGGTTAGGGTTAGGGTTAGGAAGAGGGTTATTGTTAGGGTAAGGGTTAGGGTTAGTGTTAGGGTTGGGTTTAGGGTTAGGGTTAGGGTTAGGGTTAGGTTAAGTGTAAGGGTTAGGGTTAAGGTTAGGGTTACTTTTAGGATTATGGTTAGAGTTTGGGTCAGGGTAAGGGTTACGGTTAGATTTAGGTTTAGGGTTAGGGTAAGGGTAAGGGTTAGGTTTAGGGTTAGGGTTAGGTTTAGTTAGGGTTATGGTTAGGGTTAGGGTAAGGATAAGTTTTACGGTTAAGGTTCGGGGTATGGTTAGGGTTATGGTTATGGTTAAGGTTAGGTTTAGGGTTAGGGTAAGGGTAAGGGTTAGGGTTAGGTTTAGGGTTACGGTTAGGATAAGGGTAAGGGTTAGGGTTAAGGTTAGGTTTAGGTTAGGGTTAGTGTAAGGGTAAGTTTTAGCGATAGGGTTAGGGTTAGGGTTAAGGTTAGGGTTAGGGTTAGGTTTAGGGTTAGGGTAAGGGAAAGGGTTAGGGTTAGGGTTAGGGTTAGGTTTAAGTTTATGGTTAGGGTTAGGGTTAGGGTAAGGGTTAGGGTTAGGTTTAGGGTTACTGTTAGGGTTAGGGATTGGGTTAGGGTTAGGGTTAGGGTTAAGTTTAGGGTTAGGGTTAGGGTTAGGGTAAGTGTTAGTGTTACGGTTAGGGTAACGGTTAGGTTTAGGGTTAGGGTTAGGGTAAGGGTTAGGGTTAGGTTTAGGGTAACGGTTAGGGTTAGCGTTAGGGTAAGGGTAAGGGTTAGGGTTAGGGTTAGTGTTAAGGTTATGTTTAGGGTAAGGGTTAGGGTAAGGTTTAGTGTAAGGGTAAGGTTTATGGTTAGGGTTGGGGTTAGGGTTAGGGTTAGGATTAGGTTAAGGGTAAGTGTTAGGGTTAGGGTTAGGGTTATGCTTAGGATTAGGGTAAGGGTAAGGGTGAGGGTTAGGGTTTGAGTTAGGGTTTAGGGTTGTAGTTACGGGTAGGGTTAGGGTAAGGTTAAGTGTTAGGGTTAGGGTTAGGGTTAGGATAAGGGTAAGGGTTAGGGTTAGGGTTAGGGTTAGGTTTAGGGTTACAGGTTAGGTTTAGGGTTATGGTTACGGTTAGGTTTAGGGTTAGTGAAAAGGAAATGGTTAGGGTTGGGGTTAGGGTTAGTGTTAGGTTTAGGTTTAGGGTTAGGGTAAGGGTAAGGTTTAGGGATAGGGTTAGGGATATTGTTAAGGTTAGTGTTAGGGTTAGGGTTAGGTTTAGGGTTATGGTTAGGGTAAGGGTAAGGGTTAGTGTTAGGGTTAGGGTTAGCCTTAGGGTTAAGGTTAGGGTTAGGGTTAGGATTAGGTTAGGGTTAGGGTTAGGGTTAGGGTTAGGGTTAGGGTTATGGTTAGGCTTAGGGTTTGCGTTAGGGTAAGGGCAAGGGTTAGGGTTATGGTGAATGTTAGGGTTAGTTTTAGGGTTAGGGTTAGGTTTAGGTTTAGGGTTAGGTTTAGGTTTAGGGTTTGGGTAAAGGCAAGGGTTAGGGTTACGGTTAGGGTTACGGTTAAGGTTAGGGTTAGGGTCAGGGTTAGGCTTAGGGTAAGGGTTAGGGTTAGATTATGGTAAGGGTTGGGGTTAGGGTTAGGTTAAGGATGAGGGTTAGGGTTAAGGTTAGGGTTACATTTAGGATTATTGTTAGAGTTAGGGTCAGGGTAAGGGTTACGGTTAGATTTAGGTTTAGGGTTAGGTAAGGGTAAGGGTTAGGTTTAGGGTTTTGGTTAGGTTTAGGTTAGGGTTATGGTTAGGGTTAGGGTAAGGATAAGTTTTACGGTTAAGGTTAGGGTTAGGGTTAGGGTTATGGTTAGGGTTAAGGTTAGGTTTAGGGTTAGGGTAAGGGTAAGGGTTAGGGTTAGGTTTACGGTTACGGTTAGGATAAGGCTAAGGGTTAGGGTTAAGGCTAGGTTTAGGGTTAGGGTTAGGGTAAGGGTAAGGGTTAGGTATAGGGTTAGGGTTAGGGTTAAGTTTAGGGTTAGGGTTAGGGTTAGGGTTAGGGTTAGGGATAGGTTTAAGGTTAGGGTTAGGGTAAGGAAAAGTGTTAGGGTTAGGGTTCGGGTTAGGGTTAAGTTTAGGGTTAGGTTAGGGTTAGGGTAAGGGTTAGGGTTAGGGTTAGGGTAACGGTTAGGGTTAGGGTTAGGGTTAGGTTTAGGGTTAGAGTTAGGGTTAGGTTTAGGTTAAGGGTAAGGGGTAGGATTAGTGTTAGGGTTGAGGTTAGGTTTAGGGTTAGTGTTAGGATAAGGGTAAGGGTTAGGGTTAGGGCTAAGGTAAGGGTAAGGTTAAGGGTAAGGGTTAGGGTTAGTGTTAAGGTTATGGTTAGGGTAAGGGTTAGGGTTAGGTTTAGTGTAAGGGTAAGGTTTATGGTTAGGGTTGGGGTTAGGGTTATGGTAAGTGTTAGGGTAAGGGTTAGGGTTAGGTTTAGGTTTAGTGTTGGGGTTAAATTTAGGGTTAGGTTTACCGTAACGTTAAGGGTTAGGGTTAGGGTTAGGGTAAGTGTTAGGGTTAGGGTCAAGGTTAGAGTTAGGGTTAGGGTTAGGGTTAGGGTTAGGGTTAGAGTTATGTTTAGGCTTAGGGTTAGGGTTAAGCTTTGGGTTAGGGTTAGGTTTATGGTAAGGGTAAGGGTTAGGGTTTGGTTTAGGGTAAGGGTAAGGTTTAGGGTTAGGATTAGGGTTAGGGTTAGGGTAAGAGTAAGGGTTAGGGTTCGGTTAGAGTTAAGGTTAGGTTTAGGATTATGGTAAGGGTAAGGGTTAGGGTTAGGGTTACGGTTATGGTAAGGGTTAAGGTTAGGGTTAGGTTTAGGGTTAGGGTAAGGGTAAGTGTTAGGGTTAGGGTTAGTTTAGGGTTAGTGATAGGATAAGGGTAAGGGTTAGTGTTAGGGTTATGGTTAGGGTTAGGGTTCGGGGTTAGGTTACAGTTATGGTTAGGGTTAGAGTTATTTTTAGGGTTAGGGTTAGGGTAAGGGTAAGGGTTACGTTTAGGGTTACAGTTAGTGTGAGGTTTAGGTTTAGGGTTATGGTGAGGGTAAGGGTTAGGGATAGGGTGAGGGTTAGGTTAAGGTTAGGGGTAGGTTTAGGTTTAGGTTTAGGTTTAGGGTAAGGGTAAGGGTTAGGGTTAGGTTAGGGTTAAAGTTAGGATAAGGGTTAGGGAAAGGGTTAGGGTTAGGGTTAGAGTAAGGGTTAGGTTTAGGTTTAGAGTTATGGTGAGGGTAAGGTTTAGGGATAGGGTTAGGGTTAGGGTTAAGGTTTGGGTTAGGGTTAGTGTTTGGGTAAGGTTGAGTGTTAGGGTTAGGGTTATGGTATGGGTAAGGGTTAGGGTTACTGTTAGGGTTATGGTTGGGGTAAGGGTTAGGGTTAGGTTTGGGATTAGGGTTAGGGTTAGGGTTAGGTTATGGTAAGGGTAAGGTTTAGTGTTAGGGTTAGGGTTATATTTAGTATTAGGTTAAGGGTAAGGGTCAGGGTTAGAGTTAGGGTTAGGGTAAGTTTTAGGGTTATGGAAATGGTTAGGGTTAGGGTAAGGGTAAGTGTAAGGGTTAGGGTAAGTGTAAGTGTTAGGGTTAGGGTTAGGGTTATGGTTAGGATAAGGGTAAGGGTTAGGGTTAGGGTTAGTTTTAGGGTAAGGGTTAGGGTTAGGTTTAGGGTAAGGGTAAGTTTTAGGGTTAGGGTTAGGGTTAGGGTTATGTTTAGGATAAGGGAAAGGGTTAGGGTTAGGGTTAGGGTTAGGTTTAGGTTTAGGTTAAGGGTAAGGGTTAGGGTTAGGTTTAGGGTTAGGGTAAGGGTTAGGGTTAGGGTAGGGGTTAGGGTAATTGTTAGAGTTAGGGTTAGTGTTAGGTTTAGGGTTAGGGTTAGGGAAAGGATAAGGGTTAGGGTTAAGTTTTGGTTTAGGGTTAGGTTAGGGTAAGGGTAAGGGTTAGGGTTAGGTTTAGAGTTTGGGTTAAGGTTAGGGTTAGGGTTAGGTTTAGGGTTTGGGTTAGGGTTAGGTTTAGGGTTAGGGTTAGGGTAAGGGTAAGTGTTAGGGTTAGGGTTAGGTTTAGCGAAAGGGTAAGGGTTAGGGTTAGGTTTAGGGTTAGGTTAAGGATTAGGGTTAGGGTTAGAAAGGTTAGGTTTAGGGTTAGCATTAAAGGTAGGGTTAGGGTTAGGGTAAGTGTAAGAGTTTGGGTTAGGTTTAGGGTTCGGGCCAGGGTTATTGTTAGGGTAAGGGTTAGGGTTAGGGTAAGGTTAAGGGTAAGGTTTAGGGCTAGGGTTAGTTTTAGGGTTAGGGTTAGGGTTATGGTTAGGGTAAGGATTAGGGTTAGGTTAGCGTTAGGGTAAGGGTGAGGGTTAGGGTTAAGGTTAGGGTTAGGGTTAGGGTAATTGTTAGAGTTAAGGTTAGTGTTAGCGTTAGGTTTAGGGTTGGGGTTAAGGTTAGGGTTATGGTAAGGGTTAGGGTTAGGTTAGCGTTAGGGTAAGGGTGAGGATTAGGGTTAGGGTAAGGGTTAGGTTTAGGGTTAGGGTAAGGGTAAGTGTTAGGGTTAGGGTTAGGGTTAGGGTTAGGGTTATGTTTAGGGTTACGGTTAGGGTTAGTGTTTGGGTTAGGGTAAGGGTATGTGTTAGGGTTAGGGTTAGGGTTAAGGTTAGGGTTAGGGTTAGGGTTAGCGTTACGGTAAGGGTAACGTTTAGGGTTAGGGTTAAGATAAGGGTAAGGGTTAGGGTTAGGGTTAGGGTTATGTTTAGGGTAAGGTTTAGGGTTAGGTTTAGGGTAAGGGTAAGGTTGAGGGTTAGGGTTAGGGTTAGGGTTAGGGTAAGGAAAGGGTTAGGGTTAGGGTTAGGGATAGGATTAGGGTAAGGGTAAGGGTTAAGGTTAGGGTTAGGGTTAGGGTAAGGGTTAGGGTTAGGGTTAGGTTTAGGGTTAGGGTAAGGGTAAGTGTTAGGGTTAGGGTTAGGGTTAGTGTTAGCATAAGGGTAAGGCTTAGGGTTAGAGTTAGGGTTAGGTTTAAGGTTAGGCTTAGGGTTAGGGTTAGGGTTAGATTAGGGTAATGGTTAGGGTTAGGGTTAGGGTTAGGGTTAGGGTTAGGGTTATGGTTTGGGTAAGGGTTAGGGTTAATGTTAGGGTAAGGGTTAGGTTAGGGTTATGGTTAGGTTTACAGTTAGGATTAGATTTAGGGTAAGGGTAAGGTTTAGTGTTAGAGTTAGGGTTAAGGTTAGAGTTAGGGTTAGCGTTAGGTAAGGGTAAGGGTTAGGGTCAGGGATAAGTTAAGGGTAAGGGTTAGTGTTAGTGTTAGGTTGATGGTTAGGTTTAGGGTTAGGGTTAGGTTTAGTGTAACGCTAAGGTTTAGGGTTAGGTTGGGGGTAAGGGTTAGGTTTATGGTTAGGGTAAGGGTAAGGTTTAGGGTTAGGGTTATTGTTAAGTTTAGGATTAGGGTAAGGGTTAGAGTTAGGCTTAGTTTAAGGGTTATGGTTATGGTTAGGGTTAGGGTTAGGGTAAGGGTAAGTGTTAGAGTTAGGGTTAGGATTAGGGTTAGGATAAGGGTAAGGGTTAGGTTTAGGGTTAGGGTAAGGGTTAGGGTTAGGGTTAGGGTAAGGGTAAGTTTTAGGGTTAGGGTTAGGGTAAGGGTTAGGTTTAGTGTAAGAGAAAGGGTTACGGTTAGGGTTAGGGTTAGGTTTAGGTTTAGGGTAAGGGAAAGTGTTAGGGTTAGGGTTAGGGTTAGGATTAGGTTAAGGGTTAGGGTTAGGGTTAGGGTAGGGGTTAGGGTAAGAATAAGTGTTAGGGTTAGGGATAGGGTTAGGATAAGTGTAAGGGTTACGGTTAGGGTTAGGGTTAGGGGTTAGGGTTAGGGTTAGGGTTAGAGTTAGGTTTGGGGTTAGGGTTACATAAGGGTAAAGGTTAGGGTTAGGGTTAGTGTTAGGTTTAGGGTTGGGGTTAGGGTTAGGTTTAGGGTTAGGGTTAGGGTAAGGGTAAGGTTTAGGGTTAGAGTTAGGGTTAGGTTTAGGGTTAGGGTTGGGGTAAGGGTTAGTGTTAGGGTTAGTGTTAGGGTTAAGGTTAGGGTTAGGGTAAGGGTAAGAGTTTGGGTTAGAGTTTGGGTTTGGGTAAGGGTTAGTGTTAGGGTTCGGGGTAACGTTAGGGTTAGGGTTAGGGTAAGGGTAAGGGTTAGGGGTAGGGTTAGGGCCAGGGTTATTGTTAGGGTAAGGGTTAGGTTTAGCTTTAGGGTTAGGTTTAGGGTTAGGATTAGGATTAGGGTTATGGTAAGAGTCAGGGTTAACGTTAGGGTTAGAGTTAGTATTATGGTTAGGGTTAGGGTCAGGGTAAGGGTTACAGTTAGGTTTAGGTTTAGGGTTAGGGTTAGGGTAAGTGTAAGGGTTAGGTTTAGGTTTAGGGTTAGGTTTAGGGTTAGGGTTATGGTTAGGGTTAGGGTAAGTATAAGGGTTAGGGTTAAAGTTAGGGTTAGGTATAGGGTTAGGGTTAGGGTTAAGGTTAGGGTTAGGGTTAGGGTTAGGGTTAAGTTTATGTTTAGGTTTAGGGTAAGTGTAAGGGATATTGTTAGGGTTAGGGTTAAGGTTAGGGTTAGGGTAAGGGTTAGGGTTAGGTATAGGGTTAGGGTAGGGGTTAGGTTAGGGTTAGGGTTAGGGTTAGAGTTAGGGTTAGGTTTACGGTAAGGTAAGGGTTATGGTTAGAGTTAGGGTTAAGGTTAGGTTTAGGGTTAGCGTTAGGGTAAGGGTAAGGGTTAGTGTTAGGATTAAGTTAAGGGTATGGGTTATGGTTAGTGTTAGGGTTATCTTTAGGGTTAGGGTTAGAGTTAGGTTTAGTGTAAGGATAAGGTTTAGATTTAGGATTGGGGATAGGTTTAGGGTTAGGGTTAGGGTAAGAGTAAGGTTTAGGTTTAGGTTTACTGTTACGTTTAGGATTAGGGTAAGGGTTAGGGTTAGAGTTAGTGTTAGGGTAAGGGATAGGGTTATGGTTAGGGTTAGGGTTAGGGTAAGGGTAAGTGTTAGGGTTATGGTTAGTGTTAGGGTTAGGGTTAGTATAACGTTAGGGGTAGGGTTAGGGTTAGTTTTATGTTTAGGGTAAGGGTTAGGGTTAGGTTTAGGATAAGGGTAAGTTTTAGGGTTAGGGTCAGGTTTAGGTTTAGAGTAAGGGAAAGGGTTAGGGTTGGGGTTAAGTTTAGGGTTTGGGTTAGGGTTAGGGTTAGGTTTAAGGTTAGGTTTAGGGTTTGGGTAAGGGTAAGAGTTAGGGTTAGGTTTAGGGTTACGTTTAGGGTAAGGAAGGGTTAGGGTTAAGGTTAGGTTTAGGGTTAGGGTTAGGGTAATGGTAAGGGTTAGAGATAGGGTTAGGGTTAGGGTTAAGGTTAGGGTTAGGTTTAGGGTTAGCGATAGGTTTAGGGTTAGGGTTAGGGTAAGAGTAAGGGTTAGGGTTAGGATACGGTTCGGGTCAAGTTTAGGGTTAGGGTTAGGGTTAGGGTAATCGTTAGGGTTAGGGTTAGGGTTAGAGTAACGGTTAGGGTTAGGATTAGGGTTAGGGTTAGGGTTAGAGTTAGGGATAGGTTTAGGGTAAGGGTAAGGGGTAGGATTAGGGTTAAGGTAAGGGTAAGTGTAAGGGTTAGGGTTAGTGTTATGGTTATGGTTAGGGTAAGGGTTAGGGTTAGGTTTAGAGTAATGGTAAAGTTTATGGTTAGGGTTGGGGTTAGGGTTAGGGTTAGGGTAAGGGTAAGTGTTAGGGTTAGGGTTAGGGTTTTATTTAGGATTAGGGTAAGGGTAAGGGTTAGGGTTAGAGTTAGGGTTAGGGCAAGGTTTAGGGTTTTAGTTACGGTTAGGGTTAGGGTAAGGGTAAGTGTTAGGGTTAGGGTTAGGGTTAGGGTTAGGATAAGGGTAAGGGTTAGGGTTAGGGTTAGCGTTAGAGTTAGGGATACAGGTTACTGTAAGGGTTTGGGTTAGGGTCAGGTTTAGGGTTAGGGTAAAGGTAATGGTTAGGGTTAGGGTTAGGGTTAGTTTTAGGTTTAGGGTTAGGGTTAGGGTAAGGGTAAGGGTTAGGGATAGGGTTAGGGTTAAGGTTATGGTTAGGGATAGGGTTATGGTTAGGTTTACGGTTATGTTTAGTGTAACGGTAAGGGTTAGGGTTAGGGTTACAGTTACGGTTAGCGTTAGGGTTAAGGTTAGGGTTAGGGTTAGGGTTACGGTTAGAGTAAGGGTTAGCTTAGGGTTAGGGTAAGGGTTAGGGTTAGGGTTCAGGTTAGGTTTAGATTTAGGTTAGGGTAAGGGAAAGGGTTAGGGTTAGGGTTAGGGTTTAGTTAAGGGTTAGGTTTAGGGGTTAGGGTTAGGGTTAGGTTTAGGGTTAGGGTTAGGGTAATGGTTAGGGTTAGACTAAGGGTAAGTGTTGGGGTTAGGGTTAGCGTTAGCCTTAGGGTTACGGTTAGGGTAAAGGGTAAAGGTTAGTGTTAGGGTTAGGGTTAGGTTTAGGGTTGGATTTAAGTTTAGGGTTACGGTTAGGGTAAGGGTAAGGGTTAGGGTTAGTGTTAGGATTAGCGTTAGCGTAAGGGTAAGTGTTAGGGTTAGGGTTAGGGTTAAGTTAAGGGTAAGGGTTAGGGTTAGGGTTAAGGTAAAGTTTAGGGTAAGGGTTAGGGTTAGGTTTAGAGTAAGGGTAAGGTTTAGGGTTAGGGTTAGACTTAGGGTAAGGGTAAGGGTTAGGGTTAGTGTTAGGATTACTTTTAGGTTTAGGGTTAGGGTAAGGTAAGGGTTAGAGTTAGGGTTAGGATTAGGGTTAGGTTTAGGGTTAGGGTAAGAGTAAGGGTAAGGGTTAGGGTTAGTGTTAGGGTTAGGGTAAGGGTTAGGGTTAGGTTTAGCGTTGGGGTTAAGGTTAGGGTTAGGGTAAGGGTAAGGGTAAGGGTTAGGGTTAGGGTTAGGGTTAGGGTTAGGTGTTAGGGTTAGGGTTAGGGTTAGCTTTAGGTTTAAGTTTAGGGTAAGGGTAAGTTTAGGGTTGGGGTTAGGGTTAGGGTTAGGTTTAGTGTAAGGGAAAGTGTTAGGCTTAGGGTTAGGTTTAGGTTTAGGATAAGGTTAAGGGTCAGGGTTAGGGTTAAGGTTAGGGTAAGGATTAGGGTTAGGGTTAGGGTTAGGGTAGGGGTTAGGGTAAGGGTAAGTGTTAGGGTTAGGGTTAGGTTTAGGATAAGTGTAAGGGTTAGGGTTAGGTTTAGAGTTACGGTTAGGGGTTAGGATTAGGGTTAGGGTTAGGGTTAGGGTTAGGGTTAGTTTTGTGCTTAGGGTTACGTAAGGATAACCATTAGGTTTAGGTTTAGGGTTAGGGTTAGTGTTAGGTTTAGGGTTGGGGTTAGGGGTAGGTTTAGGGTTAGAGTAAGGGTAAGGGTAAGGTTTAGTGTTAGGGTTAGGGTTAGGTTTAGGGTTAGGTTTAGGGTAAGGGTAAGGGTAAGGATAAGCGTTAGGGTAAGGGTAAGTTTAGGGTTAGGGTTAAGGTTAGGGATAGTGTATGGGTAAGAGTTTGGGTTAGAGTTTGGTTTTCGGTAAGGGTTAGGGTTAGGGTTAGGGTTAAGGTTATGGTTAGGATTAGGGTTAGCGTTAAGGTTAGGGTTAGGATTAGGGTAAGGGTAAGGTTAGGGGTTAGTGTTAGGTTTAGGGTTAGGGTGAGGGCAAGGGTAAGAATAAGGGTAAGGGTCAGGGTTAAGTTTAGTTTTAGGGTTAGGGTTAGTGTTAGGGTTAGGGTTAAGGTAAGGGTAAGGGTTAGGGTTAGGATTAGGGTAAGGGTTTGGGTTAGGGTTAGGGTTATGTTTAGGGTTACGGTTAGTGTTAGGGTTAGGGTAAGGGTAAATGTAAGGGTTAGGGTTAAGGTTAGGTTTAGGGTTAGGGTTAGTGTTAGGGTTAGGGTTAGGGTAAGGGTTAGGGTTATGGTTAGGGTCGGCGTTAGGGTAAGGGTAAGTGTTAGGGTTAAGGTTAGGTTTAGGGTTAGGATAAGGGTATGGGTTATTGTTAGGGTTAGGTTTAGGGTAAGGGTTAGGGTTAGGTTTAGGGTAAGGGTAAGTTTTAGGTTTAGGGTTAGGGTAGGGTTTAGGTTTAGGGTAAGGAAAAGGGTTAGAGTTAGGGTTAGCATAAGATTTAGGTTTAGGGTAAGGGTAATTGTTAGGGTTAGGGTTAGGGTTAAGGTAAGGCTTAGGGTTAGGGTTAGGGCAGGGGTTAGGTTAAGATTAAGTGTTAGGGTTAGGTTAGGGTTAGGATAAGTAATTGTTAGGATTAGGGTTAGGAGTTAGGGTTAGGGTTAGCTTTAGTTTTAGGGTTAGGGTTAAGGTAAGGGTAAGGGTTAGGGTTAGGGATAGGGTTAGTGTTAGGTTTAGGTTTAGGTTTAGAGTTAGGCTTAGGGTTAGGGTTAGGGTAAGGGTAAGGTTTAGGGTTAGGGTTAGGGTTTGGTTTAGGGTTAGGGTTAGGGTAAGGGTAAGTTTTAGGGTTAGGGTTAGTGTTAGGGTTAAGGTTAGGCTTAGGGTTAGGGTTTGGGTTAGGGTTAGGTTTAGGGTTAGGGTTATGGTACGGGTAAGTGTTAGGTTTAGGGTTAGCAAAAGGGTAAGGGTTAGGGTTAGGTTTAGGGTTATGGTAAGGATTAGGTTTAGGGTAAGGTTAGGGTTAGGGTTAGCATTAAGGTTAGGGTTAAGGTTAGGGTAAGGGTAAGGGTAAGAGTTTGGGTTAGAGTTTGGGTTTGGGTAAGGGTTAGGGTTAGGGTTAGGGTTAGGGCCAGGGGTATTGATAGGGTAAGGGTTAGCATTAGTGTTAGGGTTAGGTTTAGGGTTAGGTTTAGGGTTACGGTTAGGGTTAGGGTAAGGGTTACATTTAAGGTTAGAGTTAGAGTTAGGATTATGGTTAGGGTTAGGATCAGGGTAAGGGTTATGGTTAGGTTTAGGGTTTGGGTTAGGGTAAGGGTAAGGGTAAGGGTTAGGTTTATGGTTTGGTTTAGGTTTAGGGTTAGGTTTATGTTTAGGGTTAGGGTAAGGATAAGGGTTAGGGTTAAGGTTTGGTTTAGGGTTAGGGTAAGGGTAAGGTTAAGGGTTAGGGTAAGGTTTAGGTTTAGGGTTAGAGTAAGGGTAAGCGTAAGGTTTAGGGTTAGGGTTAGGGTTAGGTTTAGCGTTAGGATTAGTGTAAGTGTTAGGTTTAGGGTTAGGGTTAGGGTAAGCGTTAGGGTTAGGGTTAGGTTAGGTTTAGGGTTAGGGTTAGGGTTAGGGTAAATATTAGGGTTAGTGTTAGGTTTAGGTTTAGGGTTGGGGTTAAGGTTATCGTTTAAGGTTTAAGGTAAGGGTAATGGTTAGGGTTAGGGTTAGGGTTAGGTTTAGGTTTAGGGTTAGGGTTATGTTTAGGGTTACGGTTAGGGTTAGGGTTTGGGTTAGGGTAAGGGTATGTGTTAGGGTTAGGGTTAGGGTTAAGGTTAGGGTTAGGGTTAGCGTTAGGGTAAAGTTAAGGATTACGGTTAGGGTTAGGGTTAAGACAAGGGTAAGGGTTAGTGTTAGGGTTATGGTTAGGGTAAGGATTAGGATTAGGTTTAGGCTAAGGGTAAGGTTTAGGGTTAGGGTTAGGGTTAGGGTAAGGGTAAGGGTTAGGGTTAGGTTTAGGGTTAGGTTTAGGAGTAGGGTAAAGGTAAGAGTTAGGGTAAGTTTAGGGTTAGGGTTAGGGTAAGGGTTAGGGTTAGGGTTAGTGTTAGGTTTAGGGTTAGTGTTAGAGTAAGGGTAAGGGTTAGTGATAGGGTTAGGGTTAGGGTTAAGGTTAGGGTTAGTGTTAGGGTTAGGGTTAGTTTTAGGGTTAGGGTTAGGGTAAGGGAAAGGCTTAGGGTTAGGCTTAGGGTTAAGGTTAGGGTTAGGGTTAGGGTAAGGGTTAGGGTTAGGGTTAGGGAAAGGTTTAGATTAGGGTTAGGGTTAGGGATAGAGTTAGGGTTAGGTTTACGGTAAGGGTAAGGGTTAGGGTTAGAGTTACCGTTAAGGTTAGGGTTAGGGTTAGCATTAGGGTAAGGGTTAGGGTTAGGGTTAAGGTAAGGGTAAGGGTTAGGGTTATGGTTAAGGTTATGTTAAGGGTTAGGGTTAGGGGTTACGGTTAGGGTTAGTTTTAGGGTTAGGGTTAGGGTTAGGATAATGGTTAGGGTTAGGCTAGGGGTAAGTGTTAGGGTTAGGGTTAGGGTTAGGGTTAGTGTTAGGGTTAGGGTAAGGGTAAATGTTAGTGTTAGGGTTAGGGTTAGGTTTAGGGTTGGGATTAAGGTTAGGGTTACGGGTAGGTAAGGGTAAGGGTTAGGGTTAGGGTTAGGGTTAGCGTTAGGGTAAGGGTAAGTGTTAGGGTTAGGGTTAGGGTTAAGGTTAGAGTAAGGGTTAGGGTTAGGGAAAGGTTAGGTTTAGGGTAAGGATTATAAATATGGTTAGGGTTACGGTTAGAAAAAGGGTAAGGGTTACGGTTAGGTTTAGGGTTAGGGTATGGATTAGGGTTAGGGTTAGGGTTAGGGTAAGGGTTAGGGTTAGGGTCAGGGTTTCGGGTAGGGTTTGGGTTAGGGTTAGGTTTAGGGTTAGTGTTAGGTTTAGGGTTAGGGTTACAGTAAGGGTAAGGGTTAGGTATAGGGTTAGGTTTAGGGTTAAGGTTAGGGTTAGGGTTAGGGTTAGGGTTAGGTTTATTATTAGGGTTAGGGTAAGTGTAAGGGTTAGAGTTATGGTTAAGGTTAGGGTTAGGGTTAGGGTTAGAGTAAGGGTTAGGGTTAGGTATAGGGTTAGGGTAGGGGTTAGGTTAGGGTTAGTGTTAGAGTTAGAGTTCGGGTTAGGTTTACGGTAAGGTAAGGGTTATGGTTAGAGTTAGGGTTAAGGTTAGGGTTAGGGTTAGGGTTAGTGTTAGGGTTATGGTTAGGGTTAGGGTTAGGGTAAGGGTAAGGGTTAGAGATAGGGTTATTGTTAGGGTTAAGGTTAGGGTTAGGGTTAGGGTTAGGGTTAGTGATAGGTTTAGGGTTAGGGTTAGGGTAAGAGTAAGGGTTAGGGTTACGTTTAGGGTTAAGTTTAGGGTTAGGGTTAGGGTTAGGGTAATGGTTAGGGTTAGGGTAACGGTTAGGTTTAGGGTTAGGATTAGGGTTAGGGTTAGGGTTAGAGTTAGGGTTAGGTTTAGAGTAAGGGTAAGGGGTAGGGTTAGTGTTAGGGTTGAGGTTAGGGTTAGGGTTAGGGTTAGCGTTAGGGTAAGGGTAAGGGTTAGGGTTAGGGTTAAGGTAAGGGTATGTGTAAGGGTTAGGGTTAGTGTTAGGTTTATGGTTAGGGTAAGGGTTAGGGTTAGGTTTAGGGTAAGGGTAAGGATTATGGTTAGGGTTGGGGTTACGGTTAGTGTTAGGGTAAGGGTAAGTGTTAGGGTTAGGGTTATGTTTAGGATTAGGGTAAGGGGAAGGGTTAGGGTTAGGGTTAGAGTTAGGGTTAGGCAAGGTTTAGTGTTGTAGTTACGGTTAGGGTTAGGGTAAGGGTAAGTGTTAGGGTTAGGGTTAGGGTTAGGGTTAGGATAAGGGTAAGGGTTAGGGTTAGGGTTAGCGTTAGGGTTAGGGTTACAAGTTACTGTTAGTGTTAGGGTTAGGGTCAGGTTTAGGGTTAGGGTAAAGGTAATGGTTAGGGTTAGGGTTAGGGTTAGTGTTAGGTTTAGGGTTAGGGTAAGTGTAAGGCTTAGGGAGAGTGTTAAGTTTAGGGTTAGGGTTAGGGTTAGGTTTAGGGTTATGGTTAGGGTAAGGGTAAGGGTTAGGGTTAGGGTTAGGGTTAGCCTTAGGTTTAAGGTTAGGGTTAGGGTTAGAGTTAGGATAGGGTAAGGGTTAGGTTATGGTTAGGGTAAGGGGTTAGGGTTCTGGTTAGGTTTAGAGTTAGGTTAGGGTAAGAGTAAGGGTTAGGTTTAGGGTTAGGCTTTACGTTAGGGTTAGGTATAGGGTTAGGGTTAGGATTAGGGTAATGTTTAGGGTTAGGCGAAGGGTAAGTGTTAGGGTTAGGGTTAGCGTTCGGGTTAGTGTTAGGGTAAGGGCAAGTGTAAAGGTTAGTGTTAGGGTTAGACTTAGGTTTAGGGTTGGGGTTAAGGTTAACGTTACGGTTAGCATAAGGGTAAAGGTTAGGGTTAGGGTTAGGGTTAGGGTTAGCGTTAGGGTAAGGGTAAGTGTTAGGGTTAGGGTTAGGTTTAAGGTAAGAGTAAGGGTTAGGGTTAGGGTTACGGTTAGGTTTAGGGTAAGGGTTATGGATAGGGTTAGGGTTAGCGAAAGGGTAAGGGTTAGGGTTAGGTTTAGGCTTATGGTTAGAGTTAGGGTTAACGTTAGGGGTAGGGTTAGTGTTAGGGTTATGGTTATGGTTAGGGTTAGGGTTAGGTTTAGTGTAAGGGTAAGGTTTAGAGTTAGGATTGTGGTTAGGCTTAGAGTTAGGGTTACGGTAAGAGTAAGGTTTAGGGTTATGTTTACTGTTACGTTTAGGATTAGGGTAAGGGTTAGGGTTAGAGTTAGGGTTAGGGTAAGGGTTAGGGTTATGGTTAGGGTTAGGGTTAGGGTAAGTGTAAGTGTTAGGGTTAGGATTAGTGTTAGGATTAGGGTTAGGATAAGGGTATGTGTTAGGGTTAAGGTTAGAGTTAGATTTAGGGTAAGGGTTATGGTTAGTTTTAGGATAAGGGTAAGTTTTAGGGTTAGTGTTCGTGTTAGGTTTAGTGTAAGGGAAAGGTTTAGGGTTAGGGTTAGCGTTAGGTTTAGGTTTAGGGTAAGTGTAAGTGTTAGGGTTAGGAGTAGGGTTAGGGTAAGTGTTAGGTTTAAGGTTAGGGTTAGTTTTAGGATAAGTGTAACAGTTAGGGTTAGGGTTAAGGTTAGTGTTAGGGGCTGGGTTAGGGTTAGGGTTAGGGTTAGGTTTGGGGTTAGGGTTACGTAAGGGTAAGGGTTAGGGTTAGGTTTAGTGTTAGGGTTAGTGTTAGGTGTAGGGTTGTGGTTAGGGTTGGGTTTAGGGTTAGGGTTAAGGTAAGGGTAAGGGTTAGGGTTAGGGTTAGTGTTAGGGTTAAGGTTAGGGTTAGGGTAAGGGTAAGAGTTTGTGTTAGAGTTTGGGTTTGCGTAAGGGTTAGGGGTAAGTTTAGGGTTAGGGTTAGGGTAAGGGTAAGGGTTAGGGTTAGAGTTAGAGCCAGGGTTATTGTTAGGGTAAGGGTTAGGGTTAGTGTTAGGGTTAGGTTTAGGGTTAGTGTTAGGGTTAGTTTTAGGGTAAGAGTAAGGATTAGGGTTAAGTTTCTGGTTAGAGCTATGATTATGGTTAGAGTTAGGGTCAGGGTAAGGGGTACGGTTAGTTTTAGGTTTAGGGTTAGGGTAAGGGTAAGGGTTAGGTTTAGGATTAGGGTTAGGTTTAGGGTTAGGGTTATGGTTATGGTTAGGGTAAGGATAAGGGTTAGGGTTAAGTTTAGGGTTAGGGTTAGGGATAGGTTTAGGGTTAAGGTTAGGTTTAGGGTTATGGTAAGGATAAGGGTTAGGGTTAGGTTTAGGGTTACAGTTAGGGCAAGGGTAAGGGCTAGGTTAAGGTTAGGTTTAGGGTTAGGATTAGGGTAAGGGTAAGGTTTAGGGATAGGGTTAGGGTTAGGGTTAAGGTTACGGTTAGCGTTAGGGTAAGATTTAGGGTTAGGGTTAGGGTAACGGTTACGTTTAGGGTTAGGGTTAGGTTTGAGTTAGGATTAGGTTTAGGGTAAGGGTAAGCGGTAGGGTTAGTGTTAGGGTTAAGGTTCTGGTTAGGGTTAGCGTTAGGGTAAGGGTAAGGGTTAGGGTTAGGGTTAAGGTAAGGGTAATGGTTAGGGTTAGTGTTAGGGTTAGGTTTAGGGTAAGGGTAAGGTTTAGGGTTAGGGTTGGGGTTGAGGTTAGGTTTAGAGTTAGGGTTAGGGTTAGGGTAAGGGTAAGGGTTATGGTTAGGATTAGGGTTAGTTTTAGGTTTAGGGTTAGGGTTAGGGGAAGGGTTAGGGTTAGGGTTAAGGTCAGGATTAGGCTTAGTGTTAGGGTAAGGTAAGGGTTAGGTTTAGGGTTAGGGTTAGGGTTAAGGTTGAGGTTAGGATTAGGGTTAGGGTTAGGGTAAGGGTTAGGTTTAGGGTTAGGGTTAGGGTTAAGGTTGAGGTTAGGATTAGGGTTAGGGTTAGGGTAAGGGTTAGGGTTAGGGTAAGGGTTAGGATTAGGGTTAGTTTTAGGGTAAGGGTAAGGGTTAGGGTTATGGTTAGGGTTATGGTTGAGGTTAGGGTTAGAGTTAGAGGAAGGGTTAGGGTTAGGGTTAGGGTAAGGGTTAGGATTAGGGTTAGGGTTAGAGTTAGGGTTAGGGTTAGAGTAAGGGTAAGCTTAGGGTTAGGGTTAGGGTAAGGGTAAGGATTAAGGGTTAGGGTTAATATTAGGGTTAGGTTAAGGGTTAGGGTTAGGGTAAGGGTTAGGGTTTGGATAAGGCTTAGGGTTAGAGTAAGGGTAAGAGTTAGGGTTAGGGTTAGGGTTAGGGTAAGGTTAAGGGTTAGGGTAGGGTTAGGGTTAGGTTTAGGGTTGGGGTTAAGGTTAGGGTTAGGGTTATGGTAAGGGTAAGTGTAAGGGTTAGGGTTAGGGTGAGGGTTATGTTAAGGGTAAGGGTAAGAGTTTAGGGGTAGGCTCTGGGTTAATTTTGAGGTCAGGGTTAAGGTTAGGGTTAGGGTAAGGGTTAGGGTCAGGGTTAGGGTAAAGTTTGGGGTAAGGGTGAGCGTTAGAGTTTGGGTTTGGGTAAGGGTAAGGGTTATGGTTAGGGTTAGGGTTAAGATTGACGTTAGGGTTAGGGTTAGAGTAAGGGTTAGGGTTAGGGTTGGGGTTAGGGTTAGGGTTAGGGTTAAGGTTAGAGTTAGGGTTAGGGTTAGGGTTAAGGTTAGAGTTAGGGTTAGGGTTAGGGTTAGGGTAAGGGTTAGGGTTAGGGTTAGAGTTAGGGTTAAGGTTAGGGTTAGGGTGAGGGTATGGCTAAGTATTAGCGTTAGGTTTAGAGTTAGGATTAGCGTAAGGGTTAGGGTTAGGATTAGAGTTAGGGTAAGGGTAAGGGTTAGGGTTAGGATTAGGGTTAGGGTTAGGGTTAGGGTAAGGGTAAGGGTTTGGTTTAGGGTTAGGGTTAGGGTTAGGATTAGGGATGGGTTGGGTTAGGGTTAGGGTTTGGGTAAGGAAAAGAGTTAGGGTTAGGGTAGGGTTAAGGTTAGGGTTAGGGTGAGGGTAAGGGTAAGGGTTAGCGTTAGGTTTAGAGTTAGGGTTTGGGTAAGGGTTAGGGTTAGGGTTAGGGTTAGGGTAAGGGGAAGGTTTAGGGTTAGGATTAGGTTTAGGGTTGGAGTAAGGTTAAGTGTTACGTTTAGGGTTAGTGTTAGGGTTAGGGTTAGGATAAGGGTAAGGGTTAGGGTTAATGTTAGGGTTAGGGTCAGGATTAGGCTTCGTGTTAGGTTAAGAGTTAGGGTTAGGTTTAGGGTTAGGGTTAGGGTTAAGATTGAGGTTAGAATTAGGGTTAGGGTTAGGGTAAGGGTTAGGGTTAGGGTAAGTGTTAGGATTATGGTTAGAGTTAGGGTAAGGGTAAGGGTTAGGGTTAGGTTTAGGGTTAGGGTTATGTTTGAAGTTAGGGTTAGAGTTAGAGGAGGGGTTAGGGTTAGGGTTAGGGTAAGGGTTAGGGTTAGGGTTAGGGTTAGAGTTAGGGTTAGGGTTAGAGTAAGGGTAAGGTTAGGGTTAGGGTTAGGGTAAGTGTTAGGGTTTAGGGTTAATGTTTGGGATAGGTTAAGGGTTAGGGTTAGGGTTAGGGTTAGGGTTTGGATAAGGCTTAGGGTTAGGGTATGGGTAAGTGTTAGGGTTAGGGTTAGGGTTAGGTTAAGGGTTAAGGTTAGGGTTAGGGTTAGGTTTAGGTTTGGGGTTAAGGTTAGGGTTAGGGTTAGGGTAAGGGTAAGTGTAAGGGTTAGGGTTAGGGTAACTGTTAGGGTTAGGGTTAGGGCGAGGGTTATGGTAACGTTAAGGGTAAGGGTTTAGGGTTAGGCTCTGGGTTAAGGTTGAGGTTAGGTTAAGGTTAGGGTTAGGGTAAGGGTTAGGGTTAGGGTTAGGGTAAGGTTTAGGGTAAGGGTGAGGGTAGGGTTTGGGTTTGGGTAAGGGTAAGGGTTAGGGTTAGGGTTAGGGTTAGGGTCAGGATTAGGCTTAGTGTTAGGTTAAGAGTAAGGGTTAGGTTTAGGGTTAGGGTTAGGGTTAAGATTGAAGTTAGGATTAGAGTTAGGGTTAGGGTAAGGGTTAGGGTTAGGGTAAGGGTTAGGATTAGGGTTAGAGTTAGAGTTAGGTGTAGGTGTTAGGGTTAGGGTTAGGGTTAGGGTTAGGTTTAGGGTTAGGGTTAGGGTTAGGGTTAATTTTAGGGTTAGGGTTAGGGTAAGGGTAAGGGTTAGGGTTACGGTTAGGGTTAGGGTTAAGGTTAGGGTTAGGGATATGGTTAGGGTTAGGGTTAGTTTTAGTGTTAGGGTTAGGGTAAGTGTAAGGGTTAGGTTTAGGGTTAGGGTTATGGTAAGGGTTAGGGTTAGGGTTAGGGTTAGGTTTAGGGTTAGGGTTAGGGTTAGGGTGATGATAAGCGTTAGTGTTAGGGTTAGGGTTAGGGTAAGGGTTAGGGTTAGCGTTAGGGTAAAGGTAAGGGTTACGTTTAGGGTTAGGGTTAAGACAAGGGTAAGGGTTAGGGTTAGGGTTATTGTTAGGGTAAGGATTAGGGTTAGGATTAGGCTAAGGGTAAGGTTTAGGGTTAGGGTTAGGGTTAGGGTAAGGGTAAGTGTTAGGGTTAGGTTTAGGGTTAGGTTTAGGAGTAGGGTAAGTGTAAGAGTTAGGGTTAGGGTTAGGGTTAGGGTTAGGGTAAGGTTTAGGGTTAGGGTTAGGGTTAGGGTAAGTGTTATGGTTAGGGTTAGGGTTAGGATAAGGGTAAGGGTTAGGGTTAGGGTTAGGATTAGGTTTAGGGTTCGGATTAGGGTTAGGGTTAGTGTTAGGTTTAGGGTTAGGATTAGAGTAAGGGTAAGTGTTAGGGATAGGGTTAGGGTTAGGTTTAGGGTTAAGGTTAGGGTTAGTGTTAGGGTTAGGGTTAGGTTTAGGGTTAGGTTTAGGGTTAGGGTTAGGGTAAGTGTTAGGGTTAGGGTTAGGGAAAGGTTTAGATTAGGGTTAGGGATAGGGTTAGATTTAGGGTTAGGTTTACAGTAAGGGTAAGGGTTAGGGTTAGAGTTACGGTGAAGGTTAGGGTTAGGGTTAGGATTGTGGTTAGGGTTAGGGTTAGGGTTAGGGTAAGGGTAAGGTTTAGGGTTAGGGTTTGGGTTAGGGATAGGATAAATGTTAGGGTTAGGGTTAGGATTGTGCTTAGGGTTAGGGTTAGGGTTAGGGTAAGGGTAAGGTTTAGGGTTAGGATAAGGGTAAGTGTTAGGGTTAGGGTTAGGGTTAGGTTTAGGGTAAGGCTTAGGGTTAGGTTTAGGATAAGGGTAAGTTTTAGGGTTAGAGTTAGGGTTAGGGTTAGGGTAAGGGAAAGGGTTAGGTTTAGGGTTAGGGTTAGGTTTAAGTTTAGGGTAAGGGTAAGGGTTAGGGTTAGGGTTAGGGTTAGGATAAGGGTTAGGTTTAGGGTTATGGTTAGGGTAGGGGTTAGGGTAAGAGTAAGTGTTAGGGTTAGGGTGAGGGTTAGGATAAGTGTAAGGGTTAGGGTTAGTGTAGGGTTAGTGTTAGGGGTAAGGGTTAGGGTTAGGGTTAGAGTTAGGTTTGGGGTTAGGGTTACGTAAGGGTAAGGGTTAGGGTTACGGTTAGTGTTAGGTGTAGGGTTTGGGTTACAGTTAGGTTTAGGGTTAGGGTTAGGGTAAGGGTAAGGTTTAGGGTTAGGATTACGGTTAGGTTTAGGGTTAGGGTTAGGGTAAGGGTAAGGGTTAGGGTTAGGTTTAGTGTTAGGTTTAAGGTGAGGGTTATGGTAAGGGTAAGATTTTGGGTTAGAGTTTGGGTTTGGGTAACGGTTCTGGTTAGGGTTAGGGGTAAGGTTAGGGGTAGGGTTAGGGTAAGCGTAAGGGTTAGGGTTAGGAAGAGGGTTATTGTTAGGGTAAGGGTTAGGGTTAGTGTTAGGGTTAGGTTTAGGGTTAGGGTTAGGGTTAGGGTTAGGGTTATGTTAAGGGTAAGGGTTAGGGTTAAGGTTAGGGTTACATTTAGGATTATGGTTAGAATTAGGGTCAGAGTAAGGGTTACGGTTAGATTTAGGTTTAGGGTTAGTGTAAGGGTAAGGTTTAGGTTTAGGGTTAGGGTTAGGGTTAGGTTTAGGTTAGGGTTATGGTTAGGGTTAGGGTAAGGATAAGTTTTACGGTTAAGGTTCGGGTTAGGGTTAGGGTTATGTTATGGTTAAGGTTAGGTTTAGGGTTAGGGTTAGGGTTAGCGTTAGGGTAAGGGTAAGGGTAAGGGTTAGGGTTAAGGTAAGGGTAAGGGTTAGGGTTAGTGTTAGGGTTATGGTCAGGGTTAGGGTTAGGGTTAGGTTTAGTGTAAGGGTAAGGTTTAGAGTTAGGTTTGGGGTTAGGTTTAGGGTTAGGGTTAGGGTTAGAGTTAGGGTTAGGGTAAGGGTTAGGGTTATGGTTAGGGTTAGCGTTTGGGTAAGGTTAAGTGTTAGGTTTAGGGTTAGGGTTAGGGTTAGGGTTAGGATAAGGGTAAGGGTTAGGGTTAGGGTTAGGGTTAGGTTCAGGTTTAGGCTTAGTGTTAGGTTAAGAGTAAGGGTTGGGTTTAGGGTTAGGGTTAGGGTTTGGGTTAGGTTTAGGTTTGGGGTTAAGGTTAGGGTTAGGGTTAGGGTAAGGGTAAATGTAAGGGTTAGGGTTAGGGTTAGGGTAACTGTTAGGGTTAGGGTTAGGGCGAGGGTTATGGTAACGGTAAGGGTAAGGGTTTAGGGTTAGGCTCTGGTTTAAGTTTGAGGTTAGGTTAAGGTTAGGGTTAGGGTAAGGGTTAGGGTTAGGGTTAGGGTAAGGGTTAGGGTAAGTGTGAGGGTTAGGGTTTGGGTTTGGGTAAGGGTAAGGGTTATGGTTAGTGTTAGGGTTAAGATTGAGTTTAGGGTTAGGGTTAGAGTAAGGATTAGTGTGAGGGTTGGGGTAAGGGTTAGGGTTATGGTTAGAGTTAGGGTTAGGGTTAGGGTAAGGGTAAGGGTTAGGGTTAGGGTTAGGGTTAGGGTAAGGGTTAGGGTTAGGGGTTAGGGTTAGTGTTAGGGTTAGGTTACCGCTTAGGTTTAGGTTTAGGGCTAGGATAATGGTTAGGGTTAGGGTGAGGATAAGTGTTAGTGTTAGGGTTAGGGTTAGGGTAAGGGTTAGGGTTAGGGTTAGGTTTAGGTGTTAGGGTTCGGGTTCGGGTTCTGGTTAGGTTTAGGGTTAGGGTTAGGGTAAGGGTCAGGGTTAGGGTTAGGGTTAGTTTTAGTGTTAGGGTTAGGGTAAGGGTAAGGGTTAGGGTTAGGGTTAGGGTAAGGGTTAAGGTAAGGTTTAGGGTGAGGATAAGTGTTAGTGTTAGGGTTAGGGTAAGGGTTAGTGTTAGGGTTAGGGCTAGGGTAAGGGTCAGGGTTAGGGTTAGGGTTAGTTTTAGTGTTAGGGTTAGGGTAAGGGTAAGGGTTAGGGTTAGGGTTAGGGTTAGGGTAAGGGTTAAGGTAAGGTTTAGGGTTAGGGTTAGGGTTAGGGTAAGGGTAGGGGTTAGTGTTAGTGTTAGGGTTAGGGTTAGGTTAGGGTTAGGGTTAGGGTTAGGTTAAGGGTTAGGGTTAGGTTTAGGGTTATGGTTAGGGTTAGGGTTAGGGTAAGGGTAAGGGTTAGGTTTAGGGTTAGGTTTAGATTTAGGGTTAGGGTTAGGCTTATCGTTAGGGTAAGGATAAGGGTTAGGGTTAGTGTTAGGGTTACGGTTATGGTAAGGTTTAGGGTTAAGGTTAGTGTCAGGGTTAGGGTTAGGGTTAGGGTTAGGGTTAGGGTAAGGGTAAGGGTTAGGGTTAGGCTTAGGGTTAGGGTTAGAGTTAGGGTTAGGGTAAGGGTTAGGGGTAGGGTTAGGTTAAGGGTTAAGGTAAGGGTTAGGGTTAGGGTTAGGGTTAAGGTTAGGGTTAGGGTGAGGGTAAGGTTAAGGGTTGGCGTTAGGTTTAGAGTTAGGATTAGCGTGAGGGTTAGGGTATGTGTTAGTGTAAGGGTAAGGGTTAGGGTTAGGATTAGGGTTAGGGTTAGGGTAAGGGTAAGTGTTATGTTTAGGATTAGGGTTAGGGTTAGGGTTAGGGTTAGTGTAGGATTAGGGTTAGTGTTTGGGTAAGGAAAAGAGTTAGGTTTAGGGTTAGGGTTACAGTTCGGGTTAGGGTGAGGGTAAGGGTAAGCGTTAGCGTTAGGTTTAGAATTAGGATTAGCGTAAGGGTTAGGGTTATGGTTAGGGTTAGGGTAAGGGTAAGGGTTAGGGTTAGGATTAGGTTTAGGGTTGGGGTTAAGGTTAGGGTTAGAGTTAGGGTAAGTGTAAGGGTTACCTTTGGTTTTGGGTAAGTTTTAGGGTTAGGGTTAGGGTTTGGGTTAGTGTTAGGTTTAGGGTTAGGGTTAGAGTAAGGGTAAGGGTTAGGCATAGGGTTAGGGTTAGGGATAAGGTTAGGTTAGGGTTAGGATTAGGGTTAGGTTTAGGGTTAGGGTTAGGGTAAGGGTAAGGGTTAGGGTTAGGGTTAGTGTAAGCCTTAGGTTAGGGTTAGGGATAGGGTTAGAGATAGGGTTAGGTTTAAGGTACGGTAAGGGTTATGGTTAGAGTTAGGGTTAAGGTTAGGGTTAGGGTTAGCGTTAGGGTAAGGGTAAGGGTTAGGTTTAGGGTTAAGGAAAGGGTAAGGGTTAGGGTTAGTGTTCGGGTTATGGTCAGGGTTAGGGTTAGGGTTAGGTTTAGTGTAAAGGTAAGGTTTAGAGTTAGGTTTGGGGTTAGGTTTAGGGTTAGGGTTAGGGTAAGAGTAAGGTTTAGGGTTAGGTTTACTGTTACGTTTAGGATTAGGGTAAGGGTTAGGGTTAGAGTTAGGGTTAGGGTAAGGGTTATGGTTATGGTTAGGGTTAGCGTTTGGGTAAGGTTAAGTGTTAGGTTTAGGGTTAGTGTTAGGGTTAGGCTTAGGATAAGGGTAAGGGTTGGGGTTAGGGTTAGGGTTAGGGTCAGGATTAGGCTTAGTGTTAGGGTAAGAGTAAGGGTTAAGTTTAGGGTTAGGGTTAGGGTTAAGATTGATGTTAGGATTAGGGTTAGGGTTAGAGTAAGGGTTAGGGTTAGGGTAAGGTTCAGGATTAGGTTTAGAGTTAGGGTAAGGGTAAGTGTTAGGATTAGGGTTAGGGTTATGTTTGAGGTTAGCGTTAGAGTTAGAGGACGGGGTAGGGTTAGGGTTAGGGTAAGGGTTAGGTTTAGGGTTAGGGTTAGAGTTAGGGTTAGGGTTAGAGTAAGGGTAAGGTTAGGGTTAGGGTTAGGGTTAGGATAAGTGTTAGGGTTAGGGGTTAGGGTTAATGTTAGGGTTAGGTTAAGGGTTAGGGTTAGGGTTACGGTTAGGGTTAGGGTTTGGATAAGGCTTAGGGTTAGGGTAAGTGTAAGTGTTAGGGTTAGGGTTAGGGTTAGGGTTAGGTTAAGGTTTAGGGTTAGGGTTAGGTTTAGGGTTGGGGTTAAGGTTAGGGTTAGGGTTAGGGTAAGGGTAAGTGTAAGGGTTAGGGTTAGGTTTAGGGTAAGTGTTAGGGTTAGGGTGAGGGTGAGGGTTATGGTAACGGTAATGGTAAGGGTTAAGGGTTAGGCTCTGCGTTAAGGTTGAGGTTAGGGTTAAGTTTAGGTTTAGGGTAAGGGTTAGGGTTAGGTTTAGAGTAAGGTTTAGTGTAAGGGTGAGGGTTAGGGTTTGGGTTTGGGTAAGGGTAAGGGTTATGGTTAGTGTTAGGGTTAAGATTGAGGTTAGGGTTAGGGTTAGAGTAAGGGTTAGTGTTAGGGTTGGGGTAAGGGTTAGAGTTAGAGTTAGAGTTAGGGTTAGGGTTAAGGTCAGGGTAAGGGTTAGGTTTAGGGTTAGGGTTAGGGTAAGTGTTAGGGTTAGGGTTAGGTTAAGGGTTAGGGTTAGGGTTAGGTTTAGGTGTTAGGGTTCGGGTTATGGTTCTGGTTAGGTTTAGAGTTAGGGTTATGGTAAGGGTTAGGATAGGGTTAGGGTTAGGGTTAGTTTTAGTGTTAGGGTTAGGGTAAGGGTAAGGGTTAGGGTTAGGAGTAGGGTAAGGGTTAAGGTAAGGGTTAGGGTTAGGGTTAGGTTTAGGGTTAGGGTTAGGGTTAGGATAATGGTAGGGGTTTGTTAGGGTTAGGGTTAGGGTTAGCTTTAGGGTTAGGTTTAGGGTAAGGGCAAGGGTTAGGGTTAGGGTTAAGCTAAGGTTTAGGGTTAGGGTTAGGGTTAGGTTTAGTGTTAGGGTTAGGGTAAGGGTAAGGTTTAGGTTTACGGTTAGGGTTAGGGTTAAGGTTAGGTTTAGGGATAGGGTTAGGGTAAGGTTTAGGGTTAGTTTAGGTTAAGGGTTGGGGTTAGCGTTAGGGTTAAGTTTAGAGTTAGGTTTAGGTTTACGTTAAGGGTAAGGGTTCGGGTTAGGGATAGGGTTAGGGTTAGGGTTATGGTTAGGTTAAGGGTTTTGGTTAGGGTTAGGGTTAGAGTTAGGTTAAGGGTTGGTTAAGGGTAAGGGTTAGGGTTAGGGTTAGGGTTAGGTTAAGGGTTAAGGTTATGGGTTAGCGTTAGGGTTATGGTTGGGATTAGTGTAAGGGTTAGGTTAAGGTTAGGGTAATGCTTAGGGTTAGGGTTAGATTAGGGTAAGTGTTAGGGTTAGGGTTAAGGTTATGGTTAGGGTAATTGTTATGGTAAGGGTTAGGGTTAGGGTTAGGTTTAGGGTTATGGTAAGGGTAAGGATAAGGGTTAGGGTTAGAGCTAGGGTTAGGTTTAGGATAAGGGTTAGTGTTAGGGTTAGGGTAAGAGTAAGGTTTAGGGTTAGGGTTAGAGTTCGTGTTATTGTAAGGGTAAGGGTAAGGGTTATGGTTTGGGTTAGGGTTAGGTTTAGGGTAAGGGTATGGGTTAGGGTTAGGGTTAGGGTTAGGGTTAGTTTTAGGGTTATGGTTAGGGTTAGGATATGGGTTAGGTTAGGGTTAGGGTAAGGTTTAGGGTTAGGGTTAGATTAGGGTAAGTGTTAGAATTAGGGTTAGGGTTAGTGTTAGTGTTAGGGTAAGGGTTAGGGTTAGGATTAGTGTTACGGTAAGGGTAAGTGTTAGGGTTAGGGTTAGGGTTAGGGTTAGGTTAAGTGTTAGGGTAAGGGTTTGGGTTAGGGTTAGGTTTAGGGTTGGGGTTAAGTTTAGGGTTAGGGTTAGGGAAAGGGTAATGGTTAGGGTTAGGTTTAGGGTTTGAGTAAGTGTTAGGGTTAGGGTTAGGGTTAGGGTAAGTGTTACGGTTAGGGATAGGGTTAGTGTTAGAGTAAAGGTAAGTGTTAGGTTTAGGTTTAGGGTTAGGTTTAGGGTTAGGGTAAGGGTACGGGTAAGGGTTAGGGTTAGAGCTAGGGTTAGGGTTAGGGTAAGGGTTAGTGTTAGGGTTAGGGTTAGGGTAAGGGTTAGGTTTAGGGTTAGGGTTAATGTTCGGGTTATTGTAAGGGTAAGAGTAAGGGTTATGGTTAGGGTTAGGGATAGGTTTAAGGTAAGGGTATGGGTTAGGGCTAGGGTTAGGGTTAGGTTTAGGGTTAGGGTTAGGGTCAGGTTAAGGGTTAGGGTTAGGTTTAGAGTTATGGTTAGGGTTAGGTTTAGGGTAAGGGTTAGGTTTAGGGTTAGGTTTAGATTTAGGGTTTGGGTTAGGCTTAGGGTTAGGGTAAGGATAAGGGTTAGGGTTAGTGTTAGGGTTAGCGTTATGGTAAGGATTAGGGTTAAGGTTAGGGTCAGGGTTAGGGTTAGATTTAGGGTTAAGATTAGGGTAAAGGTAGGGTTAGGGTTAGGGTTAGGGTTAGGGTGAGGGTAAGGGTAAGGGTTAGTGTTAGGTTTAGAGTTAGGGTTAGGGTAAGGGTTAGGGTTAGGGTTAGGGTAAGGGTAAGGGTTAGGGGTTAGGGTTAATGTTAGGGTTAGGTTAAGGGTTAGGGTTAGGGTTAGGTTTAGGTTAACTGTTAGGGTTAGGGTTAGGGTTATGTTTAGGGTTGGGTTAGGGTTAGAGTTAGAGGAAGGGTTAGTGTTAGGGTTAGGGTAAGGGTTAGGGTTAGGGTTAGGGTTAGAATTAAGGTTAGGGTTAGAGTAAGGGTAAGGTTAGGGTTAGGGTTAGGGTAAGGGTTAGGGTTAGGGGTTAGGGTTAATGTTAGGGTTAGGTTAAGGGTTAGGGTTAGGGTTAGGTTTAGGTTAAGGGTTAGGGTTAGGGTTAGGGTTATGTTTAGGGTTGGGGTTACGGTTAGGGTTAGGATAAGGGTAAGTGTAAGGGTTAGGGTTAAGTTTAGGGTAAGTGTTAAGGTTAGGGTTAGGGTGAGGGTTATGGTAAGGGTAAAGGTAAGGTTTAGGGTTAGACACTGGGTTAAGGTTGAGGTTAGGGTTAAGGTTAGGGTTAGAGTAAGGGATAGGGTTAAGGTTGGGGTAAGGGTTAGGGTTAGCGTTAGAGTTAGGGTTAGGGTTAGGGTAAGGGTAAGGGTTAGGGTTAGGGTTAGGGGTTAGGGTTAGTGTTAGGGTTAGGTTAAGGCTTAGGTTTAGGGTTAGGGCTAGGATAAGGGTTAGGGTTAGGGTAAGGATAAGTGTTAGGGTTAGGGTTAGGGTTAGGGTTATGTTAAAGGTTAGGGTTAGGGTTAGGTTTAGGTGTTAGGGTTCGGGTTAGGGTTAAGGTTAGGTTTAGGGTTAGGGTTAGGGTAAGGGTTAGGGTTAGGGTTAGGGTTTGGGTTAGTTTTAGTGTTAGGGTTAGGGTAAGGGTAAGGGTTAATGTTAGGGTTAGGGTAAGGGTTAGGGATAGGGATAGGGTTAGGGTAAGGTTTAGGGTTAGGTTAGGTTAAGGGTTGAGGTTAGGGTTAGGGTTAAGTTTAGAGTTAGGTTTAGGTTTAGGTTAAGGGTAAGGGTTAGGGTTAGGGATAGGGTTAGGGTTAGGGTTAGGGTTAGGTTAAGGGTTTTGGTTAAGGTTAGGGTTAGAGTTAGGTTTAGGGTTGGTTAACGGTAAGGGTTAGGGTTAGGGTTAGGTTTAGGGTTATGGTAAGGTTAAGGGTAAGGTTTAGGGTTAGAGTTAGTGTTAGGGTTAGGGTAAGGGTTAGTGTTAGGGTTAGGGTAAGAGTAAGGTTTAGGGTTAGGGTTAGGGTTCGGGTTATTGTAAGGGTAAGGGTAAGGGTTATGGTTATGGTTAGGGTTAGGGTTAGGGTAAGGGTATGGGTTAGGGTTAGGGTTAGGGTTAGGGTTAGGTTAGGGTTAGGGTTAGTTTTAGCGTTATGCTTAGGTTTAGGGTTAGGGTAAGCGTAAGGGTTAGGTTTAGGGTTAGGTTTAGATTTAGGGTTAGGGTTAGGGTTAGGGTAAGTATAAGGGTTAGGGTTAGTGTTAGGTTTAGGGTTAGGGTAAGGGTTAGGGTTAAGCTTAGGGTTAGGGTTAGGGTTAGGGTTCGGGTTAGGGCTAGGGTAAGGGTTAGGGTAAGGTTTAGGGTTAGGGTTAGGGTAAGGGTAGGGTTAGGGTTAGGGTTAGGGTTAGGGTTAGGGTAGGGTTAGGGTTAGGGTTTGGGCAAGGAAAAGGGTTAGGCTTAGGGTGAGGTTTAAGGTTAGGGTTAGGGTGAGGGTAAGGGTTAGTGTTAGGTTTAGAGTTAGGGTTAGGGTAAGGGTTAGGGTTAGGGTTAGGGTAAGGGTAAGGTTTAGGGTTAGGATTAGGTTTAGGGTTGGGGTTAAGGTTAGGGTTAGGATTACGGTAAGTGTAAGGGTTACGGTTAGGTTTTAGGTAAGGTTTAGGGTTAGTGTTAGGTTTAGGGTGAGGGTTAGAGTAAGGGTAAGGGTCACGGATAGGGTTAGGGTTAGGTTTAAGGTTAGGGTTAGGGTAAGGGTTAAGGTTTGGTTTAGGGTTAGGGTTAGGTTAAGGGTTATGTTTAGGGTTAGGGTAAGGGTTAGGTTAGGGTTAGGGTTAGGGTTAGAGTTAGGGTTAGGTTTAAGTTAAGGTAAGGGTTATGGTTAGAGTTAGGGTAAGGCTTAGGGTTAGGGTTGAGGTAAGGGTAAGGTTTAGGGTTAGTGTTAGGGTTATGGTTAGGTTTAGGGTTATGGTTAGGGTTAGTGTAAGGGTAAGGTTTAGAGTTAGGATTGGGGTTAGGTTTAGGGTTAGGGCTAGGGTAAGAGTAAGGTTTAGGGTTAGGTTTACTGTTACGTTTAGGATTAGGGTAACGGTTATTGTTAGAGTTAGGGTTAGGGTTAGGGTTAGGGTTAGGGTTAGGATAAGTGTAAGTGTTATGGTTAGGGTTAGGGTTAGGTTTAGGTTAAGGGTTAGGGTTAGGTTTAGTATAAGGGTAAGTTTTAGGGTTAGGGTTAGGGTTAGGTTTAGTGTAAGGGAAAGGGTTAGGGTTAGGGTTAGCGTTAGGTTTAGGTTTAGATAACGGTAAGGGTTAGGGTTAGGGTTAGGGTTAGGGTTAGGGTAAGGTTAGGGTTAGGGTTAGGGTTAGGATAGGGGTTAGGGTAAGGGTAAGTGTTAGGGTTACGGTTAGGGTTAGGATAAGTGTAAGGGTTAGGGTTAGGGTTAGTGTTAGGGGATAGGGTTAGGGTTAGGGTTAGTGTTAGGGTTAGGTTTAGTGTTAGGGTTAGGGTTAGGGTTAAGGTAAGGGTAAGTGTCAGGGTTAAGGTTAGGGTTAGAGTTAGGATTATAATTAGAGTTAGGTTCAGGGTAAGGGTTACGGTTAGGTTTACATTTAGGGTTAGGGTAAGGGTAAGGGTTAGGTTTAGGGTTAGGGTTAGGGTTAGGGATAGGGTTATGTTTAGGGTTAGGGTTAGGGTGAGGGTTATGGTTAGGGTAAGGGTAAGTGTTTAGGGTTAGGCTCTGGGATAAGGTTGTGGTTAGGGTTAAGTTTAGGGTTAGGGTAAGGATTAGGGTTAGGGCTAGGGTAAGGATTAGGGTAAGGGTTAGGGTTAAGATTGAGGTTAGGGTTAGTGTTACAGTAAGGGTTAGGGTTAGAGTTAGGGTTAGGGTTAGAGTTAGGGTTAGGGTAAGGGTTGGGGTTAAGGGTTAGGGTTAGTGTTATGGTTAGGTTAAGGGTTAGGGTTAGGGTTAGGGCTAGGATAAGGGTTAGGGTTAGGGTAAGGGTAAGTGTTAGTGTTAGGTTAAGGGTTAGGGTAAGGTTAGGATTAGGGTTTTGTTTAGGTGTTAGGGTTAGGTTAGGGTTAGGGTTAGGTTTAGGGTTAGGGTTAGGGTAAGGGTTAGGGTTAGGGTTAGGGTTAGGTTTAGGGTTAGGGTTAGGTTTAGGGTAAGGGTAAGAGTTAGGGTTAAGGTTATGGTTAGAGTTAGGATTATGGTTAGGGTTAGGGTTAGGGTTAGGGTTAGGGTAAGGGTCAGGGTAAGGGTTACGGTTAGGTTTAGGTTTACGGTTAGGGTAAGGGTAAGGCTTAGGGTTAAGTTTAGGTTTAGGGTTACGGTTAGGGTAAGGGTAAGGGTTAGGGTTAGGGTTAGGGTTAGGGTTAAGGTTAGGTTTAGGGTTAGGGTTAGGTTAAGTGTTAAGGTTAGAGGTTAGGGTTAGTGTTAGGGTTAGGTTAATTGATAGGGTTAGGGTTAGGGCTAGGTTAAGGGTTAGGTTTAGGGTAAGGGTAAGTGTTAGAGTTAGGTTTAGGGTTAGGGTAAGGGTTAGGGTTAGGGTTAGGTTTAGGTGTTAGCGTTCGGATTAGGGTTAGGGTTATGGTTAGGGTTAGGGTTTGGATAAGTCTTAGGGTTAGGGTAAGGGTAAGTGGTAGGGTTAGGGTTAGGGTTAGGTTTAGGTGAAGTTTTAGTGTTAGGGTTAGGTTTAGGTTTAGGTTTGGGGTTAAGGTTAGGGTTAGGGTTAGGGTAAGGGTAAGGGTAAGGGTAAGGGTTAGGGTTAGGGTTAGGGTAAGTGTTAGGGTTAGGGTTAGGGTGAGGGTTATGGTAAGGGTAAGGGTAAGGGTTTAGGGTTAGGCTCTGGGTTAAGGTTGAGGTTATGGTTAAGGTTAGGGTTAGGGTAAGGGTTAGGGTTAGGGTTAGGGTAAGGGTTAGGGTAAGGGTGAGGGTTAGGGTTTTGGTTTGGGTAAAGGTAAGGGTTATGGTTAGTGTTTGGGTTAAGATTGAGGTTAGGGTTACGGTTAGAATAAGGGTTAGGTTTAGGGTTGGGGTAAGGGTTAGGGTTAGGGTTAGAGTTAGGGTTAGGGGTAGGGTAAGTGTAAGGGTTAGGGTTAGGGTTAGGGTAAGGGTTAGGTTTAGGGGTAGGGTTAGTGTTAGGGTTAGGTTAAGGGTTAGGTTTAGGGTTAGGGCTAGGATAAGGGTTAGGGTTAGGGTAAGGATAAGTGTTAGGGTTAGGGTTGGGGTTAGGGTAAGGGTTAGGGTAAGGGTTAGGTTTAGGTGTTAGGGTTTGGGTTAGGGTTAGGGTAAGGGTTAGGTTTAGGTGTTAGGGTTCGGGTTAAGGGTTAGGTTTATGTTAAGGGTTAGGGTTAGGGTTAGGGTTAGGGTTAGTTTTAGTGTTAGGGTTAGGGTAAGGGTAAGTGTTAGTGTTAGGGTTAGGATAAGGTTTAAGTTAAGGGTTAGGTTAGGGTTAGGTTTATGTTTAGGGTTAGGGTTAGGGTAAGGGTAAGGGTTAGTGTTAGGGTAAGGGTTAGGTTTAGGTTTAGCGTTAGGGTTAGGGTAAGGGCAAGGGTTAGGGTTAGGGTTAAGGTAAGGTTAGGGTTAGGGTTAGGGTTAGGTTTAGTGTTAGGGTTAGGGTAAGGTTAAGGTTTAAGGTTAGGGTTAGGGTTAGGGTTAAGGTTAGGGTTAGGGATAGGGTTAGGGTAAGGTTTAGGGTTAGGTTAGGTTAAGGGTTTGGGTTAGGGTTAGGGTTAAGGTTGGAGTTAGGTTTAGGTTTAGGTTAAGTGTAAGGGTTAGGTTTAGGGATAGGGTTAGGGTTAGGGTTAGGGTTAGGGTTAGGTTAAGGGATTTGGTTAGGGTTAGGTTTAGAGTTAGGTTTAGGGTTGGTTAAGGGTAAGCGTTAGGGTTAGGGTTAGGGTTTGTTTAAGGGTTAGGGTTATGGGTTAGCATTAGTGTTATGGTTGGGATTAGAATAAGGGTTAGGTTAGGGCTAGGGTAAGGTTTAGGGTTTGGGTTAGATTAGGGTAAGTGTTAGGGTTAGGGTTTGGGTTAGGGTTAAGGTAAGTGTTATGGTAAGGGTTAGGGTTAGGGCTAGGTTTAGGGTTATGGTAAGAGTAAGGGTAAGGGTTAGGGTTAGAATTAGTGTTAGGGTTAGTGTAAGGGTTAGTGTTAGGGTTAGGGTAAGTGTAAGGTTTAGGGTTAGGTTTAGGGTTCGGGTTATTGTAAGGGTAAGGGTAAGGGTTATGGTTAGTGTTAGCATTAGCTTTAGGGTAAGGGTATGGGTTAGGGTTAGGGTTACGGTTAGGGTTTGGTTAGGGGTAGGGTTAGTTTTAGGATTATGGTTAGGTTTAGGGTTAGGGAAAGCGAAAGGGTTAGGTTTAGGGTTAGGTTTAGAGTTAGGTTAGAGTTAGGGTTAGGGTAAGGATAAGGTTTAGGGTTAGTTTTAGGGTTACGGTTAGGGTAAGGGTTAGGGTTAAGTTTAGGGTTAGGGTTAGGGTTAGGGTTCGGGTTAGGGTTAGGGTAAGGGTAAGGCTAAGGGTTAGGTTTAGGTTTAGGTTTAGGGTTAGGTTTAGGGTAGGGTTAGGGTTAGGTTTTGGGCAAGGAAAAGGTTTAGGGTTAGGGTTAGGGTTAAGGTTAGGGTTAGGGTGAGGGTAAGGGTAAGGGTTAGGGTTAGGTTTAGAGTTAGGGTTAGGGTAAGTGTTAGGGATAGGGTTAAGGTTAGGGTAAGGGTAAGGTTTAGGGTTAGGATTAGGTTTAGAGTTGGGGTTAAGGTTAGGGTTAGGGTTATTGTAAGAGTAAGGGTTACGGTTAGGTTTTGGGTAAGGGGTAGGGTTAGGGTTAGTGTTAGGGTTAGGGTTAGTGTTAGGTTTAGGTTTAGGGTTAGAGTAAGGGTAAAGGTTAGGGATAGGGTTAGGGTTAGGGTTAAGGTTAGGGTTAGGGTTAGGGTTAGGATTAGGGTTAGGTTTAGGGTTAGGGTTAGAGTAAGTGTAAGGTTTAGGGTTAGGGTAAGGGTAAGGGTTAGGGTAGGGTTAGGGTTTGAGTAAGTGTTAGGGTTAGGGTTAGGGTTAGGCTATGGGTTACGGTTAGGGTTAGGGTTAGTGTTAGGGTAAAGGTAAGGGTTAGGGTTAGGGTTAGGTTTAGGTTAGGGTAAGGATAAGGGTACGGGTAAGGGTTAGGGTTAGATTTAGGGTTAGGGTTAGGGTACGGTTAGTTTTAGGGCTAGGATTAGGGTTAGGGTTAGGGTTAGGGTTAGGGTAAGGGTTATGTTGACGGTTTGGGTAAGGGTTAGGTTAGGGGTAGGGTTAGGGTTAGAGTTAGGCTTAGGTTTAAGGTAAGGTAAGGGTTATGGTTAGAGTTAGGGTTAAGGTTAGGGTTAGGGTTAGCGTTAGGGTAAGGTTAAGAGTTAGGGTTAGGGTTGAGGTATGGGTAAGGGTTAGGGTTAGTGTTAGGGTTATGGTTAGGTTTAGGGTTAGGGTTAGGTTTAGTGTCAGGGTAAAGTTTAGAATTAGGATTGGGGTTAGGTTTAGGGTTAGGGTTAGGGTAAGAGTAAGGTTTAGGGTTAGGTTTACTGTTACGTTTTGGATTAGGGTAAGGGTTATTGTTAGAGTTAGGGTTAGGGTAAGGGTTAGGGTTATGGTTAGGGTTAGGGTTAGGGTAAGGGTAAGTGTTAGGGTTAGGGTTAGTGTCAGGGTTAGAGTTAGGATAAGGTTAAGGGTTATGGTTAGGGTTAGGGTTAGGTTTAGGTTAAGGGTTAGGTTAGGTTTAGTAAAAGGGTAAGTTTTAGGGTTAGGATTAGGGTTAGGTTTCGTGTAAGGGAAAGAGTTAGGGTTAGGGTTAGGGTAAGGTTAGGGTTAGGGTTAGGGTAAGGGTAGGGTTAGGGTAGGGGTTAGGGTAAGGGTAAGTGTTAGGTTTAGGGTTAGGTTTAGGATAAGTGTAAGGGTTAGGGTTAGGGTTAGGGTTAGTGTTAGGCGTTAGGGTTAGGGTTAGTGTTAGGGTTAGGTTTAGTGTTTGGGTTAGGGTTAGGGTTAGGCTTAGGGTAATGGTAAGTGTTAGGGTTAAGGTTAGGGTTAGAGTTAGGATTATGATTAGAGTTAGGGTCAGAGTAAGGGTTACGGTTAGGTTTACGTTTAGGGTTAGTGTAAGGGTAAGGGTTAGGTTTAGGTTTAGGGTTAGGTTTAGGGATAGGGTTATTGTTAGGGTTAGTGTTAGGGTTAGGGTTAGGGTGAGGGTTATGGTAAGGGTAAAGTTTAGGTTTTAGGGTTAGGCTCTGAGTTAAGGTTGAGGTTAGGGTTAAGTTTAGGGTTAGGGTAAGGATTAGGGTTAGGGTTAGGGTAAGGATTAGTGTAAGTGTTAGGGTTAAGATTGAGGTTAGGGTTAGTGTTACAGTAAGGGGTAGGGTTAGGGTTGGGGTAAGGTTTAGGGTTAGAGTTAGGGTTAGGGTTAGAGTTAGGTTTAGGGTAAGGGTTAGGGTTAGGGGTTAGGGTTAGTGTTAGGGTTAGGTTAAGCTTTAGGGTTAGGGTTAGGGCTAGGATAAGGGTTAGGGTTAGGGTAAGGGTAAGTGTTAGTGTTAGGGTTAGGGTTAGCGTAAGGGTTAGGGTTAGGGTTATGTTTAGGTGTTAGGGTTAGGGTTAGGGTTAGGTTTAGGGTTAGGGTTAGGGTAAGGGTTAGGGTTAGTGTTAGGGTTAGGTTTAGGGTTATGGTTAGGGTTATGGTAAGGATAAGGGTTATGGTTAAGTTTAGGTTTAGGGTTAGGGTTAGGGTTAAGGTTAGCTTTAGTATTAGGTTAAGGGTAAGGGTTAGGGTTAGGTTTAGGATTACGGTTAGGGTGAGGGTAAGTCTTAGGGTTAAGGTTAGGTTTAGGGTTAGGGTTAGGGTAAGGGTAAGGGTTAGGGATAGGGTTAGGGTTAGGGTTAAGGTTAGGGTTAGGGTTAGGCTTAGATTTAGGGTTAGGTTAAGGGTTAAGGTTAGAGGTTAGGGTTAGTGTTACGGTTAGGTTAAGGGTTAGGGTTAGTTTTAGGGCTAGGATAAAGGTTAGGGTTAGGGTAAGGGTAAATGTTAGGGCTAAGGATAGGGTTACGGTAAGGGTTACGGTTAGGCTTAGGTTTAGGAGTTAGGGTTCGGATTAGGGTTAGGGTTAGTTTTAGGGTTAGGGTTAGTTTTAGTGTTAGGGTTAGGGTAAGGGTAAGTGTTAGGGTTAGGGTTAGGGTTATGGTAAGGGTTAGGGTTAGGGTTAGGTTTAGGTTTAGGGTTTGGGTTAGGGTAAGGGTAAGGGTTAGGGATAGGGTTAGGGTTAGGATTAGGTTTAGGGTTAGGTTTAGGGTAAGGGCAAGGGTTAGGGTTAGGGTTAAGGTTAGGTTTAGGGTTAGGGTTATGGTTAGGTTTAGGGTTAGGTTTAGAGTAAGGGTAAGGGTTAGTGTTACGGTTAGGGTTAGGGTTAAGGTTAGGGATAGGGTTAGGGTTAGGGTAAGGTTTAGGGTTAGGTTAGGGTAAGGGTTGGGGTTAGGTTTAGGGTTAAAGTTAGAGTTAGGTTTAGGTTTAGCTTAAGCGTAAGGGTTAGGGTTAGGGTTCGGTTAAGGGTTTTGGTTAGGGTTAGGGTTAGAGTTAGGTTTAGGGTTGGTTAAGGGTAAAGGTTAGGGTTAGCGTTAGGGTTAGGGTTAGGTTAAGGGTTAGGTTTAGGTGTTAGCGTTATGGTTATGGTTAGGGTTAGGGTAAGGGTTAGGTTAGGGGTAGGGTAAGGTTTAGGGTTAGGGTTAGATTAGGGTAAGTGTTACGGTTAGGGTTAGGGTTAGTGTTAGTGTTAGGGTAAGGGTTAGGGTTAGGGTTAGTTTTACGGTAAGGGTAAGTGTTAGGGTAAGGGTTAGGGTTAGGGTTAGGTTTAGGGTTGGGGTTAAGTTTAGGGTTAGGGTTAGGGTAAGGGTAAGGTTTAGGGTAGGGTTAAGGTTTGAGTAAGTGTTAGGGTTAGGGTTAGGGTTAGGGTATGGGTTACGGTTAGGGTTAGGTTTAGTGTTAGGGTAAAGGTAAGGGTTAGGGTTAGGGTTAGGTTTAGGTTTAGGGTAAGGGTAAGGGTACGGGTAAGGGTTAGGGTTAGAGTTAGTGTTAGGGTTAGGGTTAGGGTACGGTTAGTGTTAGGGGTAGGGTTAGGGTTAGGGTTAGGGTTAGGGTTAGGGTAAGGGTTATGTTTAGGGTTAGGGTAACGGTTAGGTTACGGTTAGGGTTAGGGTTAGAGTTAGGCTTAGGTTTAAGGTAAGGTAAGGGTTTTGGTTAGAGTTAGGGTTAAGGTTAGGGTTAGGGTTAGCGTTAGGGTAAGGGTAAGGGTTAGGGTTAGGGTTGAGGTATGGGTAAGGGTTAGGGTTAGTGTTAGGGTTATGGTTAGGTTTAGGGTTAGGGTTAGGTTTAGTGTCAGGGTAAAGTTTAGAGTTAGGATTGGGGTTAGGTTTAGGGTTAGGGTTAGCGTAAGAGTAAGGTTTAGGGTTAGGTTTACTGTTACGTTTTGGATTAGGGTAAGGGTTATTGTTAGAGTTAGGGTTAGGGTAAGGGTTAGGGTTATGGTTAGGGTTAGGGTTAGGGTAAGGTTAAGTGTTAGGGTTAGGGTTAGTGTCAGGGTTAGGGTTAGGATAAGGGTAAGGGTTAGGGTTAGGGTTAGGGTTAGGTTTAGGTTAAGGGTTAGGTTAGGTTTAGTATAAGGGTAAGTTTTAGGGTTAGGGTTAGGGTTAGGTTTAGTGTAAGGGAAAGGGTCAGGGTTAGGGTTAGGGTAAGGTTAGGGTTAGGGTTAGGTTTAGGGTAGGGGTTAGGGTAAGGGTAAGTGTTAGGGTTAGGGTTAGGGTGAGGATAAGTGTAAGGGTTAGGGTTAATGTTAGTGTTAGTGTTAGGGGTTAGGGTTAAGGTTAGGGTTAGTGTTAGGGTTAGGTTTAGTGTTAGGGTTAGGGTTAGGGTTAGGGTTAGGGTAAGGGTAAGTGTTAGGGTTAAGGTTAGGGTTAGAGTTAGGATTATGATTAGAGTTAGGGTCAGGGTAAGGGTTACGGTTAGGTTTACGTTTAGGGTTAGTGTAAGGGTAAGGGTTACGTTTAGGTTTAGGGTTAGGTTTAGGGATAGAGTTATGGTTAGGGTTAGTGTTAGGGTTAGGGTTAGGGTGAGGGTTATGGTAAGGGTAAAGTTTAGGGTTTAGGGTTAGGCTCTGAGTTAAGGTTGAGGTTAGGGTTAAGTTTAGGGTTAGGGTAAGGATTAGGGTTAGGGTTAGGGTAAGGATTAGTGTAAGGGTTAGGGTTAAGATTGAGGTTAGGGTTAGTGTTACAGTAAGGGTTAGGGTTACGGTTGGGGTAAGGGTTAGGGTTAGAGTTAGGGTTAGGGTTAGAGTTAGGGTTAGGGTAAGGGTTAGGGTTAGGGGTTAGGGTTAGTGTTAGGGTTAGGTTAAGGGTTAGGGTTAGGGTTAGGGCTAGGATAAGGGTTAGGGTTAGGTTAAGGGTAAGTGTTAGTATTAGGGTTAGGGTTAGGGTAAGGGTTAGGGTTAGGGTTAGGTTTAGGTGTTAGGGTTAGGATTAGGGTTAGGTTTAGGTTTAGGGTTAGGGTTAGGGTAAGGGTTAGGGTTAGTGTTAGGGTTAGGTTTAGGGTTAGGGTTAGGGTTAGGGTAAGGGTTAGGGTTAAGGTTAGGGTTAGAGTTAGGATTATGGTTAGAGTTAGGGTCACGGTAAGGGTTAAAGTTAGGTTTAGGTTTAGGGTTAGGGTAAGGGTAAGGGTTAGGTTTAGGGTTAGGGTTAGGTTTAGGGTTAGGGTTATGGTTAGGGTTATGGTAAGGATAAGGGTTATGTTTAAGTTTAGGTTTAGGGTTAGGGTTAGGGTTAAGATTAGCTTTAGTATTAGGTTAAGGGTAAGGGTTAGGGTTAGGTTTAGGATTACGGTTACGGTGAGGGTAAGTCTTAGGGTTAAGGTTAGGTTTAGGGTTAGGGTTAGGGTAAGGGTAAGGGTTAGGGATAGGGTTAGGGTTAGGGTTAAGGTTAGGGTTAGGGTTAGGCTTAGATTTAGGGTTAGGTTAAGGGTTAAGGTTAGAGGTTAGGGTTAGTGTTACGGTTAGGTTAAGGGTTAGGGTTAGTTTTAGGGCTAGGATAAAGGTTAGGGTTAGGGTAAGGGTAAGTGTTAGGGCTAAGGATAGGGTTACGGTAAGGGTTACGGTTAGGCTTAGGTTTAGGAGTTAGGGTTCGGATTAGGGTTAGGGTTAGTTTTAGGGTTAGGGTTAGGGTTAGGGTTAGTTTTAGTGTTAGGGTTAGGATAAGGGTAAGGGTTAGGGTTAGGGTTAGGGTTATGGTAAGGGTTAGAGTTAGGGTTAGGTTTAGGTTTAGGGTTAGGTTTAGGGTAAGGGTAAGGGTTAGGGATAGGGTTAGGGTTAGGATTAGGTTTAGGGTTAGGTTTAGGGTAAGGGCAAGGGTTAGGGTTAGGGTTAAGGTTAGGTTTAGGGTTAGGGTTAGGTTTAGGTTTAGGGTTAGGGTTAGAGTAAGGGTAAAGTTTAGTGTTACGGTTAGGGTTAGGGTTAAGGTTAGGGATAGGGTTAGGGTTAGGGTAAGGTTTAGGGTTAGGTTAGGGTAAGGGTTGGGTTTAAGTTTAGGGTTAAAGTTAGAGTTAGGTTTAGGTTTAGCTTAAGGGTAAGGGTTAGGGTTAGGGTTCGGTTAAGGGTTTTGGTTAGGGTTAGGGTTAGAGTCAGGTTTAGGGTCGGTTAAGGGTAATGGTTAGGGTTAGCGTTAGGGTTAGGGTTAGGTTAAGGGTTAGGTTTAGGTGTTAGCGTTATGGTTATGGTTAGGGTTAGGGTAAGGGTTAGGTTAGGGGTAGGGTAAGTTTTAGGGTTAGGGTTAGATTAGGGTAAGTGTTACGGTTAGGGTTAGGGTTAGTGTTAGTGTTAGGGTAAGGGTTAGGGTTAGGGTTAGTTTTACGGTAAGGGTAAGTGTTAGGGTAAGGGTTAGGGTTAGGGTTAGGTTTAGGGTTGGGGTTAAGTTTAGGGTTAGGTTTAGGGTAAGGGTAAGGGTTAGGGTAGGGTTAAGGTTTGAGTAAGTGTTAGGGTTAGGGTTAGGGTTAGGGTATGGGTTACGGTTAGGGTTAGGTTTAGTGTTAGGGTAAAGGTAAGGGTTAGGGTTAGGGTTAGGTTTAGTTTTAGGGTAAGGGTAAGGGTACGGGTAAGGGTTAGGGTTAGAGTTAGTGTTAGGGTTAGGGTATGGTTAGTGTTAGGGGTAGGGTTAGGGTTAGGGTTAGGGTTAGGGTTAGGGTAAGGGTTATGTTTAGGGTTAGGGTAAGGGTTAGGTTACGGTTAGGGTTAGGGTTAGAGTTAGGCTTAGGTTTAAGGTAAGGTAAGGGTTATGGTTAGAGTTAGGGTTAAGGTTAGGGTTAGGGTTAGCGTTAGGGTAAGGGTAAAGGTTAGGGTTAGGGTTGAGGTATGGGTAAGGGTTAGGGTTAGTGTTAGTGTTATGGTTAGGTTTAGGGTTAGGGTTAGGTTTAGTGTCACGGTAAAGTTTAGAGTTAGGATTGGGGTTAGGTTTAGGGTTAGGGTTAGGGTAAGAGTAAGGTTTAGGGTTAGGTTTACTGTTACGTTTTGGATTAGGGTAAGGGTTATTGTTAGAGTTAGGGTTAGGGTAAGGGTTAGGGTTATGGTTAGGGTTAGGGTTAGGGTAAGGGTAAGTGTTAGGGTTAGTGTCAGGGTTAGGGTTAGGATAAGGGTAAGGGTTATGGTTAGGGTTAGGGTTAGGTTTAGGTTAAGGGTTAGGTTAGGTTTGGTATAAGGGTACGTTTTAGGTTTAGGGTTAGGGTTAGGTTTAGTGTAAGGGAAAGGGTCAGGGTTAGGGTTAGGGTAAGGTTAGGGTTAGGGTTAGGGTTAGGGTTAGGGTAGGGGTTAGGGTAAGGGTAAGTGTTAGGGTTAGGATAAGTGTAAGGGTTAGGGTTAATGTTAGGGTTAGTGTTAGGGGTTAGGGTTAAGGTTAGGGTTAGTGTTAGGGTTAGGTTTAGTGTTAGGGTTAGGGTTAGGGTTAGGGTTAGGGTAAGGGTAAGTGTTAGGGTTAAGGTTAGGGTTAGAGTTAGGATTATGATTAGAGTTAGGGTCAGGGTAAGGGTTACGGTTAGGTTTACGTTTAGGGTTAGTGTAAGGGTAAGGGTTAGGTTTAGGTTTAGGGTTAGGTTTAGGGATAGAGTTATGGTTAGGGTTAGTGTTAGGGTTAGGGTTAGGGTGAGGGTTATGGTAAGGGTAAAGTTTAGGGTTTAGGGTTAGGCTCTGAGTTAAGGTTGAGGTTAGGGTTAAGTTTAGGGTTAGGGTAAGGATTAGGGTTAGGGTTAGGGTAAGGATTAGTGTAAGGGTTAGGGTTAAGATTGAGGTTAGGGTTAGTGTTACAGTAAGGGTTAGGGTTACGGTTGGGGTAAGGGTTAGGGTTAGTGTTAAGGTAAGGGTAAGGGTAAGGGTAAGGGTAAGGGTTAGGGTTAGGGTTAGGGTTTTGGTTAGGGTAAGGGTTAGGGTTAGGGTTAGTGTTAAGGTAAGGGTAAGGGTAAGGGTAAGGGTAAGGGTTAGGGTTAGGGTTAGGGTTTTGGTTAGGGTAAGGGTTAGGGTTAGGTTTAGTGTAAGGGTAAGGTTTAGGGTTAGCGTTGGGGTTAGGATTAGGGTTAGGGTTAGGGTAAGTGTAAGTGTTAGGGTTAGGGTTAGGTTTATGTTTAGGGGTAGGGTAAGGGTAAGGGTTAGGGTTATGCTTAGAGTTAGGGTTAGGGCAAGGGTTAGGGTTGTAGTTAGGGTTAGGTTTAGGGTAACGTAAGTGTTAGGGTTAGGGTTAGGGTTAGGTTTAGGGTAAGGGTAAGGGTTTGGGTTAGGGTTAGGGTTAGGGTTAAGGTAATGATTAGGGTTAGGATTAGGGTAGGGGTTAGGATAAGTGTAATGGTTAGGGTTAGGGTTAGGGTTAGGCTTAGGGGTTAGGGTTAGGTTTAGGGTTAGGGTTATGTTTAGGGTGAGGGTTATGGTAAGGTAAGGGTTAGGGTTAGGGTTAGGGTTAGGGTTAGTGTTAGGTTTAGGGTTAGGGTTAGGGCTAGGGTTAGGTTTAGGGTTAGGGTTAGGGTAAGGGTAAGGTTTAGGGTTAGGGTTAGGGTTTCGTTTAGGGTTAGGGTTAGGGTAAGGGTAAGGGTTAGGGTTAGGGTTAGTGTTAGGGTTAAGGTTAGGGTTAAGGTTAGGGTTTGTGTTAGGGTTAGGTTTAGGGTTAGGGTTAGGGTTAGGGTAAGATTAGGGTAGGGTTAGCATTAAGGTTAGGGTTAGGGTAAGGGAAATGGTAAGAGTTTGGGTTAGAGTTTGGGTTTGGTTAAGGGTTCGGGTTAGAGTTAGGGGTAATGTTGGGGTTATGGTTAGGGTAAGGGTAAGGGTTAGGGTTAGGGTTAAAGCCAGGTGTAATGTTTGGGTAAGGGTTAGGGTTAGTGTTATGTTTAGGTTTAGGGTTAGGGTTAGGGTTAGGTTTAGGGTAAGGGTAAGGGTTAGGGTTAAGGTTAGGGTTAGAGATAGGATTATGGTTAGGGTTAGGGTCAGGGTAAGGGTTACGGTTAGGTTTAGAGTTAGGGTTAAGTTAAGGATAAGGGTTAGGTCTAGCGTTTGGGTTAGGTTAAGGGTTAGGGTTATGGTTAGGATTAGGGTAAGGATAAGGGTTAGGGTTAAGGTTAGGGTTAG
>JANJXV010000038.1:7217500-7227500 GCA_024803745.1 Megascapheus bottae | reverse complement strand
AAAGGTAAGCGTTAAGGTTAGGGTTGGGGTTAGAGTTAAGGTTAGGTTTTGAGTAAGGGTTAGGGTTAGGTTTAGCGTTGGGGTTAAGGTTAGGGTGAGGGTTAGGATAAAGGTAAGGGTTAGGGTTAGGGTTAGGGTTAGGTTTAGGGTAAGGGTTAGGGTTAGGTTTAGGGTAAGGGTAAGTTTTAGGGTTATGGTTAGGGTTAGGGTTAGGTTCAGAGTAAGGGAAAGGGTTATTGTTAGGGTTAGGTTTAGGTTTAGGGTAAGTGTAAGAGTTAGGGTTATTGTTAAGTTTAGGTTTAGGGTAAGGGTTAGGGTTAAGGTTAGGGTTAGGTCAGGGGTTATGGTAAGGGTAAGTGTTAGGGTTAGGGTTAGGGTTAGGATAAGTGTAAGGGTTAGGTTTAGGGTAAGGGTTAGCGTTAGGGGTTAGGTTTAGGGTTAGGGTTAGGTTTGGGGTTAGCGTTACGTAAGGGTAAAGGTTAGGGTTAGGGTTAGTGTTAGTGTTAGGTTTAGGGTTGGGGTTAGGGTTAGGTTTAGGGTTATGGTTAGGGTAAGGGTAAGGTTTAGGGTGAGGGTTAGGGTTAGGTTTAGGGTTAGGTTTAGGGTAAGGGTAAGGGTTAGGTTTAGGTTTAGGGTTAGGGTTAAAGTTAGGGTTAGGGTTAGGGCAAGAGTTTGGGTTAGAGTTTGGGTTTGGGTTAGGGTTAGGGTTCCGGGTTAGGGTTAGGTTTAGGGTTAGAGTTAGGGTTAGTGTTAGGTTTAGCTTTATGGTTAGTGTAAGGGTTAGGGTTAGGTTTAGGGTTAAGTTTAGGGTCAGGGTTAGGGTTAAGGTAAGGGTTAGGGTTAGGGTTAGGGGAAGGGTTAGGGTTAGGGTTAGGGTTAGGCTTAGAATTAGGGTTAGGTTTAGGGTAAGGGTAAGGTGTAGTGTTAGTGTTACGGTTAAGTTTGGGGTAAGGGTTAGCGTTAGGGTAAGGGTAAGAATTAGGGTTAGGGTTAAGTTAAGGGTAAGGGTTAGGTTTAGTGTTAGGGTTATGGTTAGGGTAAGGCTTAGGGTTAGGTTTACTCTAAGGGTACGGTTTAGGGTTAGGGTTGGGGTTAGGGTTAGTGTTAGGGTAAAGATAAGGGTTAGGGTTAGGGTTAGGGTTATGTTTAGGATTAGGGTAAGGGTAAGGGTTAGGGTTAGAGTTAGGGTTAGGATAAGGGTTAGGGTTCTGTTTAAGGTTAGGGTTAGGGTAAGGGTAAGTGTTAGGGTTAGGGTTAGGGTAAGGGTTAGGATAAGGGTAAGGGTTAGGGTTAGGTTTAGGGTTAGGATTAGGTTAAGGTTAGGGTAAAGGTAATGGTCAGGGTTAGGGTTAGGGTTAGGGTTAGGGTTAGGTTTAGGGTTAGGGTTAGGGTAAGGGTAAGGGTTAGGAATAGGGTTAGTGTTAGGGTTAAGGTTAGGGTTAGGGTTAGGGTTAGGGTTAGGGTTAGGTTTAGGGTTAGGGTTAGGGTAAGGGTAAGGTTTAGGGTTAGGTTTAGGGTTTGCGTTACGGTTAAGGTTAGGGTTAGGGTTAGGGTTAGGGTTTGGGTAAGGGTTAGGTTAGGTTTAGGGTAAGGGTTAGGGTTAGGGTTCAGGTTAGGTTAAGGGTTAGGTTTAGGGGTTAGGGGTCGTGTTAGTTTTAGGGTTATTGTTAGGGTTAGTGTAACGTTTAGGGTTAGGGTAAGGGTAAGTGTTATAGTTAGGGTTAGCGTTAGGCTTAGGTTAGGGTTAGGGTAAGGTTAAAGATTAGTGTTAGGGTTAGAGTTAGGTTTAGAGTTGGGTTTAAGTTTAGGGTTACGGTTAGGGTAAGGGTAAGGTTTAGGGTTAGGGTTAGGGTTAGGGTTAGGGTAAGGGTTAGGGTTAGGATAAGGGTTAGGTTTAGGGTTAGGGTTAGGATAAGGGTTAGGGTTAGGGTTAAGGTTAGAGTAAGGGTAAGGTTTAGGGTTAGAGGTTAGGGTTACTGTTAGGGTTAGATTAAGGGTTAGGGTTAGCTTTAGGGTTATTGTTAGGGTTAGGTTAAGGGTTAGGGTTAGGGTTAGGTTTAGGGTTAGGGCTAGGGTAAGGGTAAGGGTTAGGGTTAAAGTTAGGTTTAGGGTTAGGGATAGGGTTAGGGTTAGCGATAGGTTAAGGGTAAGGGTTAGGGTTAGGATTAGGGTAAGGGTAAGGGTTAGGGTTAGTGTTAGGGTTAAGGTTAGCGTTAGGGTTAGGGTTAGAGTTAGGGTTATGTTTAGGGTTACGGTTAGGGTTAGGGTTAGGGTTAGGTTAAGGGTATGTGTTTGGGTTAGGGTTAGGGTTAAGGTTAGTATTAGGGTTATCGTTAGGGTAAGGGTAAGGGTTAGGGTTAGGATTAAGTTTAAGATAAGGGTAAGGGTAAGGGATACGGTTTGGTTTAGGGTTAGGGTTAGCTTTAGGATTAGGGTTAGGGTAAGTGTTAGAGTTAGGGTTAGGGTTAGGGTTAGTGTTAGGATAAGGGTAAGGGTTAGGGTTAGGGTTAGGGTTCAGGAATAGGGTTAGGGTTATGGTTAGAGTTAGGTTTAGGGTTAGGGTTTGGGTAAGGGTAAGGGTTAGGTTTAGGGTTAGGGTTAGTGTTAGGTTTAGGGTTAGGGTTACGGTAAGAGCAAGGGTTAGGGATAGGGTTAAGTTTAAGGTTAAGCTTAGGGTTAGGATTAGTGTTAGGGTTAGGGCTAGGTTAAGTTTAGGGTTAGGGTTACGGTTAGGGTAAGGGTTAGGGTTAGGGTTAGGGTTATGGTTAGGGTTAGGGTTAGGGTAAGGGTAAGGGTAAGGTTTAGGGTTAGGTTTAGGGTTTGCGTTACGGTTAAGGTTAGGGTTAGAGTTAGGGTTAGGGTTTGGGTAAGGGTTAGGTTAGGTTTAGGGTAAGGGTTAGGGTTAGGGTTCGGGTTAGGTTAAGGGTTAGGTTTAGGGGTTAGGAGTCATGTTAGGTTTAGGGTTATGGTTAGGATTAGTGTAACGGTTAGGGTTAGGGTAAGGGTAAGTGTTATAGTTAGGGTTAGTGTTAGGCTAAGGTTAGGGTTAGGGTAAGGGTAAAGATTAGTGTTAGGGTTAGGGTTAGGTTTAGAGTTGGGTTTAAGTTTAGGGTTACGGTTAGGGTAAGGGTAAGGTTTAGGGTTAGGGTTAGGGTTAGGGTTAGGGTAAGGGTTAGGGTTAGGATAAGGGTTAGGGTTAGGGTTAGGGTTAGGATAAGGGTTAGGGTTAGGGTTAAGGTTAGAGTAAGGGTAAGGTTAGGGTTAGAGGTTAGGGTTACTGTTAGGGTTAGATTAAGGGTTAGGGTTAGCGTTACGGTTATTGTTAGGGTTAGGTTAAGGGTTAGGGTTAGGGTTAGGTTTAGGGTTAGGGTTAGGGTAAGGGTAAGGGTTAGGGTTAAAGTTAGGTTTAGGGTTAGGGACAGGGTTAGGGTTAGTGTTAGGGTAAGTGTAAGAGTTAGGGTTAGGATTAGGGTAAGGGTTAGGGTTAGTGTTAGGGTTAAGGTTAGCGTTAGGGTTAGGGTTAGAGTTAGGGTTATGTTTAGGGTTACGGTTAGGGTTAGGGTTAGGGTTAGGTTAAGGGTATGTGTTAGGGTTAGGTTTAGGGTTAGAGTTAGGGTAAGGGTAAAGGTAAGGGTTAGAGTTAAGATTTGGTTTAGGGTTAGGTTTAGGGATAGGGTTAGGGTAAGGGTTAGGGTTAGGGTTAGGATTAGGGTAAGGGTAAGGTTTCGGGTTAGGGTTAGGGTTAGGGTTATGTTTAGGGTTAAGGTTAAGGTTAGGGTTAGGGTTAGGGTAAGGGTATGTGTTAGGTTAGGGTTAGGGTTAAGGTTAGGGTTAGGGTTAGCGTTAGGGTAAGGGTAAGTGTTAGGGTTAGGATTAGAGTTAAGATAAGGGTAAGGGTTAGGGTTATGGTTAGGGTTATGCTTAAGGTAAAGTTTAGGGTTAGGTTTCAGGTAAGGGTAAGAGTTAGGGTTACTGTTAGGGTTAGGGTAAGGGTAAGGGTTAGGGTTAGGTTTAGGTTTAGGGTTAGGGTTAGGTTTAGGGTTAGGTTTAGGGTAAGGGTTAGGGTTACAGTTAGGTTTAGGGTAGTGTAAGGTTTAGGGTTAGGGTTAGGTTTAGGGTTAGGGTAAGGATAAGTGTTAGTGTTAGGGGTAGGGTTAGGGTTAGTGTTAGGATAAAGGTAAGGGTTAGGGTTAGGGTTAGGGTTAGGGTTCGGGGTTAGGGTTAGGGTTAGGGTTAGAGTTAGGTTTAGGGTTAGGGATAGGTTAAGGGTAAGGGTTAGGGTTAGGGTTAGGGTTAGTTTTAAGTTTAGGGTTAGGGTTAGGGTAAGGTTAAGGATTAGGGATAGGATTAAGGTTAGGGTTAAGGTTAGGGTTGGGTTAGGGTTAGGGTTAGGTTTAGGGTTAGGGTTAGGGTAAGGGTAAGGGTTAGGGTTAGGGTTAGGGTTAGGGTTAAGTTTAGGGTTAGGGTTAGGGTTAGGGTAAGGTTTAGGTTTAGGGTTAGGGTAAGGGTTAGGGTTAGGGTTAGGGTAAGGGTAAGGGTTAGGGTTATGGTTAGTGTTAGGGATAAGTTTAGGGTTAAGATAAGGGTAAGGGTAAGGGATAGGGTTTGGTTTAGGGTTAGGTTTAGGTTTAGGTTTAGGGTAAGGGTAAGTGGTAGAGTTAGGGTTAGGGTTAGGGTTAGTATTAGGATAAGGATAAGGGTTAGAGTTAGGGTTGGGTTAGGGTTCGGGGATAGGTTTAGGATTAGGGCTAGGTTAAGTTTAGGGTTAGGGTTAGGGTTAGGGTAAGGGTTAGGTTTAGGATTAGGGTTAGGGTTAAGTTTAGGTTTAGGGTTAGACTTAGGGTAAGGTTTAGTGTTAGAGTTAGGGTAAGGGTTAGGGTTAGGGTTAGGGTTAGATTTAGGGTTAGGTTTAGGGTAAGGGTAAGGGGTAGGATTAGTGTTAGGGTTAAGGTTAGGGTAAGGGTTAGCGTTAGGGTAAGGGTAAGGGTTTGGGTTATGATTAAGGTAGGTTTAGGGTTAGGGTTGGGGTTAGGTTTAGGGTTAGGGTTAGGGTAAGGGTAAGGGTTAGGGTTAGGGTTAGGGTTATGATTAGTATTAGGATAAGGGTAAGGGTTAGGGTTAGAGTTAGGGTTAGGGTAAGGGTTTGGGTTATGGTTAGGGTTAGGGTTACGGTAAGGGTAATCGTTAGGGTTAGGGTTATGCTTAGGGTTAGGATAAGGGTAATTGTTAGGGTTAGGGTTAGGGTTAGGGTTAGGTTTAGGTATAGGGTAATGGTAAGGGTTAGGCTAAGGGTAAGTGTTAGGATTAGGGTTAGGTTTAGGTAAGGGTAAGGGTTAGGGTTAGGGTTAGGGTTAGGTTTAGGGTTAGGGTTATGGTTACGGTTAGGGTAAGATTAAGGCTTAGGGTTAAGGTTAGGGTTAGGGTTAGGGTTAGGGTTAGGATTAAGGTTAGGATTAGGGTTAGGGTAATGGTAAGGGTTAGGGTTAGGTTTAGAGTTAGGGTTAGGGTAAGGGTAAGGGAAAGTTTTAGGGTTAAGATTAGGTTTAGGATTAGGGATAGGGTTAGGATTAGGGTTTGGGTAAGGGTAAGGGTTAGGGTTAGGATTAGCGTAAGGGTTAGGGTTATTGTTAGGGTTAGGTTTAGGGTTACGGTTAGGGTTAGGGTTAGGGTAAGGGTGTGTGTTTGGGTTAGGGTTAGGGTTAAGGTTAGGATTAGGTTTAGAGTTAGGGTAAGGGTAAGGGTTAGGTTTAGGATTAGGTTTAGGATAAGGGTAAGGGTAAGGGTTAGGGTTTGGTTTAGGGTTTGGGTTAGGTTTAGGATTAGGGTAAGGGTAAGTGTTAGAGTTAGGGTTAGGGTTAGGGTTAGTGTTAGGATAAGGGTAAGGGTTAGGGTTAGGGTTCGGGGTTAGTGTTAGGGTTAAAGTTAGGTTTAGGTTTAGGGTTTGGGTAAGGGTAAGGGTTAGGTTTAGGGTTAGGGTTAGTGTTAGGTTTAGGGTTAGGGTTAGGGTTAGGGTAAGGGTAAGTGTTAGCTTTAGGGTTAGGGTTAGGTTTAGGGTTAGGGTTAGGGTTAGTGTTAAGGTTAGGGTTAGGGTTAGGTTAAGGGTAAGCGTTAGGGTTAGGTTTAGGGTTAGGTTTAGGGTAAGGGTAAGGGTTAGGGTTAAAGTTAGGTTTAGGGTTAGGGATAGGGTTAGGGTTAGCGTTAGGGTAAGGGTAAGGGTTAGGGTTAGGATTAGGGTAAGTGTAAGGGGTAGGGTTAGTGTTAGGGTTAAGGTTAGCGTTAGGGTTAGTGTTAGAGTTAGGGTTATGTTTAGGGTTACGGTTAGGGTTAGGGTTAGGGTTAGGTTAAGGGTATGTGTTTGGGTTAGGATTAGGGTTAAGGTTAGTATTAGGGTTAGCGTTAGGGTAAGGGAAAGGGTTAGGGTTAGGATTAAGTTTAAGATAAAGGGTAAGGGTAAGGGATAGGGTTTGGTTTAGGGTTAGGGTTAGGTTTAGGATTAGGGTAAGTGTAAGTGTTAGAGTTAGGGTTAGGGTTAGGATTAGTGTTAGGATAAGGGTAAGGGTTAGGGTTAGGGTTAGGGTTCAGGAATAGGGTTAGGGTTAGGGTTAGAGTTAGGTTTAGGGTTGGTTTGGGTAAGGGTAAGGGTTAGGTTTAGGGTTAGGGTTAGTGTTAGGTTTAGGGTTAGAGTTACGGTAAGGGTAAGGGTTAGGAATAGGGTTAAGTTTAGGGTTAAGCTTAGGGTTAGGATTGTGGTTAGAGTTAGGGCTAGGTTAAGTTTAGGGTTAGGGTTAGGGTCAGGGTAAGGGTTAGGGTTAGGGTTAAGTTTAGGTTTAGGGTTAGCGTTAGGGTAAGGGTTAGGGTGAGGGTTAGGGTAAGGGTTAGGGTTTGGGTTAGGGTTAGGGTTAGAGTTAGGCTTAGGTTTAGGGTAAGGGTAAGGGGTTGGGTTAGTGTTAGGGTTAAAGTTAGCGTTAGGGTTAGCGTTAGGGTAAGTGTAATGGTTAAGGTTAGTGTTAGGCTTATGGTTAGAGTAAGGATTAGGTTTAGGTTTAGGGTTAGGTTTATTGTAAGGGTAAGGTTTAGGGTTAGGGTTGGGATTATGGTTAGGGTTAGGGTAAAGGTAAGTGTTAGGTTAGGGTTATGTTTAGTATTAGGCTAAGGGTAAGGGTTAGGGTTAGGGTTAGAGTTAGGGTTAGGATAAGAGTTAGGGTTATGGTTATGGTTAGGGTTAGGGTAAGGGTAATCATCAGGGTTAGGGTTAGGGTTAGGGTTAGGATAAGGGTTAGGGTTAGGGTTAATGTTAGAGTTAGGGTAAGGTTTAGGGTTAGAAGTTAGGGTTACTGTTAGGGTGAGATTAACTGTTAGGGTTAGCGTTAGGTTTGTTGTTACGGTTAGGTTAAGGGTTAGGGTTAGGGTTAGGAAAGGGTTAGGGTTAGGGTTAGAGTTAGGGTAATGGTAAGTTTTAGGGTTAGGGTTAGCGTTAGGGTTAGGGTCAGGGTTACGGTTAGGTTTAGCGTTGGGGTTAAGGTTAGGGTTAGGATTAGGGTAAGGGTAAGGCTTAGGGATAGGGTTAGGGTTTGGGTAAGTGTTAGGGTTAGGGTTAGGGTTAAGGTTAGGGTAAGGGTTAGGGTTAGGGTTATGGTTAGGTGTTAGGGTTAAGGTTAGGGTTAGGGTTAGGGTAAGGTTAAAGGTTAGGGTTAGGGTTTGGGTAAGTGTTAGGGTTAGGGTTAGGGTTAAGTTTAGGGTAAGGGTTAGGGTTAGGGTAATGGTTAGGTGTTAGGGTTAAGGTTAGGGTTAGGGTTAGGGTAAGGTTAAAGGTTAGGGTTAGGGTTTGGGTAAGTGTTAGGTTTAGGGTTAGGGTTAAGGTTAGGGTAAGGGTTAGGGTTAGGGTTATGGTTAGGTGTTAGGGTTAAGGTTAGGGTTAGGGTTAAGTTTAGGGTTAGTTTTAGGGTAAGGGTAAGTGTTAGGGTTAGGGATAGGGTTATGGTTCGGTTTAGGTTTAGGGTTAGGGTTAGATTAAGTGTTAGGTTTAGGGTTAGGGTTATGGTTAAGGTTAGGTTTAGGGATAGGGTAAGCGTAAGGGTTAGGGTTAGTGTGAGGGTTAGGGTAAGGGTAAGTCTTAGGGTTAGGTTTAGGGTTAGGGTTAAGGTTAGGGGAAGGATAAGGGTTAGGGTTAAGTTAGGGTTAGGGTTAGCGTTAGGGTAATGGTAAGTGTTAGGGTTAGGGTTAGGTTTAAGGTAAAAGTAAGGGTTAGGGTTTGGGTTAAGGTTAGGTTTAGGGTAAGGGTTATGGATAGGGTTACGGTTAGCGAAAGGGTAAGCTTTAGGGTTAGATTTAGGGTTAGCTTTAGGGTAAGGATAAGGGTTAGGGTTAGGGTTAGAGGTAGGTTTAGATTTAGGTTTAGGGTTAGGGTAAGGGTAAGGCTTAGGGTTAAGATTACGGTTAGGTTTAGGGTTTGTGTTAGGATTAGGGTAAGGGTAAGGTTTAGTGTAAGGATTAGGTATAGGTTTAGGGTAAGGGTTAGGGTTAGGGTTAGGGTTAGGTTTAGGGTTAGGGTTAGGGTAAGAGTAAGGGTTAGGGTTAGGGTTAGGTTTAGGGGTGGGGGTAAGGTTAGGGTTAGGGTTAGGGTTAGGGTGAGGGTAAGGGTAAGGGTTAGGTTTAGGGTTAGGGTTAGAGTAAGGGTTAGGGTTAGGGTTAGGGTTACGGTTACGGTTTGGTTTATGGTTACGTTTAGGGTTAGGGTTAGGGTTAGGGTAAGTGTACGTGTTAGGGTTAGGTTTAGGTTTAGGGTTAGGGTAAGGTAAAGGTAAGGGTTAGGGTTAAGGTTAGGTTTAGGGTTAGGTGTAGGGTTAGGGTAAGGGTTAGGGTTAGGGTTAGGATTAGGGTAATGGTTAGGTTTTGGTTAGGGTTAGGGTTAGGTTTAGGGTTAGGCTAAGGGTAGGTGTTAGGTTAGGGTTAGGGTTAAGGTTAGGGTTAGGATTAGCGTTAGGGTAAGGGTAAGAGTTAGGGTTAGGATTAGGGTTAAGATAAGGGTAAGGGTTAGGGTTATGGTTAGGGTTATGGTTAAGATAAGGTTTAGGGTTAGGTTTCATGTAAGGGTAAGAGTTAGGGTTACGGTTAGGGTTAGGGTAAGGGTAAGGGTAAGGGTTAGGGTTAAAGTTAAGTTTAGGGTTAGGGATGGGGTTAGGGTTAGCGTTAGGGTAAGGGTAAGTGTTAGGGTTAGGGTTAGGTTTAAGGTAAAAGTAAGGGTTAGGGTTTGGGTTAAGGTTAGGTTTAGGGTAAGGGTTATGGATAGGGTTACGGTTAGCGAAAGGGTAAGCTTTAGGGTTAGATTTAGGGTTAGCTTTAGGGTAAGGATAAGGGTTAGGGTTAGGGTTAGAGGTAGGTTTAGATTTAGGTTTAGGGTTAGGGTAAGGGTAAGGCTTAGGGTTAAGATTACGGTTAGATTTAGGGTTTGTGTTAGGATTAGGGTAAGGGTAAGGTTTAGTGTAAGGATTAGGTATAGGTTTAGGGTAAGGGTTAGGGTTAGGGTTAGGGTTAGGTTTAGGGTTAGGGTTAGGGTAAGAGTAAGGTTTAGGGTTAGGGTTAGGTTTAGGGGTGGGGGTAAGGTTAGGGTTAGGGTTAGGGTTATGGTGAGGGTAAGGGTAAGGGTTAGGGTTAGGGTTAGGGTTAGAGTAAGGGTTAGGGTTAGGGTTAGGGTTACGGTTACGGTTTGGTTTATGGTTACGTTTAGGGTTAGGGTTAGGTTTAGGGGTGGGGGTAAGGTTAGGATTAGGGTTAGGGTTAGGGTGAGGGTAAGGGTAAGGGTTAGGGTTAGGGTTAGGGTTAGAGTAAGGGTTAGGGATAGGGTTAGGGTTACGGTTACGGTTAGGTTTATGGTTACGGTTAGGGTTAGGGTTAGGGTTAGGGTAAGATTATGTGTTAGGGTTAGGTTTAGGTTTAGGGTTAGGGTTAGGGTAAGGGTTAGGGTTAGGGTTAGGATTAGGGTAAGGGTTAGGTTTCGGTT
>JANJXV010000038.1:7160000-7212500 GCA_024803745.1 Megascapheus bottae | reverse complement strand
GGGTTAGGGTTAGAGTTAGGGTTTTGTTTAGGGTTACAGTTAGGGTTAGGGTTAGGGTTAGGTTAAGGGTATTTGTTTGGGTTAGGGTTAGGGTTAAGGTTAGTATTAGGGTTAGCGTTAGGGTAAGGGTAAGGGTTAGGGTTAGGATTAAGTTTAAGTAGAGGGTAAGGGTAAGGTGTAGGGTTTGGTTTAGGTTAGGGTTAGGTTTAGGATTAGGGTAAGGGTAAGTGTTAGAGTTAGGGTTAGGGTTACGGCTAGTGTTAGGATAAGGGTAAGGGTTAGGGTTAGGGTTAGGGTTAGGGTTCGGGGATAGGGTTAGGGTAAGGGTTATAGTTAGGTTTAGGGTTAGGGTTCGGGTAAGGGTAAGGGTTAGATTTAGGGTTAGGGTTAGTGTTAGATTTAGGGTTAGGGTTACGGTAAGTGTAAGGGTTAGGGATAGGGTTAAGTTTAGGGTTAAGGTTAGGGTTAGGATTAGGGTTAGGTTTAGTTCTAGGTTAAGTTTAGGGTTAGGGTTAGGGTTCGGGTAAGGGTTAGGGTTAGGGTGAGGGTTAGGGTTAAGTTTAGGTTTAGGGTTAGCGTTAGGGTAAGGGTTAGGCTGAGGGTTAGGGTAAGGGTTAGGGTTTGGGTTAGGTTTAGGGTTAGAGTTAGGGTTAGGTTTAGGGTAAGGGTAAGGGGCATTGTTAGTGTTAGGGTTAAGGTTAGCTTTAGGGTTAGCGTTAGTGTAAGTGTAAGGGTTAGTGTTAGTGTTATGGTTATGGTTAGGGTAAGTGTTAGGGTTAGGTTTACTGTAAGGGTAAGGTTTAGGGTTAGGGTTGGGGGTAGGTTTAGGGTTAGGGTAAAGTTAAGGGTTAGGGTTAGGGTTAGGGTTATGTTTAGGATTAGGGTAAGGGTAAGGGTTAGGGTTAGGATTAGAGTTAGGGTTAGGATAAGCGTTAGGGTTATGGTTATGGTTAGGTTTAAGGTAAGGGTAAGCATCAGGGTTAGGGTTAGGGTTAGGGTTAGGATAAGTGTAAGGGTTAGGGTTAGGGTTACGGGTTAGGTTTAGGGTTAGGTTAAGGGTTAGGGTAAAGGTAATCGTTAGGGTTAGGATTAGGGTTAGAGTTAGGGTAAGGGTAAGTTTTAGGGTTAGGGTTAGGGTTAGGGTTAGGTTTAGGGTTAGGTTAAGGGTTAGGGTAAAGGTAATGGTTAGGGTTAGGATTAGGGTAAGGGTAAGATTTAGGGTTGGGTTAGGTGTTAGGGTTATGGTTAGGGTTAGGTTTAGGTTTAGGGTTAGGGTTAGTGTTAGGGTAAGGGTAAGGGTTAGGGTTAGGGTTAGGTGTTAGGGTTATGGTTAGTGTTAGGGTTAGGTTTAGGGTTAGGGTTAGGGTAAGGGTAAGGGTTAGGGTTAGGGTTAGAGTTCGCGTTAGGTTAAGCGTTTGGGTTACGGTAAGAGTAAGGGTTAGGGTTAGGGTTGGGGTTAGAGTTAAGGTTAGGCTTTGAGTAAGGGTTAGGGTTAGGTTTAGCGTTGGGGTTAAGGGTAGGGTGAGGGTTAGGATAAGGGTAAGGGTTAGGTTTAGGGTTAGGGTGAGGTTTAGGGTAAGGGTTAGGTTTAGGGTAAGGGTTAGGGTTAGCTTTAGGGTAAGGGTAAGTTTTAGGCTTAGGGTTAGGTTTAGGGTTAGGTTCAGAGTAAGGGAAAGGGTTAGGGTTAGGGTTAGGTTTAGGTTTAGGGTAAGTGTAAGAGTTAGGGTTATTGTTAATTTTAGGTTTAGGGTAAGGGTTATTGTTAGGGTTAGGGTTAGGTTAGGGGTTAGGGTAAGGTTAAGTGTTAGGGTTAGGGTTAGGGTTAGGATAAGTGTAAGGATTAGGTTTAGGGTAAGGGTTAGGGTTAGGGTAAGGGTTAGGGTTAGAGTTAGGTTTGGGGTTACGGTTATGTAAGGGTAAGGGTTAGTGTTAGGGTTAGGTTTAGTGTTAGGTTTAGGGTTGGGGTTAGGGTTAGGTTTAGGGTTATGGTTAGTGTAAGGGTAAGGTTTAGGGTGAGGGTTAGGGTTAGGTTTATGGTTAGGGTTAGGGTAAGGGTAAGGGTTAGGTTTAGGTTTAGGGTTAGGGTTAAGGTTAGAGTTAGGGTAAGGGTAAGAATTTGGGTTAGAGTTTGGGTTTGTGTTAGGGTTAGGGTTCGGGGTTAGGGTTATGGTTATGGTTAGAGTTAGATTTAGGGTTAGGGTTATGGTAAGGGTAAGGATTAGGGTTAGGGTTAGGGTTAGTGATATGTTTAGGGTTAGGGTTAGGGTAAGGGTATGGGTTAGTGATAGGGTTAAGGTTAGGGTTAAGGTTAGGGTTAGGGTTAGGGTATGGGTTAGGGATAGGGTTAAGGTTAGGGTTAAGGTTAGGGTTAGGGTTAGGGTTACTGTTATGTTTAGGATTAGGGTAAGGGTAAGGGTTAGGGTTAGGGTTACGGTTAGGATAAGTGTAAGGGTTAGGGTTAGGGTTAGGGTTAGGGTTACGGGTTAGGGTTAGGTTTAGGGTTAGGTTTACGTTAAGGTTAGGGTAAAGGTAATGGTTAGGGTTAGGGTTAAGGTTAGTGTTAGGTTTAGGGTTAGGGTTAGGGTAAGTGAAAGGGTTAGGAATAGGGTTAGGGTTAGGGTTAAGGTTAGGGTTAGGGTTAGGGTTAGGGTAAGGGTAAGGTTTAGGGTTAGGTTTAGGGTTAGCGTTACGGTTAAGGTTAGGGTAAGGGTTAGGGTTTGGGTAAGGGTTAGGTTAGGTTTAGGGTAAGGGTTAGGGTTAGGGTTAGGGTTAGGGTCAGGGTTACGTTTAGGTTTAGCGTTGGGGTTAAGGTTAGGGTTAGGGTTAGGGTAAGGGGAAGGCTTAGGGATAGGGTTAGGGTTTGGGTAAGTGTTAGGGTTAGGGTTAGGGTAAGGTTAAGGGTTAGGGTTAGGGTTTGGGTAAGTGTTAGGGTTAAGGTTAGGGTTAAGGTTAGGCTAATGGTTAGGGTTAGGGTTATGGTTAGGTGTAAGGGTTAAGGTTAGGGTTAGGGTTAGGTTTAGGGTTAGGTTTAGGGTAAGGGTAAGGGTTAGGGTTAGGGATAGGGTTTGGGTTCGGTTTAGGTTTAGGGTTAGGGTTAGATTAAGTGTTAGGGTTAGGGTTAGGGTTATGGTTAAAGTTAGGTTTAGGGTTAGGGTAAGGGTAAGGTTTAGGGTTAGGGTGAGGGTTAGGGTTAGGGTAAGACTCAGGGTTAGGTTTAGGGTTAGGGTTAAGGTTAGGGGAAGGATAAGGGATAGGGTTAAGTTAGGGTTAGGGTTAGCGTTAGGGTAAGGGTAAGTGTTAGGGTTAGGGTTAGGGTTAAGGTAAAAGTAAGGGTTAGGGTTAGGGTTAAGGTTAGGTTTAGGGTAAGGGTTACGGATAGCGTTAGTGTTAGCGAAAGGGTAAATTTTAAGGTCAGGTTTAGGGTTAGCTTTAGGGTAAGGGTAAGGGTTAGGGTTAGGGTTAGAGGTAGGGTTAGGTTTAGGTTTAGGTTAGCGTAAGGGTAAGGGTTAGGGTTAAGATTACTGTTAGGTTTAGGGTTTGGGTTAGGATTAGGGTAAGGGTAAGGTTTAGTGTTAGGATTAGGTTTAGGTTTAGGGTAAGGGTTAGGGTTAGGGTTAGGGTTAGGTTTAGGGTTAGGGTTAGGGTAAGAGTAAGGTTTAGGGTTAGGGTTAGGTGTAGGGGTGGGGGTAAGGTTAGGGTTAGGGTTAGGTTTAGGGTGAGGGTAAGGGTAAGGGTTAGGGTTAGGGTTAGGCTCGAGTAAGGGTTAGGGGTAGGGTTAGGGTTACGGTTACGGTTAGGTTTAGGGTTACGGTTAGGGTTAGGGTTAGGGTTAGGGTAAGGGTAAAGGTAAGGGTTAGGGTTAAGGTTAGGTTTACGGTTAGGTTTAGGGTTAGGGTTATGATAAGGGTTAGGGTAAGGGTTAGGATTAGGGTAAGGGTTAGGTTTAGGTTTAGAGTTAGGGTTAGGGTTATGTTTAGGGTAAGGGTATGTGTTAGGTTAGTGTTAGGGTAAGGGTATGTGTTAGGTTAGTGTTAGGGTTAAGGTTAGGGTTAGGGTTAGCGTTAGGGTAAGGGTAAGTGTTAGGGTTAGGATTAGGGTTAAGATAAGGGTAAGGGTTAGGGTTTTGGTTAGGGTTAGGGTTAGGTTAAGGGTTAGGGTAAAGGTAATGGTTAGGGTTAGGGTTAGGGTTAGTGTTAGGTTTAGGGTTAGGGTTATGTTAAGTTTAAGGTTTAGGGATAGGTTTAGGGTTAGGGTTACAGTAAGAGTAAGGGTTAGGGTTAGGGTTAGGTTTAGCGTTACGGTGAAGGTTAGGGTTAGTTTTAGGGTTAGGGTTAGGGTTTGGGTAAGGGTTAGGTTAGGGTTAGGGTAAGGGTTAGGGTTAGGGTTAGGGTTCGGGTTAGGTTTAGAGTTAGGTTAGGGTAATGGTAAGGGTTAGGGTTAGCGTTAGGGTTAGGTTAAGGGTTAGGGTTAGGGGTTAAGGTTAGGGTTAGGTTTAGGGTTAGGGTTAGGGTAATGGTTAGTGTTAGGCTAAGGGTCAGTGTTAGGCTTAGGTTTAGTGTTAGGGTTAGGGTTAAGGTAAGGTTTGGGGTAAGGGTTAGGTTTAGGGTTATGGTAAAGGTAAGGTTTAGGGTTAGGTTTAGGTTTAGGGCTAGGGTAAGGGTAAGGGTTAGGATTAGGGTTAGGATTAGGGTTAGGTTTATAGTTAGGGTAAGTGTAAGAGTTAGGGTTAGGGTTAGGATTAGCCTTAGGTGTAGGGTTATGGTAAAGGTAAGGGGTAGGGTTAGGGTGAGGGTTAGGGTTAGGTTAAGGGTTAGGGTTAGGATTAGGGTTAGGGTTAGGTTAGGGGTTAGGGTAAGTGTTAGGGTTAGGGTTAGGATTAGGATAAGGGTAAGGGTTAGGTTAGGGTTAGAATTAGTGGTTAGGGTTAAGGTTAGGGTAAGGTTAAGGGTTAGGGTTAAGGTAGGGTTAGGGTTAGCGTTAGGGTTAGGGTTAAGTTTAGTGTTAGGGTGAGGGTAAGGGTAAGGGTTAGGGTTAGGTTTAGGGTTAGGGTTATTGTAAGGGTAAGGGTTAGGTTTAGGGTTAGCATTAGTTAGCGTTAGGGTTAGGTTTAGGGGTTAGGGTTAGGGTTAGGGTAAGGGTAAGGGTTAGGGTTAGGGTTAGGGTTAGTGTTTGGAGAAGGATAAGGTTATGGTTAGCGTTAGGGTTAGGGTTAGGCTTCGGGGTTAGGGTTAGGGGTAGGTTTAGGGTTGCGTTTAAGGTTAGGGTTACGGTTACGGTAAGGGTAAGGGTTAGGGTTAGGGTTAGGGTTAGGGTGAGCGTTAGGGTAAGGGTAAGTGTTAGGGTTAGGGTTAGAGTTAAAGTAAGAGTAAGGGTTAAGGTTAGGGTTAAGGTAAGAGTAAGGGTTAGGGTTAGGTTTAGGGTTAGGTTTAGGGTAAGGGTAAGGGTCAGGATTAGGGTAAGGATTAGGGTTAGGTTTATAGTTAGGGTAAGGGTAAGAGTTAGGGTTAGGGTTAGGATTAGCCTTAGGTGTAGGGTTATGGTAAAGGTAAGGGGTAGGATTAGGGTTAGGGTTAGGGTAAGGTTAAGGGTTAGGGTTAGGGTTAGGGTAGGGGTTAGGGTAAGTGTTAGGGTTAGGGTTAGGTTTAGGATAATGGTAAGGGTTAGGGTTAGGGTTAGTGTAAGGGTAAGATGTAGGGTTAGGGTTAGGGTTAGGGTTAGGGTTAGGGTTAGGATAAGGGTTAGGGTTAGGGTTAGGGTTAGGTTAGGGGTAGGTTTAGGGTTAGGGTTAGGGTAATGGTTAGGGTTAGGCTAAGGGTAAGTGTTAGGTTTAGGGTTAGCATTAGGGTTAGGGTTAGGTTTAGGGTTGGTTTTAAGGGTAGGGTTACTGTTAGGTTAAGGATAAGGGTTAGGGTTAGGGTTAGGGTTAGCGTTAGGGTAAGGGTAAGTGTTAGGCTTAGGGTTAGGGTTAGGGTTAGGGTTAGAGTTAGGGTAAGGGTTAGCGTTAGGGGTTAGGGTTAGTGTTAGGGTTAGGTTAATGGTTAGGGATACAGTTAGGTTTAGTGTTAGTGTTAGGTTAAGGGTTAGGGTTAGGGTTAGGGTTAGGGTAAGGATAAGGGTAAGAGTTAGGGTTAGTGTTAGAGTTAGGGTAAGTGTAAGTTTTAGGGTTCGGGTTAGGGTTAGGGTTAGGGTAAGGGTTAGGGTTAGAGTTAGGGTTAGGGTTAGGTTTAGCATTGGGGTTAAGTTTAGGGTTAGGGTTAGGGTAAGGGTAAGAGTTAGGGTTAGGGTTAGGGTTTGGGTAAGTGTTAGGGTTAGGGTTAGGGTTAGGTTTAGGGTAAGGGTAAGTGTTAGGGTGAGGGTTTGTATAAGTGTTACTGTTAGGTTTAGGGTTTGTGTTAGGGTTAGGGTTAGGGTTAGGTTTAGGGTAAGGGTAAGGGTTAGGGTTACGGTTACGTTTAGGGTTGGGGTTAAGGTTAGGGTTAGGGTTAGGATGAGGGTAAGGGTAAGGGTTAGGATTTGGGTTAGGTTAAGTGTAAGTGTTAGGTTTAGGGTTAGGGTGAGGGTAAGGGTAAGGGTTAGGTTGAGGGTTAGGATTCGGGTAACTGTTAAGGTAAGGGTTAGGGTTAGGGTTAGGTTTAGGGTTGGGGCTAAGTTTACGGTCAGGGTTAGGGTAAGTGTAAGGGTTAGGGTTAGGTTTAGGGTTTGGGTAAGTGTTAGGGTTAATGTTAGGGTTAGGGTTAGGGTAAGGGTAAGGGTAAGGGTAATGGTTAGGGTTAGGTTTAGGGTTAGGGGTTAGGATTAGGGTGAGGGTTAGGGTTAGATTTAGGGTTAGGGTTAGGGTTAAGGAAAGGGTATGGGTTAGGGTTAAGGTTTTGGTTAGGGTTAAGGTTGAGGTAAGGGTTAGGGTGAGAGTAAGGGTTACGGTTAGGTTTAGGGTAAGGTTTAGGGTTAGGGTTATGTTTAGGGTTAGAGTTAGGGTTAGGGTTAGGGTAAGGGTAAGGGTTAGGGTTAGGGTTAGGGTAAGGATTAGGGTTAGGGGTTATGGTTAGTGTTAGGGTTAGGTTAATGGTTAGGGTTAGGGTTAGGTTTAGGATAATGTTAGGGTTAGGTTTGGGTTAGAATTATGCTAAAGGTAAGTGTTAGGGTTAGGGTTAGGGTTAGGCTTAGGCTTAGGCTTAGGCTTAGGTTTAGGGTTTGGTTTAAGGTTAGGGTTAGGGTAAGTGTTAGGGTTAGGGGTAGGGTTAGGTAAGGGAAGGGTTAGTGTTAGGGTTAGGGTTAGGGTTAGGGTTAGGGTTTGAGTAAGGGTAAGGGTTAGGGTTAGGGTTAGGGTTAGGGAAAGGGTAAGGGTTAGGGTTAGGGTTAGGGTTAGGGTTAGGTTTAGGGGAAAGGTTAGGGTTAGGGTTAGGGAAATGATAAGTGTTAGGGATAGGGTTCGGATTAGGGTTAGGGTAAGGTTTACGGTTAGGGTTAGGGTTAGCATTAAGGTTAGGGTTAGGGTTATGGTAAGGTAATGGTTAGGGTTAGGGTTAGGTAAGGATAAGAGTTCGGGTTAGGGGTAGGGTTACGGTTCGGGTTAGGGATAGTGTAAGGGTTAGGGTTAGGATTAGGGTTAGGGTAAGGGTTAGGGTTAGGTTTAGGGTTAGGGTTAGGGTAAGGGTAATCGTTAGGGTTAGGGTTAAGGTTAGGTTTAGGATTGGTGATAAGTTTAGGTTTAGGGTTAGGGTAAGGGCAAGGGTTAGGGTTAGGGTTAGGGTTAGGGTAAGGGTAAGCGTTAGGGTTAGGGTTAAAGTTAGGTTTAGGATTGGGGTTATGGTTAGGTTTAGAGTTAGGTAAGGGTTAGGGTTAGGGTTAGGGTTAGGGTTAGGTTTAGGGTAAGGGTTAGGGTTAGGATTAAGGTAAGGGTTATGGTTAGGGTTAAGTTTAGGGTAAGTGTAAGGGTTAGGGTCAGGGTTAGGGGTTAGGGTTAGGGTTAGGGTTAGGTTTAGGGTTAGGGTTAGGTTAAGGGTAAGGGTTAGGATTAGGGAAAGGTTTAGTGTTAGGGTTAGTGTTAGGTTAGGGTTAGGGTTAGGGTAGGGTTAGGTTTAGGGTTAGGGTTAGGGTAAGGGTAAGGGTTAGAGTTAGGGTTAGGGTTAAGGTTAGGGTTAGGGTTAGGGTTAGGGTTAGTTTTAGTGTTAGGGTTAGGGTAAGGTTAAGTTTTTGGTTAGGGTTAGGTTTAAGGTTAGGGTTAGGGTTAGGGTTAGAGTTAGGGTTAGGGTTAAGGTTAAGGTTAGGATTAGGGTTACTGTAAGGATTAAGGTTAGGGTTAGGGTAAGAGTTAGGGTTTGGTTGGGGTTAGGGTTAGAGTTAGGTTTAGGGTTAGGTTTAGAGTTAGGGTAAGGGAAGGGTTAGGGTTAGGGTTAGAGTTAGGGTTCGGTTAAGTTTTAGGGTTAGGGGTTAGGGTTAAGTTTATGGTTAGGGTAAGGGTTAGGGTTAGGGTTAGGGTAAGGTTAAGTTTAGGGTTAGTGTTAGGGTAAGGGTAAGGGTAAAAGTTATGGTTAAGGTTAGGTTTAGAGTTAGGGTTAGGGTTAGGGTAAGGTAAGGGTTAGGGTTAAGGTTAGGGTTAGGGTTAGGGTTAGGGTAAGGTAAGGGTTAGATTTAGCTTTAGGGTTAGGTTTAGCGTAAGGGTAAGGTTTAAGTTTAGGGTTAGGGTTAGTTTTGGGGGTTAGGGTTAAGCTTAGCTTTAGGGTAAGGATAAAGTTTAGGGTTAAGGTTAGGGTTAGGGTTAGGGTTAGGGTATGGGTTAGGGTTAGGGTTAGGACAAGGGTAAGGGTTAGGGTTAGGGTTAGGGTTAGGATTAGGATTAGGGTAAGGGTATGTGTTATTGTTGGGGTTAGGATTAGGTTTAGGGTAAGGGTTAGCGTTAGGGTAAGGGTAAAGGTTAGGATTTGGGTTAGGGTTAAGGTAAGTTTAAGTGTTAGGGTTAGGGTTAGGTTAAGGGTAAGGTTTATGGTTAGGGTATGGGTTAGGGTTAGGTTTAGGATAAGGGTAAGGTTTAGGGTTAGGGTTAGGGTTAGGGTAAGGATTAGGATTAGGGTTAGGGTTAAGGTTAGGTTTAGGGTTAGGGTAAGGGTAAGGGTAAGGGTAAGGGTTAGGGTTAGTTTTACGGTAAGCTTTAGGGTTAGCGTTAGGGTTAGGGTAGGGGTTAGGTTAAGGATAAGTTTTAGGGTTAGGGTTAGGATAAGGGTAAGGATTAGGGTTAGGGTAGGGTTAGGCTTAGGGGTTAGAGTTAGGGTTAGGGTTAGGTTTAGGGTTAGGGTTAGGGTAAGAGTAAGGGTTAGGGCTAGGTTTAGGGTTAGGGTTAGTGTTCGGTTTAGGGTTAGGGTTAGGTTAGGGTTAGGCTTAGGGGTTAGAGTTAGGGTTAGGGTTAGGGTTAGGTTTAGGTTTAGGGTTAGGGTTAGGGTAAGAGTAAGGTTTTGGGCAAGGTTTAGTGTTAGGGTTAGTGTTCGGTTTAGGGTTAGGGTTAAGGTTAGGTTTAGGGTAAGGGTAAGGTTTAGGGTTAGGGTTAGGGTTAGGGATAGGGTCAGGTTTAGAGTTAGGGTAAGGGTAAGGGTTAGGGTTAGGGTTAGGGTTAATGTTAGGGTTAGGGCAAGGGTTAGGGTTAGGATTAGGGTAAGGGTTAGGGTTTGGGTTAGGGTTAGGGTTAGTGTTAGAGTTAGGTTTAGGGTTAGGGTAAGGGTAAGGATTAGGTTTAGGGTTAGGTTAAGGGTTAGGGTTAGGGATTATGGTTTTGGTTAGGGTTATAATTAGGGTTTTGGTTAGGGTAATGGTAAGGGTTAGGGTTAAGGTTAGGTTTAGGGAAAGTGTTAAGGTAAGGGTTAGGGTTACGGTTAGGTTTAGGGATGGGGTTAAGGTTACGGTTAGGGTTAGGGTAAGGGTAAGAGTTAGGGTTAGGTTTAGGCTTAGGGTAAGTGTTAGGGTTAATGTTAGGGTTAGGCTTAGAGTTAGGGTAAGGGTAATGGTTAGGGTTAGGTTTAGGGTTAGGGGTTAGTTTTAGGGTGAGGGTTAGGGTTAGGTTTATGGTTAGGGTTAGGGTAAGGGTAAGGGTTAGGGTTAGGGTAAGGGTTAGTGTTAGGGTTAGTATTAGGTTTAGTGATAGGGTAAGGGTAAGGGCAAGGTTAGGGTTAGGGTTAGGTTTAGGTTTAGGGTTATGTTTAGGGTTAGGGTTAGGGTTAGAGTTAGCGTAAGGTTTAGGGTTAGCGTTAGAGTTATGGTAGGGGTTAGGTTAAGGGTAAGTTTTAGGGTTAGGGTTAGGATAAGTGTAAGGATTAGGGTTAGGGTAGGGTTAGGCTTAGGGGTTAGAGTTAGGGTTAGGGTTAGGGTTAGGGTTAGGTTTAGGGTTAGGGTTAGGGTAACAATAAGGGTTAGGTTTAGGTTTAGGGTTAGGGTTAGTGTTCGGTTTAGGGTTAGGGTTAATGTTAGGGTAAGGGTAAGGTTTAGGGTTAGGGTTAGGTTTAGGGTTAGGGTTAGGGTTAGGGTTATGGTTAGGGTTAGCTTTAGGGTTAGGTTTAGCGTAAGGGTAAGGGTTAAGGTTAGGGTTATGGTTAGTTTTAGGGTTAGGGTTAAGCTTAGGGTTAGGGTAAGGATAAGGTTTATGGTTAAGGTTAGGGTTAGGGTGAGGGTTAGGGTATAGGTTATAGTTAGGGTTAGGATAAGGGTAAGGGTTAGGGTTAAGGTTAGGGTTAGTGTTAGGATAAGGGTATGTGTTATTGTTGGGGTTAGGTTTAGGTTTAGGGTTAGGGTTAGCATTAGGGTAAGGGTAAAGGTTAGGGTTTGGGTTTGGGTTAAGTTAAGATTAAGTATTAGGGTTAGGGTTAGGTTAATGGTAATGTGTAGGCTTAGGGTTAGGTTTAGGGTTAGGGTTATGGTTATGGTAAGGTTTAGGGTTAGCGTTAGGGTTACGGTAGGAGTTAGGTTAAGGAGAAGTTTTAGGGTTAGTGTTAGGATAAGGGTAAGGATTACAGTTAGGGTAGGGTTAGGCTTAGGGGTTAGAGATAGGGTTAGGAATAGGATTAGGTTTAGGGTTAGGGTTAGGGTTAGAATAAGGGTTAGGGTTAGATTTAGGGTTTGGATTAGTGTTCGGTTTAGGGTTAGGGTTAAGGTTAGGGTAAGGGTAAGGTTTAGGTTAGGGTTAGGGTTAGGGATAGGGTTAGGTTTAGAGTTAGGGTAAGGGTAAGGTTTAGGTTTAGGGTTAGGGTTAGGGTTAAGGTTAGGGTTAGGGTAAGGGTTAGGATTAGGGTTAGGGTAAGGGTAAGGGTTAGGGTTATGGTTAGTGTTAGAGTTAGGTTTAGGGTTAGGGTAAGGGTAAGAGTTAGGGTTACGGTTACGATAAGGGTTAGGGTTAGGGTTTAGGGTTTCGGTTAGGGTTAGGTTAATGGTTAGGGTTAGGGTTTGGGTTAGGTTAAGGTTTAGGGTTAGGGGTTAGGTTTTGGGTTAGGGATAGGGTAATGGTTAGGGTTAGGGTTAGGTTTAGGTTTAGGGTAAGGGTTAGGGTTAGGGTAAAGGTTAGGGTTAGGGTTAGAGTTTGCGTTAGTGTTAGGGTTAGAGTTATGTTGAGGGTTAGGGTAAGGGAAGGGTTAGTGTTAAGGTTTGGGTTAGGATTAGGTTAAGTTTTAGGGTTAGGGGTTAGGGTTAGGGGTAGGGGTAGGGTAAGGGTTAGGGTTAGGGTTAGGGTAAGATTTTGGGTTAAGTTTAGTGTTAGGGTAAGGGTAAGGGTAAGGGTTAGGGTTAGGGTAAAGGTTATGTTTAGGGTTAGGGTTAGGGTTAGGGTAAGGGTAAGGGTTAGGGTTAAGGTTAGGGCTAGGGTAAGGGTTAGGGTTAGGGTAAGGTAGGGTTAGGGTCAGCTTTAGGGTTAGGTTTAGCGTAAGGGTAAGGGTTAAGTTTAGGGTTAGGGTTAGTTTTAGGGTTAGGGTTAAGCTTAGGGTTAGGGTAAGGATAAGGTTTACGGTTAAGGTTAGGGTTAGGGTTCGGGTTAGGATAAGGGTAAGGGTTAGGGTTAGGGTTAGGGTTAGGGTTAGGGTAAGGGTATGTGTTATTGTTGGGGTTAGGTTTAGGTTTAGGGTTAGGGTTAGCGTTAGGGTAAGGGTAAAGTTTAGGGTTTAGGTTAAGTGCTAGGGTTAGGGTTAGGTTAAGGGTAAGGTTTAGTGTTAGGGTATGGGTTAGGGTTAGGGTTAGGATAAGGGTAAGGTTTAGGGTTAGGGTTAGGGTTAGGGTAAGGATTAGGATTAGGGTTAGGTTTAAAGTTAGGTTTAGGGTTAGGGTAAGGGTAAGGTTTAGGGTTAGCGTTAGGGTTATGGTAGGGGTTAGGTTAAGGATAAGTTTTAGGGTTGGGGTTAGGATAAGTGTAAGGATTAGGGTTAGGGTGGGGTCAGGCTTAGGGTTTAGAGTTAGAGTTAGGGTTAGTTTTAGGTTTAGGGTTGGGGTTACGGTAAGAGTAAGGGTTAGGGTTAGGTTTAGGGTTAGTGTTAGTGTTCGGTTTAGGGTTAGAGTTATTGGTTAGGGTAAGGGTAAGGTTTAGGGTTAGGGTTAGGGTTAGGGTTAAGGTTAGGGTTAGGGTAAGGGTTAGGGTTAGGGTTAGGGTAAAGGTTAGGGTTAGGGTTAGGGTTAGGGTTAGGTTTGGGGTTAGGGTAAGGGTAAGGGTTAGGGTTAGGGTTAGGGATGGGGTTAGGTTTAGAGTTAGGGTAAGGGTAAGGGTTAGGGTTAGGGTTAGGGTTAAGTTTAGGGTTAGGGTAAGGTTTAGGTTAGGGTTCGTGTAAGGGTAAGGGTTAGGGTTACTGTTAGTGTTAGCTTTAGGGTTAGGGTAAAGGTAAGGGTTAGGGTTAGAGTTAGGTTAAAGGTTAGGTTTAGGGGTTAGGGTTTGGGTTAAGGTTAGGGTAAGGTAAGGGTTAGGGTTAGGTTTAGAGTTAGGTTTAGCGTAAGGGTAAGGGTTAAGTTTAGGGTTAGGGTTAGTTTTAGGGTTAGGGTTAAACTTAGGGTTAGGGTAAGGATAAGGTTTAGGGTTAAAGTTAGGGTTAGGGTTAGGGTTAGGATAAGGGTAAGGGTTAGGGTTAGGGTTAGGGTTAGGGTAAGGGTATGTGTTATTGTTGTGGTTAGTTTTAGGTTTAGGTTTAGGGTTAGCGTTAGGGTAAGCGTAAAATTTAGGGTTTGGGTTAGGGTTAAGGTAAGGTTAAGTGTTAGGGTTAGGGTTAGGTTAACGATAAGGTGTAGGGTTAGGGTTAGGTTTAGGGTTAGGGTTAGGGTAAGGTTTAGGGTTAGCGTTAGGGTTAGGGTATGGGTTAGGTTAAGGATAAGTTTTAGGGTTAGGGTTAGGATAAGGGTAAGGATTAGGGTTAGGGTAGGGTTAGGCTTAGGGGTTAGAGATAGGGTTAGGAATAGGGTTAGGTTTAGCGTAAGAATAAGGGTTAGTGTTAGGTTTAGGGTTTGGGTTAGTGTTCGGTTTAGGGTTAGGGTTAAGGTTAGGGTAAGGGTAAGGTTTAGTTTAGGGTTAGGGTTAGGGATAGGGTTAGGTTTAAAGTTAGGGTAAGGGTAAGTGTTAGGGTTAGGGTTAGGGTTAAGGTTAGGGTTAGGGTAAAGGTTAAGGGTTAGGGTTAGGGTAAGTTTTAGGGATAGGGTTTGGGTTAGGGTTAGAGTTAGGTTTAGGGTTAGGGTAAGGGTAAGGGTTAGGGTTAGGGTTAGGGGTTAGTGTTTGGGTTAGGGATAGGGTAATGGTTAGGGTTAGGGTTAGGTTAAGGTTTAGGGTTAGGGGTTAGGATTTGGGTTAGGGATACGGTAATGGTTAGGGTTACGGTTAGGTTTAGGGTTAGGGTAAGTGTTAGGGTTAGGGTTAGGTTAAGGGTAAGTGTTAGGATTAGGGTTAGGGTTAAGGTAAGGGTTATGTGTTAGGGTTAGTTTAGGGTAATTGTAAGTGTTAGGGTTAGGGTTAGGGTTAGTGTTAGGAATGGTGTTAGGGTAAGGGTAAGGGTTAGGGTTAGAATTAGGGTTATGTTTATGGTAAGGGTTATGGTTAGCGTTAGGTTTAGGTTTAGGGTTAGGGTTAGGGTTAGAGTAACGGTTAGGGTTAGGGTTAGGGTTAGGTTTAGGTTTAGGGTTAGGGTTAAGGTTAGGGTTAGGGTTAGGTTTAGGGTTAGGGTTAGGGTTAGGGTAAGGGTAAGGGTTAGGGTTAGGGTTAGGGTTAGGGTAAGGCTAAGGGTTTGGGTTAGGTTTAGGGTTAGGATTAGGGTAAGAGTAAGGTTTAGGTTTAGGGTTAGTGTTAGGTTTAGGGTTAGGGTTAGGGTTAGGGTAAGGATAAGGGTTAGGGTTAAGGTTAGGGTTAGGGTTAGGTTTAGGGTTAGGGTTAGGATTAGGGTTAGGATTAGGGTAAGCTTTGGGGTTATGGTTAGGGTTATGGTTAGGTTTAGGGTTAGGGTTAGGATAAGGGTGAGCGTTAGGGTTAGGGTTAAGGTTAGGTTTAGGATTCGGGTTAAGGTTAGGTTTAGGGTTAGGATAAGGGTTAGGTTTAGTGTTAGGGTTAGGGTTAGGGTTAGGGTAAGAGTTAAGGTGAGGGTTATGGTTAAGTTAAGGGGTAGGGTTAGGTTTAGGGTTAGGGTTAGGTTTAGGTGTAGGGTAAGGGATAGGGTTAGGTTTAGGGTAAGAGTAAAATTTAGGGTTATGGTTAGGGTTAGGTTTAGGTTTAGGGTTGGGTTTTGGGTGAGGGTAAGGGTTAGGTTTAGGTTAGGGTTAGGGTAAGGATAAGTGTTAGGGTTAGGGATAGGTTTAGGGTTCGGGTTAGGTTTAGCATTAGGGTTAGGGTAAGTGTTAGGGTTAGGGTTAGGCTTAGGATTAGGGTAAATGTTAGGGTTAGGGTTAGGGTTAGGGTTAGGGTAAGGGTATGTGTTATTGTTGTGGTTAGGTTTAGGTTTAGGTTTAGGGTTAGCGTTAGGGTAAGCGTAAAATTTAGGGTTTGGGTTAGGGTTAAGGTAAGGTTAAGTGTTAGGGTTAGGGTTAGGTTAACGATAAGGTGTAGGGTTAGGGTTAGGTTTAGGGTTAGGGTTAGGGTAAGGTTTAGGGTTAGCGTTAGGGTTAGGGTATGGGTTAGGTTAAGGATAAGTTTTAGGGTTAGGGTTAGGATAAGGGTAAGGATTAGGGTTAGGGTAGGGTTAGGCTTAGGGGTTAGAGATAGGGTTAGGAATAGGGTTAGGTTTAGCGTAAGAATAAGGGTTAGTGTTAGGTTTAGGGTTTGGGTTAGTGTTCGGTTTAGGGTTAGGGTTAAGGTTAGGGTAAGGGTAAGGTTTAGTTTAGGGTTAGGGTTAGGGATAGGGTTAGGTTTAGAGTTAGGGTAAGGGTAAGTGTTAGGGTTAGGGTTAGGGTTAAGGTTAGGGTTAGGGTAAAGGTTAAGGGTTAGGGTTAGGGTAAGTTTTAGGGATAGGGTTTGGGTTAGGGTTAGAGTTAGGTTTAGGGTTAGGGTAAGGGTAAGGGTTAGGGTTAGGGTTAGGGGTTAGTGTTTGGGTTAGGGATAGGGTAATGGTTAGGGTTAGGGTTAGGTTAAGGTTTAGGGTTAGGGGTTAGGATTTGGGTTAGGGATACGGTAATGGTTAGGGTTACGGTTAGGTTTAGGGTTAGGGTAAGTGTTAGGGTTAGGGTTAGGTTAAGGGTAAGTGTTAGGATTAGTGTTAGGGTTAAGGTAAGGGTTATGTGTTAGGGTTAGTTTAGGGTAATTGTAAGTGTTAGGGTTAGGGTTAGGGTTAGTGTTAGGAATGGTGTTAGGGTAAGGGTAAGGGTTAGGGTTAGAATTAGGGTTATGTTTATGGTAAGGGTTATGGTTAGCGTTAGGTTTAGGTTTAGGGTTAGGGTTAGGGTTAGAGTAACGGTTAGGGTTAGGGTTAGGGTTAGGTTTAGGTTTAGGGTTAGGGTTAAGGTTAGGGTTAGGGTTAGGTTTAGGGTTAGGGTTAGGGTTAGTGTAAGGGTAAGGGTTAGGGTTAGGGTTAGGGTTAGGGTAAGGCTAAGGGTTTGGGTTAGGTTTAGGGTTAGGATTAGGGTAAGAGTAAGGTTTAGGTTTAGGGTTAGTGTTAGGTTTAGGGTTAGGGTTAGGGTTAGGGTAAGGATAAGGGTTAGGGTTAAGGTTAGGGTTAGGGTTAGGTTTAGGGTTAGGGTTAGGATTAGGGTTAGGATTAGGGTAAGCTTTGGGGTTATGGTTAGGGTTATGGTTAGGTTTAGGGTTAGGGTTAGGATAAGGGTGAGCGTTAGGGTTAGGGTTAAGGTTAGGTTTAGGATTCGGGTTAAGGTTAGGTTTAGGATTCGGGTTAAGGTTAGGTTTAGGGTTAGGATAAGGGTTAGGTTTAGTGTTAGGGTTAGGGTTAGGGTTAGGGTAAGAGTTAAGGTGAGGGTTATGGTTAAGTTAAGGGGTAGGGTTAGGTTTAGGGTTAGGGTTAGGTTTAGGTGTAGGGTAAGGGATAGGGTTAGGTTTAGGGTAAGAGTAAAATTTAGGGTTATGGTTAGGGTTAGGTTTAGGTTTAGGGTTGGGTTTTGGGTGAGGGTAAGGGTTAGGTTTAGGTTAGGGTTAGGGTAAGGATAAGTGTTAGGGTTAGGGATAGGTTTAGGGTTCGGGTTAGGTTTAGCATTAGGGTTAGGGTAAGTGTTAGGGTTAGGGTTAGGCTTAGGATTAGGGTAAATGTTAGGGTTAGGGTTAGGGTTAGGGTTAGGGTAAGTGTAACGGTAAGGGTTTGGTTTAAGGTTAGGGATAGTGTTAGGGATAGGGTTAGGGTTAGGGTAAGGGTTAGAGTTTGGCTTAGGGTTAGGGTTAGGTGGAGGATAAGGGTAAGGGTTATCGTTAAGTTTTGGGTTAGTCTTAGGGGTTACGTTTAGGGTTAGGGTTAGGTTAAGGGTAAGGGTTAGGTTTAGGGTTAGGGTTAGGGTTAGGATTAGGGTAAGGGTAAGTGTAAGTTTTAGGGTTAAGGTTAGGGATAGGGTTAGGTTTAGGGTTATGGTTAGGGTAAGGTTAAGGGTTAGGGTTAGGGTTAGATTTAGGGTTAGGGTAAGTGTTAGGGTTAGGGTAAGTGTTATGTTAAGAGTAAGGGTTAGGTTTTGGGTTAGGTTTAGGGTTAGGTTTAGTGTTAGGGTTAGGGTAAGGATAAGGCTTAGGGTTAAGGTTAGGGTTAGGGTTAGGGTTAACGTTAGGGTTAGTGTGAATGTAAGGGATAGGGTTAGGTTTAGGGTTAAGGTTAGGCTAAGGGTAAGGTTTAGGTTTAGGTTTAGGGTTAGGGTTAGGGTTAGGGTTAGGGTTAGGCTAAGGGTTAGGGTAAGGGTAAGGGTAAGTGTAAGGGGTAAGTTTAGGGTTAGGGTTAGGTTTAGGGTTAGGGTATGGGTTAGGGTAAAGGTAAGGGTTAGAGTTAGGATTAGGGTTAGGGTTAGGGTAAAGGTTAGGTTTAGGGTTAGGGTTAGGTTTAGGGTTAGGGTTAGTGTAAGGGTAAGGGTTAGGGTTAGGGTTAGGGTTAGTTTTAGCGTTAGGGTAAGGGTAAGGGTTAGGGTTAGGGTTAGGGTTAAGGTAAGGGTAAGGGTTATGGTTAGGGTTAGGTTTAGGGTAAGAATAAGGTTTAGGGTTAGGGTTAGGGTTAGGGTTAGTGTTAGGATAGGGTAAGGGTTAGGGTTAGGGTAAGGTAAGTGTTAGGGTTAGGGTTAGGTTTAGGGTAAGGGTTATTGTTAGAGTTACGGTTAGGGTTAGGGTAAGTGTTAGGGTTAGGGATAGGGTTAGGGTTAGGGTTAGTGTAAGGGTTATTGTTAGAGTTACGGTTAGGGTTAGGGTAAGTGTTAGGGTTAGGGTTAGGGTTAGGGTAAGTGTTAGGTTAAGGGTTTGGGTTAGGGTTAGGTTTAGTGTTGGGGTAAAGGTTACGGTTAGGGTTAGGGTAAGGGTAAGGGTTAGGTTTAGGGTTAGGGTTAGTTTTAGGGTTAGGGTTAGGGTAAGGGTAACGGTTAGGTTTAGGGTTAGGGTTAGGTTTAATTTTGAGGTTAGGGTTTGGATTAGGGTTAGGGTAAGGGTTAGGGTTAGGGTTAGGCTAAGTGTTAGGGTTAGGGTTAGGGTAAGTGTTAGGGTAAGGGTTAGGGTTAGGGTTAGTATTAGCGTTAGGGTAACTGTTAGGGTTAGGGTTATGGTTAGGGTTAGAGTTAGCGTTAGGGTTAGGGTAAGGGTAATTGTTAGGGTTAGGTTTAGGGTTAGGGTAAGGGTTAGGGCTAGTGGTTAGGATTAGTGTTAGGGCTAGGTTAAGGTTTAGGTTTAGTGTTAAGGTTAGGGTTAGGATAAGGGTTAGGTTTAGTGTTAGGGTAAGGTTAAGTGTTAGGGTTAAGGTGAGGATTAGGGTTAGGGTTAGGTTTAGGGTTAGGGTTAGGGTTAGAATACCATAAGGGTTAGGGTTAGGATTAGGGTTAGGGTTAGAGTAAGGGTTAGGGTTACGGTTATTGTTAGGGTTATGTTTAGGGTTAGGGTTAGGGTAAGGTTAAAGGTTAGCGTTACGGTTATGGTTATGTTTAGGGTTGGGGTTAAGGTTAGATTTATGGTTAGGGTAAAGGAAAGGGTTAGGGTTAGGTTTAGGGTTAGGGTTAGGGTTAGCGTTAAGGTAAGGGTAAGGGTTAGGGTTAGGGTTTGTTTTAGGGTAAGGGTTTGGGTTAGGTTTAGGGTAAGAGTAAGTGTTTAGGGTTAGGGTTAGGGTTAGGGTTAGGTTTACTGTTAGGGTAAGGGTAAGGGTAAGGTTTAGGTTTAGGGTTAGGGTAAGGGTTAGGGTTAGCGTTAGGGTTAGGGCAGGGTTTAAGGTAAGGGTAAGTGTTAGGGTTAGGGTTAGGGTTAGGATAAGAGTAAGGGTTAGGTTTAGGGTTAGGGTTAGGCTTAGGGGTTAGGGTTAGGGTTAGGATTACGGTAAGGGTAAGATTTAGGGTTAGGGTTAGGGTTACAGTTAGGGTTAGGGTTACTGTTAGGGTTAGGGTTAGGGTAAGGATATGTGTTAGGGTTAGGGTTAGGGTTAGGGTTAGTTATGGGGTTAGGGTCAGGATAAGGGTAAGGGTTAGGGTTAGGGTTAGGTTAAGGTTTAGGTTAGGGTTAGGGTTACGGTAAGGGTTAGGATTAGGGTTAGGGTTAGGGTAAGGGTAAGGGTTAGGGTTAGGGTTAGGGTTACGTTTAGGGTTAGTGTTACTGTTAGGGTTGGGTTAGGGTAAGGTTATGTGTTAGGGTTAGATTTAGTGTTAGGTTTAGGGTTAGCTTTAGGGTAATGGTAAGAGTTAGGGTTAGGGTTAGGGTTAGGTAAGGTTAAGGGTTAGGGTTCGGGTTCGGGTTAGGGTTAGTGTTAGGTTAAGGGTATAGGTAAGTTTTAGGGTTAGGGTCAGGGTTAGGGTAATGGTAAGGGTTAGGGTTAGGGTTAGGGTTAAGGTTAGGTTTAGGGTTAGGGTAAGGGTAAGGTTTAGGTTTAGGGTAAGGGTTAGGGTTAGGGTAAGTTTAGGGTTAGCGTTAGGGTTATGGTAGGGGTTAGGGTAAGGGTAAGTGTTAGCGTTAGGGTTAGGGTTAGGTTTAGGGTTAAGGTTAGGGTAAGGGTAAGGGTTAGGGTTAGGGAACGGGTTAGGTTTAGGGTTAGGGTTAAGTTTAGGGTTACGGTTAGGGTAAGAGTAAATGTTAGGGTTAGGGTTACGGTTAGGGTTAGGGTTAGGGTAAGGATATGTGTTAGGGTTAGGGTTAGGGTTAGGGTTAGGGTTAGCATTAGGGTAAGGGTAATTGTTAGGGTTAGAGTTAGCGTTAAGGTAATGGTAAGGGTTAGGTTTATGGTTAGTGTTAGGGATAGGTTTAGGGTAAGGGTAGGGTTAGGGTTAGGGTAAGTGTAAGGTTTAGGGTTAGGGTTAGGGTTAGTGTAAGAGTAAGGGTTAGGGTTGTGGTTAGGGTTAAGGTTAGGTTTAGGGTTAGGGTAAGGGTAAGGTTTAGGTTTAGGGTTAGGGTTAGGTTTAGCATAAGGGTAAGGGTTAGGTTTAGGGTTAGGGTTACGTTTAGTGTTAGGGTTAGTGTTAGGGTTAGGGTAAGGATAAGGGTTAAGGTTAACATTAGGTTTAGGGTTAGGGTGAGGGTTAAGGTTAGGGTTAGTGTGAGGGTAATGGTAAGGGTTAGGGTTAGGATTAGGGTTAGGGTTAGGAGTAGGGTTAGGGTTAGGGTAAGGATAAGGGTTAGGGTTAGGGTTAGGTTTAGGGTTAGGGTTAGGTTAAGGGTAAGGGTTAGGGTTACGGTTACAGTTAGATTTAGGGTTGGGGTTAAGGTTAGGGTTAGGGTTAGGGTAAGTGTTAGGGTTAGGGTTAGGTTTAGTGTTAGTGTTAGGTTAAGGGAAAGGATTAGGGTTAGGGTTAGGGTTAGGGTTAGGGTTAGGTTTAGGTTTAATGTAAGGGTAAGGTTTAGGGTTAGGGTTAGGGTTTGGGTAAATGTAAGGGATAGGGTTAGGGTTAGGGTTAAGGTTAGGTTTATTTTTAGGGTAAGGTAAGGGTTAGGGTTAGGGTTAAGGTTACGGTTAGGTTAAGGTTAGGGTTAGCGTTAGGGTTAGGGTAGGGGTTACTCTAAGGTTAAGTGTTAGAGTTAGGGTTAGGGTTATGTTTAGGGTCAGGTTTAGGGTAAGGGTAAGGGTTAGGTTTAGGGTTAGAGTTAGGCTTACGTTTAGTGTTAGGTTTAGGGTAAGGATATGTGTTAGGGTTAGGGTTAGGGTTAGGGTTAGCTTTAGGGTAAGTGTAAGTTTTAGGCTTAGGTTTAGGGTTACGGTTAGGATAAGGGTAAAGGTAAGGGTTAGGTTTAGGGTTACGGTTAAGGTTAGGTTTAGGGTTAGGGTAAGGGTAAGGATTAGGGTTAGGATTAGGGTTAGGGGTAGGAGAAGCTTATGGGTTAGCGTTAGGTTATGGGTTAGGCTTAGGGTTTACGGTTAGGGTTAGGGTTATGGTTAAGGTAAGGGTAATGGTTAGGTTTAGGGTTAGGGTTACGTTTAGGGTTACGGTTAGTGTTAGGGTTAGGGTCAGGATAAGCGTTAGGGTTAAGGGTAGGGTTGGTGTAGGTTTAGGGTTAGGGTTAAGGTTAGGATTAGGGTGAGGATAATGGTAAGGGTTAGGGTTAGGATTAGGGTTAGGGTTAGGTTTAGGGTGAGGGTTAGGGTGAGGGTAATGGTAAGGGTTAGGGTCAGGATTAGGGTTAGGGTTAGGTTGAGGGTTAGGGTTAGGGTTAGAGTACGCTAAGGGTTAGGGTTAGGATTAGGTTTAGGGTTAGGGTAAAGGTTAGGGTTAGGGTTATTGTTAGGGTTAGGTTTAGGGTTAGGGTTAGGGTAAGGAAAATGGTTAGGGTTACGATTAGGGTTAGGTTTAGGGTTTGGGTTAAGGTTAGGGTTAGGGTTAGGGTAAGGGAAAGGGTTAGGGTTAGGGTTAGGGTTAGGGTTAGTTTTAGCGTTAGGGTAAGGGTAAGGGTGAGGGTTAGGGTTAAGGTAATGGTAAGGGTTAGGGTTAGGGTTAAGTTTAGGGTAATGGTTTGGGTTAGGTTTAGTGTTAGGGTAAGGGTAATGGGAAGGTTTAGGTTTAGGGTTAGGGTAAGGGTAAGGGTAAGGTCTAGGGTTAGGTTTAGGATTAAGGTTAGGTTTAGGGTTAAGGTAAGGGTAAGGTTTAGGTTTAGGGTAAGTGTTAGGGTTAGGGTAAGGTTAGGGTTAGCGTTAGGGTTAAGGTAGTGATTAGGGTAAGGGTAAGTGTTAGGGTTAGGTTTAGGGTTAGGTTTAGGGTTAGGGTTAGGGTAAGGGTAAGGGTTAGGGTTAGGGTTAGGGTTAGGTTAGGAGTTGGGGTTAAGTTTAGGGTTAGGGTTAGAGTAAGGGTAAATGTTAGGGTTAGGGTTAGAGTTAGGGTTACTGTTAGTGTTAGGGTTAGGGTAAGGATATGTGTTAGGGTTAGGGTTAGGTTTAGCATTAGGGTAAGGGTAAGTGTTAGGGTTAGAGTTAGCGTTAAGGTAAGGGTAAGGGTTAGGTTTATGGTTAGGGTTAGGGTTTGGTTTAGGGTAAGGGTAGGGTTAGGTTTAGGGTAAGTGGAAGGTTTAGGATTAGGGTTAGGGTTAGGTTAAGAGTAAGGGTTAGGGTTAGGGTTAAGGTTAGGTTTAGGGTTAGGGTAAGGGTAAGGGTTAGGTTTAGGGTTAGGTTTAGGGCAAGGGTTAGGGTTAGGTTTAGGGTTAGGGTTAGGGTTAAGATTAGGTTTTCTGTTAGGGAAAGTGTAAGGGTAAGGTTTAGGGTTAGGGTTAGGGTTAGGTTTAGGGTAAGGGTAAGGTTTCGGGTTAGGGTTAGGGTTAGGGTAGGGTAAGGGTTAGGTTTAGGGTTAGGGTTAAGGTTAGGTTTAGGGTTAGGGTAAGGGTAAGTGTTAGGGTTAGGGTTACTGTTAGGGTTACGTTTAGGGTTAGGGTTAGTGTTAGGGTTAGGGTTAGGGTAAGGATAAGGGTTAAGGTTAAGGTTAGGTTTAGGAGTAGGGTTAGGGTTAGGGTAAGGATAAGGGTTAGGGTTAGGGTTAGGTTTAGGGTTAGGGTTAGGGTAAGGTTAGGATTAGGCTTACGGTTAGGGTTAGGTTTAGGGTTGGGGTTAAGGTTAGTGTTAGGGTTAAGGTAAGGGTAAGAGTTAGGCTTAGGGTTAGGTTTAGGGCAAGGGTTAGGGTTAGGTTTAGGTTTAGGGTTAGGGTTAAGGTTAGGTTTTCTGTTAGGGTAAGGGTAAGGTTTAGGGTTAGGGTTAGGGTTAGGTTTAGGGTAAGGGTAAGGTTTCGGGTTAGGGTTAGGTTTAGGGTAGGGTAAGGGTTAGGTTTAGGGTTAGGGTTAAGGTTAGGTTTAGGGTTATGGTAAGAGTAAGTGTTAGGGTTAGGGTTAGGGTTAGGGTTAGGGTAAGGTTAGGGTTAGCGTTAGGGTTTGGTTTGGGGTTAGGGTAAGGGTAAGTGTTAGGAATAGGGTTACGGTTAGGTTTAGGGTTGGAGTTAGGTTAAGGGTAAGGGTTAGGGTTAGGGTAAGGGTTAGGTTTAGTGTTGGAGTTAATTTTAGTTTTAGGGTTAGTGTAAGGGTAAAGGTTAGGGTTAGGGTTAGGGTTAGAGTTTGGGTTAGGGTTAGGGTTAGGGTTAGGGTTAGGATTTGTGTTAGGATTACGGTTAGGGTTAGGGTTAGGGTTAGCGTGAGGGTAAGGTAAGTGTTACATTTAGAGTTAGGGTTAAGGTAAGGGTAAAGGTTAGGGTTAGGGTTAGGCTTAGGGTTAGGTTTAGGGTTAGGTTTAGGGTTATAATTAGAGTTAGGTTTAGGGTTAGGGTAACAGTAACTTTTAGGGTTAGGATTAGGGTTAAGGTTAGGTTAGGGTTAGGGTTAGGGTTAGGTTCAGGGTAAGGGTTAGGGTTAGGTTTAGGGTAAGGGTTATGGTTAGCGTTAGGGTTAGGGCAGGGTTTAAGGCAAGGGTAAGTGTTAGGATTATGGCTAGGGTTAAGGTTAGGATAAGGGTAAGAGTTAGGGTTAGGTTTAGGGTTAGGCTTAGGGGTTAGGGTTAGGGTTAGGGTTAGTTTTAGGATTAGGGGTTAGGGTTAGGGTTAGGGTTAGGTTTAGGGTAAGGGTTAGTTTAAGGATAAAGGTTAGGGTTAGGGTTAGGTTTAGGTTTAGGTTTAGGGTTGGGGTAAGGGTAAGGGATAGGTTTAGGTTTAGGGTTAGGGTTTAGTTTGGGGTTAGAGTTAGGGTTAGGGTTAGGGTAAGGTTTAGGGTTACGGTAAGGGTTATGGTTTGGGTTATGGTTAGGGTTAGGTTTAGGGTAAGGTTAAGGGTTAGGGTTAGAGTTAGGGTTAAGGTTGAGGTTAGGATTAGGGTTATGGTTAGGGTTAGAGTTAGGGTCAGTGTTAGGGTTAGGGTTATGGTTAGGGTTAGAGTTAGGGTTAGGATTAGGGAAAGGGTAAAGTTTAGGGTTAGGGTTAGGATAAGGGTTAGGGTTAGAGTTAGGATTAGGGTTAGGGTTAGGGTAAGGGTAAGGGTTAGGGTTAGGGTTAGGGTTAAGGTTACGGTTAGGGTTAGGGTTACTGTTAGGGTTAGGGTTAGGGTAAGGATATGTGTTAGGGTTTGGGTTAGGGTTAGGGTTAGCGTTAGGGTAAGGGTAAAAGTTAGGGTTAGGGTGAGGGTTAAGGTTAGGTTTAGGGTTAGGGTACGGGTAAGGGTTAGGGTTAGGGTTAGGGTTAGGGTAAGTTTAGGGTTAGTGTTGTGGTAAGGGTAGGTGTTAGTGTAAGGGTAAGTGTTAGGGTTAGGTTTAGGGTTAGGATAAGGGTAAGGGTTAGGGTTAGCGTTAGCGTTAGGGTTAGGGTTAGCATTACGGTTAGGGTTAGGGTGAGGGTAAGGGTAAGGGTTAGAGTTAAGGTTAGGGTTAGGGTTAGGGTTAGCGTGAGGGTAAGGGTAAGTGTTAGGTTTAGAGTTAGGGTTAAGGTAAGGGTAAGTGTTAGGGTTAGGGTTAGGGTTAGGGTTAGGGTTAGAGTTAGGTTTAGGGTTAGGGTAACGGTAAGTTTTAGGGTTAGGATTATGGTTAGGGTTAGGTTTAGGGTTAGGGTTAGGGTTAGGGTTAGGGTTAGGGTTAGGTATAGGGTTAGTTTTAGGGATAGGGTTAGGGTTAGGGTAAGGATAAGTGTTAGGTTTAGGGATAGGGTTAGGGTTTGGGTTACATTTAGGGTTAGGGTTAGGGTAAGGGTAAGGGGTAGGGTTAGGGTTAGGGTTAGGTTAAGGGTTAGGGTAAGTGTAAGGGTAAGGGTTAGGGTTAAGGTCAGGGTTAGGGTTAGGGTAAGGGTTAGAGTTAGGGTTAGGGTTAGGGTTAGGTGAAGGATAAGGGTCAGGGTTAGCGTTAAGGTTTGGGTTAGGTTTGGGGTTACGTTTAGGGTTAGGTTTAGGGTTACGTTAAGGGTAAGGGTTAGGGTTAGGGTTAGGGTTAAGGTAAGGGGAAGGGTAAGGGTTAGGGTTAAGGTTAGGTTTAGGGTTAGGTTTAGGGTTAGGGTAAATGTTAGGGTTAGGGTTAGTGTTCTGTTAAGAGGAAGGGCTAGGTTTAGGGTTAGGTTTAGAGTTAGGGTTAGTGTTAGGGATAGGGTAAGGATAAGGGTTAGGGTTAAGTTTAGGGTTAGGGTTAGGGTTAGGGTAAGGGTTACGGTTAGAGTTACGGTTAGGGTTAGGGTAAGTGTTATGGTTAGTGTTAGGGTTAGGGTTAGGGTAAGTGTTATTGTTAGAGTTACGGTTAGGTTTAGGGTAAGTGTTAGGGTTAGGGTTAGGGTTAGGTTTAGGGTTAGGTTTAGGGTTGGGGTAAAGGTTAGGATTAGGGTTAGGGTTAGGGTAAGGGTAAGGATTAGGGTTAGCGTTAGGGTTAGGGTTAGGGCAGGGTTAGGTTTAGGGTAAGGGTAAGGGTTAGGGTAGGGTTAGGGTTAGGGTTAGGGTTGGGGTTAGGGTTAGGGAGAGGGTTAGGGTTAGGGTTGGGGTAAAGGTTAGGGTTAGGGTTAGGGTTAGGGTAAGGGTAAGGATTAGGGTTAGGGTTAGGGTTAGGGTTAGGTTTAGGGTTAGGGTTAGGGTAAGGGTAACGGTTAGGTTTAGGGTTAAGGTTAGGGTTAAGTTTGAGGTTAGGGTTTCGATTAGGGTTAGGGTAAGGGTTAGGGTTAGGGCAGGGTTAGGATTAGGGTAAGGGTAAGGGTTAGGGTTAGGGTTAGGTTTATGGTTAAGTTTGAGGTTACGGTTAGGATTAGAGTAAGGGTTAGGATTAGGGTTAGGGTAAGTGTTAGGTTAGCGTTATGTTTAGGGTTAGAGTTAGGGTTAGTGTTAGGGTAAGTGTAAGGGTTATGGTTAGGGTTAGGGTTAAGGTTAGGTTTAGGGTTAGGGTAAGGGTAAGTGTTAGGGTTAGGGTTACGGTTAGGTTTAGGGTTAGAGTTAGGTTAAGTGTAAGGGTTAGGGTTAGGGTAAGGGTTAGGTTTAGGGTTGTGGTTAGGGTTAGAGTTTGGGTTACGGTTAGATTTAGGGTTAGGGTAAGGATATGTGTTAGGGTAAAGGTTAGGGTTTGGGTTAGGGTTAGCGTGAGGGTAAGGGTAAGTGTTAGGTTTAGAGTTAGGGTTAAGCTAAGGGTAAGTGTTAGGGTTAGGGTTAGGGTTAGGGTTAGGGTTAGAGTTAGGTTTAGGGTTATGGTAACGGTAAGTTTTAGGGTTAGGATTATGGTTAGGGTTAGGTTAAGGGTTAGGGTTAGATTTAGGGTTAGGTTTAGGGTAAGGTTTAGGGTTAGGATTAGGGTAAGGGTTAGGGTTAGCATTAGGGTTAGGGCAGAGTTTAAGGTAAGGGTAAGTGTTAGGGTTAGGTTTAGGGTTAGGATAAGGGTAAGGGTTAGGGTTAGGTTTAGGTTTAGGCTTAGGGGTTAGGTTTAGGGTTAGGGTTAGCTTTAGGGGTAGGTGTTAGGGTTAGCGTTAATGTAAGGTTTAGGGTAAGGGTTAGGGTAAGGGTAAGGTTTAGGGTTAGGGTTAGGTTTAGTTTAGGGTTAGGGTTAGTGTTAGGGTAAGGGTTAGGGTTAGGGTTCGGGTTAAAGTAAGGGTTAGTGTTAGAGTTAGGGTTAGGGTAAGGGTAAGTGTTAGGGTTAGGGTTAGGTTTAGGGTAAGGGTAAGGGTTATTGTTAGAGTTAGGGTTAGGGATAGGGTTAGGGTTAACTATGGGTAAGGGTAAGGGTTAGGGTTAGGTTTACGGTATGGGTAAGGATAAGGGTTAGGGTTAGTTTTAGGGTTAGGGGTTAGGATTAGGTTTAGGGTATGGGTAATGGTAAGGGTTAGGGTTAGGGTTTGGTTTAGGGTTAGGGTTAGGGTAAGGGTAAGGGTAAGTGTTATGTTTAATGTTAGGGTTAGGTTTAATGTTGAGGTTAGGTTTAGGGTTAGGGTTAGGGTAAGGGTTAGAGTTAGGGTAAGGGTTAGGGTTAGGGTTAGGGTTAAGGTTAGGTTTATTTTTAGGGTAAGGTAAGGGTTAGGGTTAGGGTTAAGGTTACGGTTAGGTTAAGGTTAGGGTTAGCGTTAGGGTTAGGGTAGGGGTTACTCTAAGGTTAAGTGTTAGAGTTAGGGTTAGGGTTATGTTTAGGGTCAGGTTTAGGGTAAGGGTAAGGGTTAGGTTTAGGGTTAGAGTTAGGCTTACGTTTAGTGTTAGGTTTAGGGTAAGGATATGTGTTAGGGTTAGGGTTAGGGTTAGGGTTAGCTTTAGGGTAAGTGTAAGTTTTAGGCTTAGGTTTAGGGTTACGGTTAGGATAAGGGTAAAGGTAAGGGTTAGGTTTAGGGTTACGGTTAAGGTTAGGTTTAGGGTTAGGGTAAGGGTAAGGATTAGGGTTAGGATTAGGGTTAGGGGTAGGAGAAGCTTATGGGTTAGCGTTAGGTTATGGGTTAGGCTTAGGGTTTACGGTTAGGGTTAGGGTTATGGTTAAGGTAAGGGTAATGGTTAGGTTTAGGGTTAGGGTTACGTTTAGGGTTACGGTTAGTGTTAGGGTTAGGGTAAGGATAAGCGTTAGGGTTAAGGGTAGGGTTGGTGTAGGTTTAGGGTTAGGGTTAAGGTTAGGATTAGGGTGAGGATAATGGTAAGGGTTAGGGTTAGGATTAGGGTTAGGGTTAGGTTTAGGGTGAGGGTTAGGGTGAGGGTAATGGTAAGGGTTAGGGTCAGGATTAGGGTTAGGGTTAGGTTGAGGGTTAGGGTTAGGGTTAGAGTACGCTAAGGGTTAGGGTTAGGATTAGGTTTAGGGTTAGGGTAAAGGTTAGGGTTAGGGTTATTGTTAGGGTTAGGTTTAGGGTTAGGGTTAGGGTAAGGAAAATGGTTAGGGTTACGATTAGGGTTAGGTTTAGGGTTTGGGTTAAGGTTAGGGTTAGGGTTAGGGTAAGGGAAAGGGTTAGGGTTAGGGTTAGGGTTAGGGTTAGTTTTAGCGTTAGGGTAAGGGTAAGGGTGAGGGTTAGGGTTAAGGTAATGGTAAGGGTTAGGGTTAGGGTTAAGTTTAGGGTAATGGTTTGGGTTAGGTTTAGTGTTAGGGTAAGGGTAATGGGAAGGTTTAGGTTTAGGGTTAGGGTAAGGGTAAGGGTAAGGTCTAGGGTTAGGTTTAGGATTAAGGTTAGGTTTAGGGTTAAGGTAAGGGTAAGGTTTAGGTTTAGGGTAAGTGTTAGGGTTAGGGTAAGGTTAGGGTTAGCGTTAGGGTTAAGGTAGTGATTAGGGTAAGGGTAAGTGTTAGGGTTAGGTTTAGGGTTAGGTTTAGGGTTAGGGTTAGGGTAAGGGTAAGGGTTAGGGTTAGGGTTAGGGTTAGGTTAGGAGTTGGGGTTAAGTTTAGGGTTAGGGTTAGAGTAAGGGTAAATGTTAGGGTTAGGGTTAGAGTTAGGGTTACTGTTAGTGTTAGGGTTAGGGTAAGGATATGTGTTAGGGTTAGGGTTAGGTTTAGCATTAGGGTAAGGGTAAGTGTTAGGGTTAGAGTTAGCGTTAAGGTAAGGGTAAGGGTTAGGTTTATGGTTAGGGTTAGGGTTTGGTTTAGGGTAAGGGTAGGGTTAGGTTTAGGGTAAGTGGAAGGTTTAGGATTAGGGTTAGGGTTAGGTTAAGAGTAAGGGTTAGGGTTAGGGTTAAGGTTAGGTTTAGGGTTAGGGTAAGGGTAAGGGTTAGGTTTAGGGTTAGGTTTAGGGCAAGGGTTAGGGTTAGGTTTAGGGTTAGGGTTAGGGTTAAGATTAGGTTTTCTGTTAGGGAAAGTGTAAGGGTAAGGTTTAGGGTTAGGGTTAGGGTTAGGTTTAGGGTAAGGGTAAGGTTTCGGGTTAGGGTTAGGGTTAGGGTAGGGTAAGGGTTAGGTTTAGGGTTAGGGTTAAGGTTAGGTTTAGGGTTAGGGTAAGGGTAAGTGTTAGGGTTAGGGTTACTGTTAGGGTTACGTTTAGGGTTAGGGTTAGTGTTAGGGTTAGGGTTAGGGTAAGGATAAGGGTTAAGGTTAAGGTTAGGTTTAGGAGTAGGGTTAGGGTTAGGGTAAGGATAAGGGTTAGGGTTAGGGTTAGGTTTAGGGTTAGGGTTAGGGTAAGGTTAGGATTAGGCTTACGGTTAGGGTTAGGTTTAGGGTTGGGGTTAAGGTTAGTGTTAGGGTTAAGGTAAGGGTAAGAGTTAGGCTTAGGGTTAGGTTTAGGGCAAGGGTTAGGGTTAGGTTTAGGTTTAGGGTTAGGGTTAAGGTTAGGTTTTCTGTTAGGGTAAGGGTAAGGTTTAGGGTTAGGGTTAGGGTTAGGTTTAGGGTAAGGGTAAGGTTTCGGGTTAGGGTTAGGTTTAGGGTAGGGTAAGGGTTAGGTTTAGGGTTAGGGTTAAGGTTAGGTTTAGGGTTATGGTAAGAGTAAGTGTTAGGGTTAGGGTTAGGGTTAGGGTTAGGGTAAGGTTAGGGTTAGCGTTAGGGTTTGGTTTGGGGTTAGGGTAAGGGTAAGTGTTAGGAATAGGGTTACGGTTAGGTTTAGGGTTGGAGTTAGGTTAAGGGTAAGGGTTAGGGTTAGGGTAAGGGTTAGGTTTAGTGTTGGAGTTAATTTTAGTTTTAGGGTTAGTGTAAGGGTAAAGGTTAGGGTTAGGGTTAGGGTTAGAGTTTGGGTTAGGGTTAGGGTTAGGGTTAGGGTTAGGATTTGTGTTAGGATTACGGTTAGGGTTAGGGTTAGGGTTAGCGTGAGGGTAAGGTAAGTGTTACATTTAGAGTTAGGGTTAAGGTAAGGGTAAAGGTTAGGGTTAGGGTTAGGCTTAGGGTTAGGTTTAGGGTTAGGTTTAGGGTTATAATTAGAGTTAGGTTTAGGGTTAGGGTAACAGTAACTTTTAGGGTTAGGATTAGGGTTAAGGTTAGGTTAGGGTTAGGGTTAGGGTTAGGTTCAGGGTAAGGGTTAGGGTTAGGTTTAGGGTAAGGGTTATGGTTAGCGTTAGGGTTAGGGCAGGGTTTAAGGCAAGGGTAAGTGTTAGGATTATGGCTAGGGTTAAGGTTAGGATAAGGGTAAGAGTTAGGGTTAGGTTTAGGGTTAGGCTTAGGGGTTAGGGTTAGGGTTAGGGTTAGTTTTAGGATTAGGGGTTAGGGTTAGGGTTAGGGTTAGGTTTAGGGTAAGGGTTAGTTTAAGGATAAAGGTTAGGGTTAGGGTTAGGTTTAGGTTTAGGTTTAGGGTTGGGGTAAGGGTAAGGGATAGGTTTAGGTTTAGGGTTAGGGTTTAGTTTGGGGTTAGAGTTAGGGTTAGGGTTAGGGTAAGGTTTAGGGTTACGGTAAGGGTTATGGTTTGGGTTATGGTTAGGGTTAGGTTTAGGGTAAGGTTAAGGGTTAGGGTTAGAGTTAGGGTTAAGGTTGAGGTTAGGATTAGGGTTATGGTTAGGGTTAGAGTTAGGGTCAGTGTTAGGGTTAGGGTTATGGTTAGGGTTAGAGTTAGGGTTAGGATTAGGGAAAGGGTAAAGTTTAGGGTTAGGGTTAGGATAAGGGTTAGGGTTAGAGTTAGGATTAGGGTTAGGGTTAGGGTAAGGGTAAGGGTTAGGGTTAGGGTTAGGGTTAAGGTTACGGTTAGGGTTAGGGTTACTGTTAGGGTTAGGGTTAGGGTAAGGATATGTGTTAGGGTTTGGGTTAGGGTTAGGGTTAGCGTTAGGGTAAGGGTAAAAGTTAGGGTTAGGGTGAGGGTTAAGGTTAGGTTTAGGGTTAGGGTACGGGTAAGGGTTAGGGTTAGGGTTAGGGTTAGGGTAAGTTTAGGGTTAGTGTTGTGGTAAGGGTAGGTGTTAGTGTAAGGGTAAGTGTTAGGGTTAGGTTTAGGGTTAGGATAAGGGTAAGGGTTAGGGTTAGCGTTAGCGTTAGGGTTAGGGTTAGCATTACGGTTAGGGTTAGGGTGAGGGTAAGGGTAAGGGTTAGAGTTAAGGTTAGGGTTAGGGTTAGGGTTAGCGTGAGGGTAAGGGTAAGTGTTAGGTTTAGAGTTAGGGTTAAGGTAAGGGTAAGTGTTAGGGTTAGGGTTAGGGTTAGGGTTAGGGTTAGAGTTAGGTTTAGGGTTAGGGTAACGGTAAGTTTTAGGGTTAGGATTATGGTTAGGGTTAGGTTTAGGGTTAGGGTTAGGGTTAGGGTTAGGGTTAGGGTTAGGTATAGGGTTAGTTTTAGGGATAGGGTTAGGGTTAGGGTAAGGATAAGTGTTAGGTTTAGGGATAGGGTTAGGGTTTGGGTTACATTTAGGGTTAGGGTTAGGGTAAGGGTAAGGGGTAGGGTTAGGGTTAGGGTTAGGTTAAGGGTTAGGGTAAGTGTAAGGGTAAGGGTTAGGGTTAAGGTCAGGGTTAGGGTTAGGGTAAGGGTTAGAGTTAGGGTTAGGGTTAGGGTTAGGTGAAGGATAAGGGTCAGGGTTAGCGTTAAGGTTTGGGTTAGGTTTGGGGTTACGTTTAGGGTTAGGTTTAGGGTTACGTTAAGGGTAAGGGTTAGGGTTAGGGTTAGGGTTAAGGTAAGGGGAAGGGTAAGGGTTAGGGTTAAGGTTAGGTTTAGGGTTAGGTTTAGGGTTAGGGTAAATGTTAGGGTTAGGGTTAGTGTTCTGTTAAGAGGAAGGGCTAGGTTTAGGGTTAGGTTTAGAGTTAGGGTTAGTGTTAGGGATAGGGTAAGGATAAGGGTTAGGGTTAAGTTTAGGGTTAGGGTTAGGGTTAGGGTAAGGGTTACGGTTAGAGTTACGGTTAGGGTTAGGGTAAGTGTTATGGTTAGTGTTAGGGTTAGGGTTAGGGTAAGTGTTATTGTTAGAGTTACGGTTAGGTTTAGGGTAAGTGTTAGGGTTAGGGTTAGGGTTAGGTTTAGGGTTAGGTTTAGGGTTGGGGTAAAGGTTAGGATTAGGGTTAGGGTTAGGGTAAGGGTAAGGATTAGGGTTAGCGTTAGGGTTAGGGTTAGGGCAGGGTTAGGTTTAGGGTAAGGGTAAGGGTTAGGGTAGGGTTAGGGTTAGGGTTAGGGTTGGGGTTAGGGTTAGGGAGAGGGTTAGGGTTAGGGTTGGGGTAAAGGTTAGGGTTAGGGTTAGGGTTAGGGTAAGGGTAAGGATTAGGGTTAGGGTTAGGGTTAGGGTTAGGTTTAGGGTTAGGGTTAGGGTAAGGGTAACGGTTAGGTTTAGGGTTAAGGTTAGGGTTAAGTTTGAGGTTAGGGTTTCGATTAGGGTTAGGGTAAGGGTTAGGGTTAGGGCAGGGTTAGGATTAGGGTAAGGGTAAGGGTTAGGGTTAGGGTTAGGTTTATGGTTAAGTTTGAGGTTACGGTTAGGATTAGAGTAAGGGTTAGGATTAGGGTTAGGGTAAGTGTTAGGTTAGCGTTATGTTTAGGGTTAGAGTTAGGGTTAGTGTTAGGGTAAGTGTAAGGGTTATGGTTAGGGTTAGGGTTAAGGTTAGGTTTAGGGTTAGGGTAAGGGTAAGTGTTAGGGTTAGGGTTACGGTTAGGTTTAGGGTTAGAGTTAGGTTAAGTGTAAGGGTTAGGGTTAGGGTAAGGGTTAGGTTTAGGGTTGTGGTTAGGGTTAGAGTTTGGGTTACGGTTAGATTTAGGGTTAGGGTAAGGATATGTGTTAGGGTAAAGGTTAGGGTTTGGGTTAGGGTTAGCGTGAGGGTAAGGGTAAGTGTTAGGTTTAGAGTTAGGGTTAAGCTAAGGGTAAGTGTTAGGGTTAGGGTTAGGGTTAGGGTTAGGGTTAGAGTTAGGTTTAGGGTTATGGTAACGGTAAGTTTTAGGGTTAGGATTATGGTTAGGGTTAGGTTAAGGGTTAGGGTTAGATTTAGGGTTAGGTTTAGGGTAAGGTTTAGGGTTAGGATTAGGGTAAGGGTTAGGGTTAGCATTAGGGTTAGGGCAGAGTTTAAGGTAAGGGTAAGTGTTAGGGTTAGGTTTAGGGTTAGGATAAGGGTAAGGGTTAGGGTTAGGTTTAGGTTTAGGCTTAGGGGTTAGGTTTAGGGTTAGGGTTAGCTTTAGGGGTAGGTGTTAGGGTTAGCGTTAATGTAAGGTTTAGGGTAAGGGTTAGGGTAAGGGTAAGGTTTAGGGTTAGGGTTAGGTTTAGTTTAGGGTTAGGGTTAGTGTTAGGGTAAGGGTTAGGGTTAGGGTTCGGGTTAAAGTAAGGGTTAGTGTTAGAGTTAGGGTTAGGGTAAGGGTAAGTGTTAGGGTTAGGGTTAGGTTTAGGGTAAGGGTAAGGGTTATTGTTAGAGTTAGGGTTAGGGATAGGGTTAGGGTTAACTATGGGTAAGGGTAAGGGTTAGGGTTAGGTTTACGGTATGGGTAAGGATAAGGGTTAGGGTTAGTTTTAGGGTTAGGGGTTAGGATTAGGTTTAGGGTATGGGTAATGGTAAGGGTTAGGGTTAGGGTTTGGTTTAGGGTTAGGGTTAGGGTAAGGGTAAGGGTAAGTGTTATGTTTAATGTTAGGGTTAGGTTTAATGTTGAGGTTAGGTTTAGGGTTAGGGTTAGGGTAAGGGTTAGAGTTAGGGTAAGGGTTAGGGTTAGGGTTAGGGTTCGGGTTACGTTTAGGGTAAGGGTAAGGGTTAGGGTTAGGGTTATGGTTATTGTTAAGTTTGAGGTTAGGGTTAGGGTTAGAATAAGGTTTAGGATTAGGGTTAGAGTAAGTGTTATGGTTAGGATTATGGTTAGGGTTAGAGTTACGGTTAGGATTAGGGTAAGGGAAAGGGTTAGGGTTAGGGTAAGCGTTAGGGTTAGTGGTTAGGGTTAGTGTTAGGGTTAGGGTTAGTGTTAGGTTTAGGTTAAGTGTTAGGGTTAGGGTAAAGGTTAGGGTTAGGGTTAGGGTTAGAGTTTGGGTTACGGTTAGGGTTAGAGTTAGGGTTAGGGTTAGGTTTAGGTTTACGTTTAGGGTTAGGATTAGGGTAAGGGTAAGGGTTATGTTTAGGATTAGGGTTAGGGTTAAGGTTGAGATTAGGTTTAGGGTTAGGGTAAGGGTTAGGGTCAGGGTAAGTGTTAGGGTTAGGGTTAGGTTTAGGGTTAGGTTTAGGGAAAGGGTAAGGGTTAGGGTTAGTGTTACGGTTAAGTTTCAGGTTAGGGTTAGGGTTATGGTTAGGGTTAGAATTAGGGTAAGTGTTAGGGTTAGGGTTATGGTTAGGGTTAGAGTTAGTATTAGGATTAGGGAAAGGGTAAGGTTTAGGGTTAAGGTTAGGATAAGTGTTAGGGTTAGGGTTAGGATTAGGGTTAGGGTTAGGGTAAGGGTAAGGGTTAGGGTTAGGGTTAGGTTTATGGTTGGGGTTAAGGTTAGGGTTAGGGTTTGGTTAAGGGTAAGGGTTAGGGTTAGGGTTAGTGTTGGCGTTAGGGTAAGGGTAAGGGTTAAGGTTAGGGTTACGGTTAAGGTAAGGGTAAGGGTTAGGGTTAGGGTTTGGTTTAGGGTAAGGGTTAGGGTTAGGTTTAGGGTAAGGGTAAGGTTAAGGGTTAGGGTTAGGTTGGGTTAGGATAAGGGTAAGGGTTAGGGTTAGGGTTAGGGTTAAGGTTAGGTTTAGTGTTAGGGTAAGTGTAAGGGTAAGGTTTAGGTTTAGGGTTAGGGTTAGGGTTAGGGTTAGGTTTAGGGTTAAGGTTAGGGTAAGAGTAAGGGTTAGGGTTACGGTTAGGGTTAGGTTTATGGTTGGGGTTAAGGTTAGGGTTAGGGTTAGGGTAAGGGTAAGGGTTAGGGTTAGGGTTAGTGTTAGCGTTAGGGTAAGGGTAAGGGTTAATGTTAGGGTTAGGGTTAAGGTAAGGGTAAGGGTTAGGGTTAGGGTTTGGTTTAGGGTAAGGGTTAGGGTTAGGTTTAGGTTAAGGGTAAGGTTTAGGGTTAGGGTTAGGGTTAGGGTTAGGGTTAGGATAAGGGTAAGGGTTAGGGTTAGGGTTAGGGTTAAGGTTAGGTTTAGTGTTAGGGTAAGTGTAAGGGTAAGGTTTAGGGTTAGGGTTAGTGTAAAGGTTAGGTTTAGGTTTAGGGTTAGGGATAGGGCTAGGGTAAGGATAAGTGTTAGGGTTAGGGATAGGGTTAGGGTTCGGGTTAGGTTTAGGGTTAGGGTTAGGGTAAGGGTAAAGGGTAGGGTTAGGGTTAGGCTTATGATTAGGGTAAGTGATAGGGTTAGGGTTATGCCTAGGGTTAGCGTAAGTTTAAGGGTAAGGGTTAGGGTTAAGGTTAGGTTTAGGGTTAGGGTTAGGGTTAGGGTAAGTGTTAGAGTTAGGGTTAGGGTTAGGATTAGGTGGAGGATAAGGGTAAGTGTTAGGGTTAAGGTTTGGGTTAAGCTTAGGGGTTACGTTTAGGGTTAGGTTTACGGTTACGTTAAGGGTAAGGGTTAGGGTTAAGGTAAGGGTAAGTGTAAGGGTTAGGGTTAATGTTAGGGTTAGGGTTAGGTTTAGGTTTAGGGTAAATGTTAGGTTTAGGGTTAGTGTTAGGTTAGGAGTAAGGGTTAGGTTTAGGGTTAGGTTTAGAGTTAGGGTTACTGTTAGGGTTAGGGTAAGGATAAGGGTTAGGGTTAAGTTTAGGGTTAGGGTTAGGGTTAGGGTAAGTGTTAGGGTTAGGGTTAGGGTAAGGGTTATGTTTAGAGTTATGGTTAGGGTTAGGGTTAGGGTTAGGGTAATTGTTACTGTTAGAGTTATGGTTAGGATTAGTGTAAGTGTTAGGGTTAGGGTTAGTTTAGGGTTAGGGTTAGGTTTAGGGTTGGGGTAAAGGTTAGGGTTAGGGGTAGGGTTAGGGTAAGGGTAAGGATTAGGGTTAGGGTTAGCGTTAGGCTTAGGGCAGGGTTAGGTTTAGGGTAAGGGTAAGGGTAAGGGTTAGGGTTAGGGTTAGGGATAGGGTTGGGGTTAGGGTTAGGGTTAGGGTTAGGGTTAGGTTTAGGGTTAGGGTTAGGGTTATGGTTGGGGTAAAGGTTAGGGTTAGGTTTAGGGTTAGGGTAAGGGTAAGGATTAGGGTTAGGGTTAGGGTTAGGGTTAGAGTAAGGGTAAGGGTTAGGGTTAGGGTTAGGGTTAGGGTTAAGTTTGAGTTTAGGGTTTGGATTAGGGTTAGGGTAAGGGTTAGGTTTAGTGTTAGGATAAGGGTTAGGGTTAGGGTTAGGGTTAGGGTTAGGGCAGGGTTAGGTTTACGGTAAGGGTACGGGTTTGGGTTATGGTTAGGGTTAGGGTTAAGTTTGAGGTTAGGGTTAGGGTTAGAGTAAGGGTTAGGATTAGGGTTAGGGTAAGTGTTAGGTTAGGGTTATGGTTAGGGTTAGATTTAGGGATAGGGTTAGGGTAAGGGTAAGGGTTAGGGTTAGGGTTAGGGTAAGTGTTAGGTTAGGGTTATGGTTAGGGTTAGAGTTAGGGTTAGGGTTAGGGTAAGGGTAAGGGTTAGGGTTAGGTTTAGGTTTAGGGTTAAGGTTAGGTTTACGGTTAGGATAAGGGTAAGTGTTAGGGTTATTGTTAGGGTTAGGGTAAGGTTAGGGTTAGCGTTAGGGTAAGGGTACGGTTTAGGGTAAGGGTAAGTGTAGGGTTAGGGTTACGGTTAGGTTTAGGGTTAGAGTTAGGTTAAGGGTAAGGGTTAGGGTTAGAGTTAGTTTTAGGGTTAGGGGTTAGGGTTAGGGTTAGGGATTGGTTTAGAATTAGGGTTAGCTTACGGGTAAGGGTTAGGGTTAGGGTTAACGTTAGGTTTAGGGTTATGGTTAGGGTTAGGGTAAGGGTAAGGGTTAGGTTTATGGTTAGGTTTAGGGTTAAGATTGAGGTTAGGGTTAGGGTTATGGTTATGGTAAGGATTAGGTTTAGGGTAAGGATAAGGGTTAGGGTTAGGGTTAGGGTTAGGTTTAGGGTAAGGGTAAGGGTTAGGGTTAGGGTTAGGGTTAGGGTTAGGGTTGGGGTTAGGGTTAGGGTTAGGGTTAGGTTTAGGGTTAGGGTTAGGGTTAGGGTTATGGTTGGGGTAAAGGTTAGGGTTAGGTTTAGGGTTAGGGTAAGGGTAAAGATTAGGGTTAGGGTTAGAGTAAGGGTAAGGGTTAGGGTTAGGGTTAGGGTTAGGGTTAAGTTTGAGTTTAGGGTTTGGATTACGGTTAGGGTAAGTGTTAGGGTTAGTGTTAGGGTAAGGGTTAGGGTTAGGATTAGGTTAGGGTTAGGGCAGGGTTAGGTTTACGGTAAGGGTACGGGTTTATGTTATGGTTAGTGTTAGGGTTAAGTTTGAGGTTAGGGTTAGGGTTAGAGTAAGGGTTAGGATTAGGGTTAGGGTAAGTGTTAGGTTAGGGTTATGGTTAGGGTTAGACTTAGGGATAGGGTTAGGGTAAGGGTAAGGGTTAGGGTTAGGGTTAGGGTTAGGGTTAGGGTTAGGGTTAAGGTTAGGTTTACGGTTAGGATAAGGGTAAGTGTTAGGGTTATTGTTAGGGTTAGGGTAAGGTTAGGGTTAGCGTTAGCATAAGGGTAGGGTTTAGGGTAAGGATAAGTGTAGGGTTAGGGTTACGGTTAGGTTTAGGTTTAGAGTTAGGTTAAGGGTAAGGGTTAGGGTTAGGGTTAGTTTTAGGGTTAGGGGTTAGGGTTAGGGTTAGGGATTGGTTTAGAATTAGGGTTAGCTTACGGATAAGGGTTAGGGTTAGGGTTAAGGTTAGGTTTAGGGTTAGGGTTAGGGTTAGGGTAAGGGTAAGGGTTAGGTTTATGGTTAGGGTTAGGGTTAAGATTGAGGTTAGGTTTAGGGTTATGGTTATGATAAGGATTAGGTTTAGGGTATAGATAAGGTTTAGGGTTAGGGTTAGGATTAGGGTTAAGGTTGAGGTTAGGGTTAGAGTAAGGGTTAGGATTAGGTTTAGGGTAAGTGTTAGGGTTAGGGTTATGGTTAGAGTAAGGGTTAGGGTTAGTCGTTAGGGTTAGTGTTAGGGTTAGGTTAAGGATTAAGGTTAGGGTTAGGGTTAGGATAAGGGTTAGGGTTATGGTTAGGATTAGGTTTAGGGTTAGGGTAAGGGTAAGGGCTATGGTTAGGATTAGGGTTACAATTAGGTTTAGGGTTACTGTTAGGGTTAGTGTTAGGGTAAGGATATGTGTTAGGGTTAGGGTTAGGGTTAGCGTTTTGGTAAGGGTAAAAGTTAGGGTTAGGGGTTGGGTTAAGGTTAGGTTTAGGGTTAGGGTAAGGGTAAGGGTTAGGGTTAGGGGTAGGGGTAGGTTTAGGATAAGGTTAGGGTTAGTGTTAGGGTTAGGGTAGGGGTTAGGGTAAGGGTAAGTTTTAGGGTTAGGGTTAGGGTTAGGTTAAGGGTTAGGGTTAGGGTTACGTTTAGGGTAAGGGTAAGGGTTAGGGTTAGGGTTAGGGTTAGTTTTAGGGTTAGGGGTTAGGATTAGGTTTAGGGTTATTGTTAGGGTATGGGTAAGGGTAAGGTACTGTTAGGATTTGATTTAGGGGTAGGTTTAGGGTAAGGGTAAGTGTTAGGTTTAAGGCTGGGTTTGGGTTAATGTTGAGGTTAGGTTTAGGGTCAGGGTTAGGGTAAGGGTTAGGTTTAGGGTAAGGGTTAGTGTTAGGGTTAGGGTTCGGGTTACGTTTAGGGTAAAGGTAAGGGTTAGGGTTAGGGTTATGTTAAGGGTTAAGGTTGAGGTTAGGGTTACGGTTAGAGTAAGGGTTAGGATTAGGGTTAGGGTAAGTGTTAGGGTTAAGGTTACGGTTAGGGTTAGTGTTACTGTTAGGGTTAGGGTTAGGGTAAGGATATGTGTTAGGGTTTGGGTTAGGGTTAGGTTTAGCGTTAGGGTAAGGGTAAAAGTTAGGGTTAGGGTGAGGGTTAAGGTTAGGTTTAGGGTTAGGGTAAGGGTAAGGGTTAGGTTTAGGGTTAGGGTTAGGGTAAGTTTAGGGTTAGTGTTAGGGTTAGGGTAGGTGTTAGTGTAAGGGTAAGTGTTAGGGTTAGGTTTAGGGTTAGGATAAGGGTAAGGGTTAGGGTTAGCGTTAGCGTTAGGGTTAGAGTTAGCATTACGGTTAGGGTTAGGGTGAGGGTAAGGGTAAGGGTTAGGGTTAGGTTTAGGGTGAGAGTTAGGGTTAGGTATAGGGTTAGGTTTAGTTTTAGGGTTAGGGTAAGGATAAGTGTTAGGGTTAGGGTTAGTGTTAGCATAGGGTAAGGTTTATGGTACGGATAAGTGTTATGGTTAGGGTTAAGGTTAGGATTAGGTTTAGTGTTAGGGTTAGTTTTAGGGTTAGGGTTAGGGTTAATGTTAGGGTTAGGGTAAGGGTAAAGGTTAGGTTTAGGTTTAGGGTTAGGTTTAGGTTAAGGGTAAGGGTTAGGTTTAGGGTTAGGGTTAGGTTTAGCGTTAGGGTTAGTATTAGGGTTAGGGTAAGGAGAAGGGTTAAAATTAAGGTTAGGGTTAGAGTTAGGGTTAGGGTTAGGGTTAAGTTTAGGGTTAGCGTGAGGTTTAGGGTAAGGGTTAGGGTTAGGTTTAGGGTTAGTGTTAGGGTTAGGTATAGGGTTAGGTTTAGGATTAGGGTTTGGGTAAGGATAAGTGTTAGGGTTAGGGATAGGGTTACGGTAAGTGTAAGGGTAAGGGTTAGGGTAAAGGTTATGGTTAGGGTTAGGGTTAGGGTAAGGGTTAGAGTTAGGGTTAGGGTTAGGGTTAGGTGGAGGATAAGGGTAAGGGTTAGCATTAAGGTTTGGGTTAGGCTTAGGGGTTACGTTCAGGGTTAGGTTTAGTGTTACGTTAAGGGTAAGGGTTAGGGTTAGGTTTACGGTAAGGGTAAGAGTAAGGGTTAGGGTTAAGGTTAGGGTTAGGGTTAGATTTATGGTTAGGGTAAATGTTAGGGTTAGGGTTAGTGTTAGGTTAAGAGTAAGGGTTAGGTTTAGGGTTAGGTTTAGAGTTTTGGTTAGTGTTAGGGATAGGGTAAGGATAAGGGTTAGGGTTAAGTTTAGGGTTAGGGTTAGGGTTAGGGTAAGGGTTATGGTTAGAGTTACGGTTAGGGTTAGGGTAAGTGTTATGGTTAGTGTTAGGGTTAGGGTTAGGTTAAGTGTGATTGTTAGAGTTATGGTTAGGGTTAGGGTACGTGTTTGGGTTAGTGTTAGTGTTAGGGTTAGGGTTAGGTTAGGGTTGGGTTAAAGGTTAGGGTTAGGGTTAGGGTTAGGATAAGGGTAAGGATTAGGGTTATTGTTAGGGTTAGGATTAGGGCAGGGTTAGGTTTAGGGTAAGGATATGGGCTAGGGTTAGGGTTAGGGTTATGGTTGGGGTTAGGGTTAGGGTTAGGGTTAGGGATAGGGTTGGGGTAAAGGTTAGGGTTAGGTTTAGGGTTAGGGTAAGGGTAAGGATTAGGGTTAGGGTTAGGGTTAGGTTTAAGGTTAGGGTTAGGGTAAGGGTAAGGGTTAGGCTTAGGGTTAAGGTTAGGGTTAAGTTAGAGGTTAGGGTTTGGATTAGGGTTAGGGTAAGGCTTAGGGTTAGGGTTAGGGTTAGGGTTAGGGTAAGGGTTAGGGTTAGCGCAGGGTTAGGTTTAGGGTAAGGGTAAGGGTTAGGGTTAGGGTTAGGTTTAGGGTTAAGGTTGAAGTTAGGGTTAGGGTTAGAGTAAGGGTTAGGATTAGGGTTAGGGTAAGTGTAAGGTTAGCGTTATGTTTAGGGTTAGAGTTAGGGTTAGGGTCAGTGTAAGTGTAAGGGTTAGGGTTAGGTTTAGGGTTAAGGTTAGGTTTAGGGTTAGGGTAAGGGTAAGTGTTAGGGTTAGGGTTAGGGTTAGGGTAAGGTTAGGGTTAGCGTTAGGGTAAGGGGAGGGGTTAGGGTAAGGGTAAGTGTAGGGTTAGGGTTACGGTTAGGTTTTGGGTTAGAGTTAGGTTAAGGATAAGGGTTAGGTTTAGGGTAAGGGTTAGGTTTAGGGTTGGGGTTAATTTTAGTTTTAGGGTTAGGGTAAGGGTAAAGGTTAGGGTTAGAGTTTGGGTTACGGTTAGGGTTAGGGTTAGGGTAAGGATATGTGTTAGGGTTAAGGTTAGGGTGAGGGTTAGGGTTAGCGTGAGGGTAAGGGTAAGTGTTAGGTTTAGAGTTAGGGTTAAGGTAAAGGTAAGTGTTAGGGTTCGGGTTAGGGTTAGGTTAGGGTTAGGTTTAGGGTTAGGGATAGGGTTAGGGTTAGAGTTAGGTTTGGGGTTAGGGTAACGGTAAGTTTTAGGGTTAGGATTAAGGTTAGGGTTAGGTTAAGGGTTAGGGTTAGGGTTAGGGTTAGGTTTAGGGTAAGGTTTAGGGTTAGGGTTAGGGTAAGGGTTAGGGTTAGCATTAGGGTTAGGGCAAGGTTTAAGGTAAGGGTAAGTGTTAGGGTTAGGGTTAGGGTTAGGATAAGGGTAAGAGTTAGGGTTCGGTTTAGGGTTAGGCTTAGGGGTTAGGGTTAGGTTTAGGGTTAGTTTTAGGGTTAGCGGTTAGGGTTAGGGTTAGGGTTAGGTTTAGGGTAAGGGTTAGGCTAAGGGTAAGGGTTAGGTTAGGGTTAGGTTTAGGGTTAGGGTTAGGGTTAGGGTAAGGGTAAGGGTTAGGTTTAGGGTTAGGGTTAGGGTTAAGTTGAGGTTAGGGCTAGGGTTAGGGTAAGGGTTAGGGTTAGGGTAAGTGTTAGGGTTAGGGTTAGGGTTAGGGTTAGGTTTAGGGTAAGGGTAAGGGTTAGGGTTAGGGTTAGGGTTAGGGTTAAGTTTGATGTTAGGGTTAGGGTTATGGTTAGGGTTAGAGTTAGGGTAAGTGTTGGGGTTAGGGTTATGGTAAGGGTTAGAGTTAGGGTTAGGATTAGGGAAAGGGTAAGGTATAGGGTTAGGGTTAGGATAAGTGTTAGGGTTCGGGTTAGGATTAGGCTTAGGGTTAGGGTAAGGATAAGGGTTAGGTTTAGGGTTAGGGTTACTGTTAGGGTTAGGGTTACTGTTAGGGTTAGGGTTAGGGTTAGGGTAAGGATATGTGTTAGGGTTAGGTTTAGGGTTAGTGTTAGGTTAATGATTAGGGTTAGGGTTTAGGATTAGGGTTAGGGTTAGCGTTAGGGTAAGGGTTAGGGTTAGGGTTCGGGTTAAGGTAAGGGTTAGTGTTAGAGTTAGGGTTAGTGTAAGGGTAAGTGTTAGGGTTAGAGTTAGGTTTAGGGTAAGGGTAAGTGTTATTGTTAGAGTTAAGGTTAGGGTTAGGGTTAGAGTTAACTATGGGTAAGGGTAAGGGTTAGGGTTAGGGTTACGGTATGGGTAAGGGTAAGGGTTAGGGTTAGGGTTAGGGTTAGTTTTAGTGTTAGGGGTTAGGATTAGGGTTAGGGTTAGTGTTAGGGTATGGGTAATGGTAAGGGTTAGGGTTAGGGTTTGGTTTAGGGTTAGGGTTAGGGTAAGGGTAAGGGTAAGTGTTAGGTTTAATGTTAGGGTTAGGGTTAATGTTGAGTTTAGGTTTAGGGTTAGGGTTAGGGTAAGGGTTAGGTTTAGGGTAAGGGTTAGGGTTAGGGTTCGGGTTACGTTTAGGGTAAGGGTAAGGGTTAGGGTTAGGGTTATGATTAGTGTTACGTTTGAGGTTAGGGTTAGGGTTAGAGTAAGGGTTAGGATTAGGGTTAGGGTAAGTGTTATGGTTAGGGTTATGGTTAGGGTTAGAGTTAGGGTTAGGATTATGGTAAGGGAAAGGGTTAGGGATAGGGTTAGGGTTAGGGTAAGGGTTAGGGTTAGTGGTTAGGGTTAGTGTTATTGTTAGGGTTAGTGTTAGGTTTCGGTTAAGTGTTAGGGTTCTGGTTAGGGTTAGGCTTAGGGTAAGGCTTAATTTTAGGGTTAGAGTTAGGGTTAGGGTAAGTGTAAGGGTTAGGGTTAGGGTTAGGGTTACATTTAGGGTTAGTGTTACTGTTAGGGTTAGGGTTAGGGTAAGGATATGTGTTAGGGTTAGATTTAGGCTTAGGTTTAGTTTTAACGTTAGGGTAAGGGTAAGAGTTAGGGTTAGGGTTAGGGTTAGGTTAAAGGTAAGGTTTAGTGTTAGGGTTAGGGTTAGGGTTAGGATTAGGGTAAGGGTTAGGTTTAGGGTTAGGGTTAGGCTTAGGGGTTAGGGTTAGGGTTAGGATTAGTGTAAGGGTAAGGGTTAGGGTTAGGGTTACAGTTAGGGTTAGGGTTACTGTTAGGGTTAGGGTTAGAGTTAGGGTAAGGATATGTGTTAGGTTTAGGGTTAGGGTTAGGGTTAGCGTTAGGGTAAGGGTAAAAGTTAGGGTTAGGGTTAGGGTTAAGGTTAGGTTTCGGGTTAGGGTAAGGGTAAGGGTTAGCTTTAGGGTTAGGGGTAGGTTTAGGGTAAGGTTAGGGTCAGTGTTAGGGTTAGGGTAGGGGTTAGGGTCAGGATAAGGGTAAGTGTTAGGGTTATGGTTAGGTTAAGGGTTAGGGTTAGGGTTAGGTTTAGGGTAAGGGTTAGGGTTAGGGTTAGGGTTAGGGTGAGGGTAAGGGTAAGGGTTAGGGTTAGGGTTAGGGTTACATTTAGGGTTAGTATTATTGTTATGGTTATGGTTAGGGTTAGGGTTAGCGTTAGCGTTAGGGTAAGGGTAAAAGTTAGGGTTAGGTTTTGGGTTAAGTTTAGGTTTCGGTTAGGGTAAGGGTAAGGATTACGGTTGGGGTTAGGGGAAGGTTTAGGGTAAGGTTAGGGTTAGTGTTACGGTTAGGGTAGGGGTTAGGGTTAGGATAAGGGTAAGGGTTAGGGTTAGGATTAGGGTTAGGGTTAGGTTAAGGGTTAGAGTTAGGGTTAGGGTAAGGGTTATGGTTAGGGTAAGGGTAAGGGCTAGGGTTAGGGTTAGGGTTACATTTAGGGTTAGTGTTACTGTTAGGGTTAGGGTTAGGGTAAGGATATGTGTTAGGGTTAGATTTAGGGTTAGGTTTAGGGTAGCGTTAGGGTAAGGGAAGAGTTAGGGTTAGGGTCAGGGTTAGGTAAGGTTAAGGGTTAGGGTTCGGGTTAGGGTAAGGGTAAGGGTTAGGGTTAGGGTTAGGATTAAGGTTTAGGTTTAGGGTAAGGATTAGGGTTAGGGTAAGTTTAGGGTTAGGGTTAGGATTAAGGTTTAGGTTTAGGGTAAGGGTTAGGGTTAGGGTAAGTTTAGGGTTAGCGTTAGGGTTAGGGTTAGGGTTAGGTTAGGGTTAGGGTACGGGTTAGGTTTAGGGTTGGGGTTAAGTTTAGGGTTAGGTTTAGAGTAAGGGTTAATGTTAGGGTTAGGGTTAGAGTTAGGGTTACGGTTAGGGTTAGGGTTAGGGTAAGGATATGTGTTAGGGTTAGGGTTACGGTTACGGTTAGGTTTAGCGTTAGGGTAAGGGTAAGTGTTAGGGTTAGAGTTAGCGTTAAGGTAAGGGTAAGGGTTAGGTTTATGGTTAGGGTTAGGGTTAGGTTTAGGGTAAGGGTAGGGTTAAGTTTAGGGTAAGTGTAAGGTTTAGGGTTAGGGTTAGGGTTAGGGTAAGGGTAAGGGTTAAGGTTAGGGTTAGGGTTAAGGTTAGGTTTAGGGTTAGGGTAAGGGGAAGGGTTAGGTTTAGGGTTAGGGTTAGGGTTAGGATAAGGGTAAGGGTTAGGTTTAGGTTTAGGGTTATGCTTAGGGTTAGAGTTAGGGTAAGTGTTAGGGTTAGGGTTATGGTAGGGTTGGGGTTAATTTTAGTTTTAGGGTTAGGGTAAGGGTAAAGCTTAGGGTTAGGGTTAGGGTTAGAGTTTGGGTTACGGTTAGGGTTAGGGTAAGGATATGTGTTCGGGTTAAGGTTAGGGTTAGGGTTAGGGTTAGCGTGAGGGTAAGGGTAAGTGTTAGGTTTAGAGTTAGGGTTAAGGTAAGTGTTAGGGTTAGGTTTAGGGTTAGGGTTAGGGTTAGAGTTAGGTTTAGGGTTAGGGTAACTGAGAGTTTTAGGGTTAGGATTAGTTTTAGGGTTAGGTTAAGGGTTAGTTTTAGGGTTAGGGTTAGGGTTAGGTTTAGGGAAAGGTTTAGGGTTAGGGTTAGGGTAAGGGTTAGGGTTAGCATTAGGGTTAGGGCAAGGTTTAAGGTAAGGGTAAGTGTTAGGGTTAGGGTTAGGGTTAGGATAAGGGTAAGGGTTAGGGTTAGGTTTAGGGTTAGGCTTAGGGGTTAGGGTTAAGGTTAGGGTTAGTTTTAGGGTTAGGGGTTAGGGTTAGGGTTAGGTTAAGGGTAAAGGTTAGGTTTAGGGTTAGGGTTAGGGTTAGGGTTAGGGTTAGATTTACATTTAGGGTTAGTGTTACTGTTAGGGTTAGGGTGAGGTTAAGGATATGTGTTAGGGTTAGATTTAGGGTTAGGTTAAGGGTTAGGGTTCGGGTTAGGGTTAGGGTTAGGTGTAGGGTAAGAGTAAGGTTTAGGGTTAGGGGTAGGGTTAGGGTAAGGGTAAGGTTTAGGGTTAGGGTTAGGATTAAGGTTTAGGTTTAGGGTAAGGGTTAGGGTTAGGGTAAGATTAGGGTTAGAGTTAGGGTTAGGGTAGGGGTTAGGGTAAGGGTAAGTGTTAGGGTTAGGGTTAGGGTTAGGTTTAGGGTTAGGGTTAGGGTAAGGGTAAGGGTTAGGGTTAGGTTACGGGTTAGGTTTAGGGTTAGGGTAAGGGTAAGGGTTAGGTTTAGGGTTAGGGTTAGGGTTAGGATAAGGGTAAGGGTTAGGTTTAGGGTTAGGGTTACGTTTAGGGTTAGGGTTAGTGTTAGGGTTAGGGTAAGGATCAGGGTTAAGGTTAAGGTTAGGTTTAGGGTAAGGGTTAGGTTAGGATTAAGGTTAGGGTTAGGGTGAGGGTAATGGTAAGGGTTAGGCTTAGGATTAGGGTTAGGGTTAGGAGTAGGGTTAGGGTTAGGGTAAGGATAAGGGTTAGGGTTAGGGTTAGGTTTAGGGTTAGGGTAAGGGTAAGGATTAGGGTTACGGTTAGGGTTAGGTTTAGGGTTGGGGTTAAGGTTAGTGTTAGGGTTAGGGTAAGGTTATGGGTTAGGGTTAGGGTTAGGGTTAGTGTTAGCGTTAGGGTAAGAGAAAGGGTGAGGGTTAGGGTTAGGGTTAAGGTAAGGATAAGGTTTAGGGTTAGGGTTAGGTTTAGGGCAATGGTTAGGTTTAGGTTTAGGGTTAGGGTTAGGGTTAGGGTTAAGGTTAGGTTTAGTGTTAGGGTAAGGGTAAGGGTAAGGTTTAGGGTTAGGATTAGGGTTAGGTTTAGGGTAAGGGTAAGGTTTAGGGTTAGGTTTAGGGTTAGGGTAAGGGTAAGGGTTAGGTTTAGGGTTAGGGTTAAGGTTAGGTTTAGGGTTATGGTAAGGGTAAGTGTTAGGGTTAGGGTTAGGGTTAGGGTTAGGGTAAGGTTAGGGTTAGCCTTAGGGTTAGGTTTGGGGTTAGGGTAAGGGTAAGTGTAAGGGATAGGGTTACGGTTAGTTTTAGGGTTAGAGTTAGGCTAAGGGTAAGGGTTAGGGTTAGGGTAAGGGTTAGGTTTAGGGTTGGGTTTAATTTTAGTTTTAGGGTTAGTGTAAGGGCAAATGTAAGGGGTAGGGTTAGGGTTAGGCTTAGGATTAGGGTAAGTGTTAGGGTTAGGGTTAGGTTTAGGGTTAGGGTAAGTGTAAGGGTAAGTGTTAGGGTTAAGGTTAGGGTTAGGGTTAGGGTTAGGGTAAGGGTTAGAGTTAGGGGTAGGGTTAGGGTTAGGTGGAGGATAAGGGTAAGGGTTAGCGTTAAGGTTTGGGTTAGGCTTAGGGGTTACGTTTAGCGTTAGGTTTCGTGTTACGTTAAGGGTAAGTGTTAGGGTTAGGGTTAGGGTTAAGGTAAGGGTAAGGGTAAGGGTTAGGGTTAAGGTTAGGATTAGGGTTAGGTTTAGGGTTAGGGTAAATGTTAGGGTTAGGGTTAGTGTTAGGTTAAGAGTAAGGGTTAGGTTTATGGTTAGGTTTAGAGTTAGGGTTAGTGTTAGGGATAGGGTAAGGATAAGGGTTAGGGTTAAGTTTAGGGTTAGGGTTAGGGTTAGGGTAAGGGTTATGGTTAGAGTTACGGTTAGGGTTAGGGTAAGTGTTATGGTTAGTGTTAGGGTTAGGGTTAGGGTAAGTGTTATTATTAGAGTTATGGTTAGGGTTAGGGTAAGTGATAGGGTTAGGGTTAGGGTTAGGTTTAGGGTTAGGTTTAGGGTTAGGGTAAAGGTTAGGGTTAGGGTTAGGGTTAGGGTAAGGGTAAGGATTAGGGTTAGGTTAGGGTTAGGGTTAGGGCAGGCTTAGGTTTAGAGTAAGGGTAAGGGTTAGGGTTAGGGTTAGGGTTAGGGTAAGGGTAAGGGTAAGGGTTAGGTTTAGGGTGAAGGTTAGGGTTAAGTTTGAGGTTAGGGTTTCGATTAGGGTTAGGGTAAGGGTTAGGGTTACGGTTAAGTCAAGGGTTAGGGTTAGGGTTAGGATTAGGGTTAGTGTAAGGGTTAGGGTTAGGGCAGGGTTAGGTTTAGGGTAAGGGTAAGGGTTAGGTTTAGGGTTAGGTTTAGGGTTAAGGTTGAGGTTAGGGTTAGGGATAGAGTAAGGGTTAGGATTAGGGTTAGGGTAAGTGTTAGGTTAGGGTTATGGTTAGGGTTAGAGTTAGGGTTAGGGTTAGGGTAAGTGTAAGGGTTAGGGTTAGGGTTAGGGTTAAGGTTAGTTTTAGGGTTAGGGTAAGGGTAAGTGTTAGGGTTAGGTTTAGGGTTAGGGTAAGGTTAGGGTTAGCGTTAGGGTAAGGGTAGGGGTTTGGGTAAGGGTAAGTGTAGGGTTAGAGTTAAGTTTGAGGTTAGGGTTAGGGTTATGCTTAGGGTTAGAGTTAGGGTAAGTGTTAGGGTTAGGGTTATGGTAGGGTTGGGGTTAATTTTAGTTTTAGGGTTAGGGTAAGGGTAAAGGTTAGGGTTAGGATTAGGGTTAGAGTGAGGGTAAGGGTAAGTGTTAGGTTTAGACTTAGGGTTAAGGTAAGGGTAAGGGTTAGGGTTAGGGTTAGGGTTAGGTTTAGGGTTAGGGTTAGGGTTAGAGTTAGGTTTAGGGTTAGGGTAACGGAGAGTTTTAGGGTTAGGATTAGGTTTAGGGTTAGGTTAAGTGTTAGGTTTAGGATTAGCGTTAGGGTTAGGTTTAGGGTAAGGTTTAGGGTTAGGGTTAGGGTAAGGGTTAGGGTTAGCATTAGGGTTAGGGCAATATTTAAGGAAAGGGTAAGTATTAGGGTTAGGGTTAGGGTTAGGATAAGGGTAAGGGTTAGGGTTAGGGTTAGTTTTAGGATTAGGGGTTAGGGTTAGGGTTAGGTTTTTGTTTAGGGTAAGGGTTAGGGTAAGGGTAAGGGTTAGGGTTAGGGTTAGGTATAGGTTTAGGTTTTGGGTTAGGGTTAGGGTAAGGGTAAGGGTTAGGTTTAGGTTTAGGGTTAGGGTTAAGGTTGCCATTAGGGTTAGGGTTAGGGTAGGGTTAGGGTTAGGTTAAGGGTTAGGGTTAGGGTTAGGTTTAGGGTAAGGGTAAGGGTTAGGGTTAGGGTTAGGGTTAAGTTTGAGGTTAGGGTTAGGGTTATGGTTAGGGTTAGAAGTAGGGTAAGTGTTAGGGTTAGGGTTAGGGAAAGGGTAAGGTTTAGGGTTAAGGTTAGGATAAGTGTTAGGGTTAGGGTTAGGATTAGGGTTAGGTTTAGGGTAAGGGTAAAGGTTTGGGTTAGGGTTAGGGTTAGGGTTAGGGTAAGGGTATGCGTTAGGTTTAGGGTTAGGTTTACGGTTAGGGTTAGGGTTACTGTTAGGGTTAGGGTTAGGGTAAGGATATGTGTCAGGGTTAGGGTGAGGTTTAGGGTTAGCGTTATGGTAAGGTTTAGGGTTAGGGTTAGGGTTAGGGTTAGGTTTAGGGTTAGGGTAAGCGTAAGGGTTAGGTTTAGGGTTAGGGTTAGGGTTAGGATAAGGGTAAGGGTTAGCGTTATGGTTAGGGTTAGGCTTAGGGGTTACGGTTAATGTTAGGGTTAGGGTTAGGGTAAGGGTAAGGTTTAGGTTTAGGGTTAGGGTTACATTTAGGTTTAGGGTTAGTGTTAGGGTTAGGGTAAGGATAAGGGTTAAGTTTAAGGTTAGGGTTAGGGTTAGGGTTAGGGTTAAGGTTAGGGTCAGGGTGAGGGTAATGGTAAGGGTTAGGGTTATGATTAGGGTTAGGGTTAGGATTAGGGTTAGGGTTAGGGTAAGGAAAAGGGTTAGGGTTAGGGTTAGGGTTAGGTTTAGGGTTAAGGTTAGGGTAAGTGTAAGGGTTAGGGTTACGGTTAGGGTTAGGTTTATGGTTGGGGTTAAGGTTAGGGTTAGGGTTAGGGTGAGGGTAAGGGTTAGGGTTAGGGTTAGTGTTAGCGTTAGGGTAAGAGTAAGGGTTAAGTTTAGGGTTAGGGTTAAGGTAAGGGGAAGGGTTAGGGTTAGGGTCTGGTTTAGGGTAAGGGTTAGGGTTAGGTTTAGGGTAAGGGTAAGGTTTAGGGTTAGGGTTAGGGTTAGGGTTAGGATAAGGGTAAGGGTTAGGGTTAGGGTTAGGGTTAAGGTTAGGTTTAGTGTTAGGCTAAGGGTAAGGTTAAGGTTTAGAGTTAGGGTTAGGGTTAGGGTTAGGTTTAGGGTTAAGGTTAGGGTAAGGGTAAGGGTTAGGGATACGGTTAGGGTTAGGTTTATGGTTGGGGTTAAGGTTAGGGTTAGGGTTAGGGTAAGGGTAAGGGTTAGGGTTATGGTTAGTGTTACCGTTAGGGTAAGGGTAAGGTTTAAGGTTAGGGTTAGGGTTAAGGTAAGGGTAAGGCTTAGGGTTAGGGTTTGGTTTAGGGTAAGGGTTAGGGTTAGGTTTAGGGTTAGGGTAAGGGTAATGGTTAGAGTTAATGTTAGGGTTAGGGTTAGGGTTAGGGTTAGGGTAAATGTTAGGGTTAGTGTTAGTGTTAAGTTAGGAGTAAGGGTTAAGTTTAGGGTTAGGTTTAGAGTTAGGGTTATTGTTAGGGTTAGGGTAAGGATAAGGGTTAGGGTTAAGTTTAGGGTTAGGGTTAGGGTTAGGGTTAGGGTAAGGGTTAGGGTTAGGGTAAGGGTTATGGGTTGAGTTACGGTTAGGGTTAGGGTTAGGGTTAGGGTAATTGTTATTGTTAGAGTTATGGTTAGGGTTAGGGTAAGTGTTAGGGTTAGGGTTAGGTTAGGGTTAGGGTTAGGTTTAGGGTTGGGGTAAAGGTTAGGTTTAGGGTTAGGGTTAGGGTAAGGGTAAGGATTAGGGTTAGGGTTAGGGCACGGTTAGGTTTAGGGTAAGGGTAAGGGTTAGGGTTAGGTTTAGGTTTAGGCTTAGGAGTTAGGGTTAGGGTTAGGGTTAGTTTTAGGGGTAGGGGTTAGGGTAAGGGTTAGGGTTAGGGTTAGGTTTAGGGTAAGGGTTAGGGTTAGGGTTAGGGTTAGGGTTAGGGTTAGTTTTAGTGTTAGGAGTTAGGATTAGGGTTAGGGTTAGTGTTAGGGTATGGGTAATGGTAAGGGTTAGGGTTAGGGTTTGGTTTAGGGTTAGGCTTAGGGTAAGGATAAGGGTAAGTGTTAGGTTTAATGTTAGGGTTAGGGTTAATGTTGAGTTTAGGTTTAGGGTTAGGGTTAGGGTAAGGGTTAGGTTTAGGGTAAGGGTTAGGGTTAGGGTTAGGGTTCGGGTTACGTTTAGGGTAAGGGTAAGGGTTAGGGTTAGGGTTATGATTAGTGTTAAGTTTGAGGTTAGGGTTAAGGTTAGAGCAAGGGTTAGGATTAGGGTTAGGGTAAGTGTTATGGTTAGGGTTATGGTTAGGGTTAGAGTTAGGGTTAGGATTATGGTAAGGGAAAGGGTTATGGTTAGGGTTAGGGTTAGGTTAAGTGTTAGGGTTCTGGTTAGGGTTAGGCTTAGGGTAAGGCTTAATTTTAGGGTTAGAGTTAGGGTTAGGGTAAGTGTAAGGGTTAGGGTTAGGGTTAGGGTTACATTTAGGGTTAGTGTTACTGTTAGGGTTAGGGTTAGGGTAACGATATGTGTTAGGGTTAGATTTAGGGTTAGGTTTAGTTTTAACGTTAGGGTAAGTGTAAGAGTTAGGGTTAGGGTTAGGGTTAGGTTAAGGGTAAGGTTTAGGGTTAGGGTTAGGGTTAGGGATAGGTTTAGGGTTAAGGTAAGGGTAAGGTTTACGGTTAGGTTTAGGGTTTGGGTAAATGTAAGGGATAGGGTTAGGGTTAGGGTTAAAGTTAGGTTTATGATTAGGGTAAGGGTAAGGGTTAGGGTTAGGTTTAAGGTTACGTTTAGGGTAAGGTTAGGGTTAGGGTTAGGGTTAGGGTAGGGGTTAGTCTAAGGGTAAGTGTTAGGGTTAGGGTTAGGGTTAGGTTTAGGGTCAGGTTTAGGGTAAGGGTAAGGGTTAGGTTTAGGGTTACAGTTAGGCTTAGGTTTAGTGTTAGGTTTAGGGTAAGGATATGTGTTAGGGTTATGGTTAGGGTTAGGGTTAGGGTTAGCTTTAGGGTAAGGGTAAGTGTTAGAATTAGAGTTAGGTTTAAGGTAAGGGTAAGGGTTAGGGTTACGGTTAGGGTTAGGGTTACATTTAGGGTAAGGTTTAGGGTTAGGTTTAGGGTAAGTGTAAGTTTTAGGGTTAGGGATAGGGTTAGGGTTAGGATAAGGGTAAGGGTAAGTGTTAGGTTTAGTGTTATGGTTAAGGTTAGGTTTAGGGTTAGGGTTAGGGTAAGGGTAAGGGTTAATTTTAGGATTAGGGTTAGTGGTAGGATAAGGTTATTGGTTAGCGTTAGGTTATGGGTTGGGCTTAGGGTTTACGGTTAGGGTTAGGGTTAGGGTTAGGGTAAGGGTAAGGGTTAGGTTTAGGGTTAGGGTTACGTTTAGGGTTAGGGTTAGTGTTAGGGTTAGGGTAAGGATAAGGGTTAGTGGTAAGGTTAGGGTTAGGGGTAGGGTTAGGGTGAGGGTTAAGGTTAGGATTAGGGTGAGGATAATGGTAAGGATTAGGGTTAGGATTAGGGTTAAAGTTAGGTTTAGGGTTAGGGTTAGGCTGAGGGTAATGGTAAGGGTTAGGGTCAGGATTAGGGTTAGGGTTAGGTTTAGGGTTAGGGTTAGGGTTAGAGTACGGTAAGGGTTAGGGTTAGGATTAGGGTTAGGGTTAGGGTAAGGGTTAGGGTTAGGGTTATTGTTAGGGTTAGGGTTAGGGTAAGGGTAAGGGTTAGGGTTACCGTTAGGGTTAGGTTTAGGGTTGGGGTTAAGGTTAGGGTTAGGGTTAGGGTAAGGGAAAGGGTTAGGGCTAGGGTTAGGGTTAAGGTTAGTGTTAGAATTAGGGCAAGGGTAAGGGTTAGGGTTAGGGTTAGACTTAAGGTAACGGTAAGGGTTAGGGTTAGGGTTAAGTTTAGGGTAAGGGTTTGGGTTAGGTTTAGGGTAAGAGTAGTTTTAGGGTTAGGGTTAGGGTTAGGGTTAGGATAAGGATACGGGTTAAGGTTACGGTTAGGGTTAAGGTTAGCTTTAGTGTTAGGTTAAGGGTAAGGGTAAGGTTTAGCTTTAGGGTTAGGGTAAGGGTTAGGGTTAGTGTTAGGGTTAGGGCAGGGTTTAAGGTAAGGGTAAGTGTTAGGGTTAGGGTTAGGGTTAGGCTTAGGGGTTAGGGTTAGGGTTAGGATTAGGGTAAGGGTAAGGGTAAGGGTTAGGGTTAGGGTTACAGTTAGGGTTAGGGTTACTGTTAGGGTTAGGGTTAGAGTTAGGGTAAGGATATGTGTTAGGGTTAGGTTTAGGGTTAGGGTTAGCGTTAGGGTAAGGGTAATAGTTAGGGTTAGGGTTAGGGTTTAAGGTTAGGTTTCAG